>OZ020611.1:86231792-86831792 GCA_963971575.1 Liopterus haemorrhoidalis
TGTTTCCTGTTCTTTTGGTTTGTTCAAAATTACAATACTATCATTCGATTCTTTGGTAATTTTAATCGCATTTTTGAGAGAAAAATAAAAATATTGACTACTGGTGGTACATATAATTTGTATGGATATACATATATATTTTGATTTAATATATGTGTACATGAGTTCAATATTAATTAATTTTTGTTATTTTCAGGTAAGAAAAGCATCTTTCTCCAAAGTTTCAAACAAAATAAAAACCAACGTTTTGTGAGTATGTTAATTTATAATTTTTATTAAAACTAGATAGAATGGATCATACATGAACAGCCTATGGTATCTCATTTAAAAAACTTCTGTTTGACAAAGTTTTATACCTATTCATTGCATACTTACGTTACGAGAAACCTTCTGTTATGCAGAAATAAAAAAATAGCAGTGTATTCATCAAAATACTTCGATTATCCAGAGAAGTCCAGTCAAGGTCATATGACTGAAATAATAATTAACGTACTGATGTGTTTCTCTCTCACTCACATTGGCAAAATAGTAACAGAAATACAAATGAAGCATGTCAAAATTTGTTGTTTATCTTTAAGGTATAACTACGACAAACGTACTTACATAATTCGAATTATTACATTCAATTATTGGATAATCGAACTGTATCTACACACCTTTGCCATTGTTAGTAAAGTGGTTAGATGCGTTTCTGGAATTCTTTCTTTAGAACCTTTATCAATTTCTTGTTAATGTCTGCACTAGAAAAAATAGTTACATAACTATTTTTTTTTTTTATTTTTTTTATTTCAGAATACTTTCTTATCATTTTAACTTATATATCAAGTTTACAGTACAAATATTTACATTATTAAAATGCGAAAAGTTATATAAACTTGTTCTAAAGTAAAAGAATATAAAACATCCTTAAACATCCCTGTCAATTCTTTTAACGTCATATTTCAAAATGTTTACGCCATCCGTCAATATTGTAATAATCCCGCCTCTATAAACTACCCTCATACAATTTAAACAACATCACATCAATACAGCAAAAAATCGCTTATAAACTTTCATCATAAAACAAGTTGAAATTAAATTCGATGACGTCATCATTCTATCAGGAATAACACTTGATTCAGGATGACAACCGAGGCACGTCAACATAAATATGTACTACTTCTTACGGATGAAACGTACTGTTGATACTATCTTACTAGTATATACCTTTCTCAATACTAGTATTTTAGTATTCGATATATATATATATATATATTGTTTTTTTTTTTTGTTGATATTTTAATGGCACTAATGCCTTTTTACTGGTATCAATTAAAGCACTACGAAATATTGATACTTTTTTCGGATACCGGTATTATGAAACAACACAAGATATCGCGATACTTTCGATACCCCAGCGCTGACTACACAATCCTTTGTAAAGTAATAGATACCATGTAGTATCGATGCCTGCGAACGATATTTACATCCCTAGTAAGATAATTTTTATATTAATCGGTTGGCTATTTTCAAGGGACTAGATTTCAATTTAGAGACCCGAGAGTTTTGGTTGTCCAACACGTCACCTGGCTAATTATTTTCTTGCATGAAAAATTTGTCTTTTCTCCCTCTCTTGATATATTCAAGATATTCCAACTTTCTTCTAGTGTGATTTCATTTCTTCTTGATTCTCAGTAAAACCTTTTCATTTGTGATCTTCTCCGTTCATGAGATCTTCAGCATACGTCGAGAAACCAAATTTCAAAAGTCGTTAAATACCATCTTGATTTAAAGTTCAAAATTTGTTTCCAAACACGTAGCATGAGTCAATTATTATACGAAGTTGTAAAGTAAGACCTCGATACGTTATAAGATGTTTCGTTCTTATAAACGTATTTCTTACAATATCTCGTCGATATGCCAATTTATTGTTACTTACATGCCAAGACATATGTACTGAGAGCAGTGATGTAACTTCATGTTTTGCCTCCGACACGCAGTATTTTCTTTGGACTCCCTAGTAAATTTGTCAACTTAGGTCTAGAGATACCAAGCCAACCAAAAGAAAATCATTTAGAGGTTTGATGGGCCCCTAGGTAGCATGTCCCCTCGATTGCAGGCGTAGCGGACCATTAATTACGATACTGACTGCTACTTCTGAGAGTATTATTTACAACTAGATATCTAGTCATTGGATGTAACGTAGGATTTAGTTTTGATCATATATTTTGCTTTGGGGAAGTTCATATGAAGATCATATTTGTTGTTAACAATGTTGACTTGATGAATAAGCAAAATCTATCAGAAAAACTTGAAGAATTTTTAATAGATTAGTACTCATAATGCCAATGAGTGATATTTGTATTTGATTTGAAAAATTTTGTTATTTAATTTAAAAATCATCGTAAGCTGGCCTTTTTATTAGAAGAGTTGATGGTTGATGGACAAAAAAGTACAACTGAGTAGTTTAGAACTAACTAGCGATTGATTGACTACATCGCAAAATGCTGGACGGCATATAAACACATTTCTTGAAATCTCTCTTATTGTTCGTATTTTCTGCTGATACTCCATTCTATTGCTTATCCACGTGCCAAGATATTTGTACTGAGAGCAGTGGCGTATATTTGGCCCTCCAGCTGTCGAATAATCTTTGTATCCCCTAGTAAATTTGTCAACTAGGTGCAGAGAAACCAAGTGACTAGTAACCTATTTCATTTGGAACTTCTTCCATGTCTTGAGACTTTGCGATCAATTCAAAAGTATTATAGATACTTCAACACTTTTTTGACAAATTTGATATTTTAATCATTTTAAATTTTTACATATTGTTAAAGAAAAACAACAGCAAACTACAGTTTGAAATACAATTGGAGGGGTTATTGTAAGAAGGTGACAATTCACATTTTTTATAAAATTAGATATATCAGTCACGTTCTGGAGCAAAAGCTATCGCATGTGTTTAAATGTAATGATACAATTTTTAATACCCTGGACCATCTCATAGAAGGTGGATAAACTACTTCATGTGGCTTGTTACATTATTCTACAATGTCAAAACTGATATATCTCACTTATAAAAATGTGTTTCGTCATCTTCTGACAATAAGTCATTCAATTCATTTTTGGAAATTAAAAAAAAAAATCATATCCTCCAAGTCTCAACCCGACTTACTCGCTTTGTTCGCTATCCTTGCTTTTCCATAAACTACGACTCGTCCATAAAATTCCTACATTATGTACTTGGTACATTAGCTATTATGTTGGCACATGCATCGTCCTTTCCAAACAATCGAATCGCTGTCGGATAATAGTTTCACAGTACCTAGATGGTGCATAGATGACACTCTGAAATGTGCAAAAATTCACACTATATCATCTTTTTTTAGTCATGTATTTCTGCAAAATGATGACGTATATCGGATGTTATAATAGATCGAACTGCAATAAACTAGTCTGGACAAAAAGCCCTCGTCAGCATCCTCTAGATATTAGAGTAACCAGTTAGTTGTGACACAAACCCCACCCACACTAGATATATTAATGAAGTGACCGTTGCGCACATGCATATGTTTATTGCTTATGAAAATGTAATTTCACAGTCCACCGAACAGGGCTATGTTAATACGGTGTGCAGTAGCATAGAGCGATGATACATAGATTGCTTTTATTCCCGTCCCATCGCTGGCACGAAGCCGGTGGTGCGGGACAAAAGTGGAACGGGTAACAAAATACCGGTCCTTTGATTGCATTTGCATGGTAATGATCTGCATAGTGTTTTGTTTCTCTTGTTGCCGTACAGGACAAATTTATTCGGTTGTCCTGGCGACAGCACTGTATTTGTAGCAATAGCTTTGAGTTTATCAGCGAATGTATTATGTCTCATTATTTTCTTTATTGAGATGTATTGTAATTGGAAAGGAGATTAATCCCAATGAATAATGAATATAGTCGCTAACAAAATACCTTTCAAAGCAGGCTTTTGTTTAAAATAAAATATATAAAACTGTGCTAGCTTGCTGTTGGAGGGAGAGAGTAAAAATACGGTAAAAGGAGAGGATGATAATTATTTATCTGATACAAAAGCACCAGGCACATTAAATTGCTGTGTTCTTATATTTTCTAGGATTGTGTATACTCGTTTAGATGCTGTAAGCTGCTTTAGTTTGTATAAGGAAAGCTTTATTTGCAAATTGAAGTATTCTCTATAAAAAAACAACTAAATATTGTTCATTATTACAAGTAGTTTCTAAGAGTACCTACAGTTATTATCTAGTCTAGTGTTCTTCCACCCGTGGTCCGCAGAAAATTCCTGCCAGCTCGCAAAAAATTTCGACGGAATCATGTAGATACACATTTCTATATACATATAGTGCATTTTTGTAGTCGACGCAAAAGCCCGAACCATGATTTATTTATTATTTACTAGCCCCAATACAACGCTTCTCGCGACTATTTCTCATACTTCTTTAGATCGTGTTTCTAGATTTTGGCGTGCATTTGAGTGCTAGCAAAGCTTGCTTACATGGCGGATATATTCAATCTGCTCAATGAAGTTAATATTTCTCTGGAGGGGTCATATACAAATATTTTTACTTTAAGAAATAAAATGGCTGCGTTCAAACAGAAGCTAGCTCTTTGGAATAGTCGCTTACAAGAATAAATGTTTCCACTTTTGGAAAAAAAAAATGATTGCTGCTGATGTCAACCAGAAAGTTATATTCAACATAATAAGTCAACATTTAATAGCATTAGCCGAAAATTTTAATAATTATTTTCCTGATAATGAGGATCCTCGTAAAGGTTAATGGATTAATAATCCATTCTTGGAACATATAAGGTCTTGTGCATTTAATTCTCGTGAAAAAGAAAAAAGTTTATCGAGTTGTCTTCTGATGTCACCTTGATGTCCAGACATAAAACGCAATCATTGTCTCAATTTTGGAAATCGCAAGAAAAAGAACATCCATTTTTGATTTAAAAAGCTATCAAATTATTGGTAATTTTTTCGATTTCTTATTTGAGCGAAAAGACTTTTTCAGCCAGGTCAATAATAAAAACCAAAGACAGAAATCTAATGGATGTTAATGCAACGCTTCGTCTCCTAGAAACAACTCTTCAGCCACGTATATCAAATTTTCTAACAAAGAAGCAGCAGCAAATGCACTAAAAATTGTAATTGAATAACTGTATAACATTTACCAATATAATAATAAAATACTATCTATATTGATTTTTATTTGTGTCTTAGCTTTCAGCCGGTTCGCGAAATATTTATACTATTTTCACCGGTCCGCAGGTGCTTAAAGGTTGAAGAACACTGATCTACTCTTACCATAAATACTCCGCCGTTTTCAGTATTAACAAATATTTAGGTAGGCATGAGCACACTCAGTCATTTAAGTTCATTTCATGTCATTCTCAGTTCATTTATAGTAAAAATTGGTTGTTCTACTACAGTTGTGGAATAAATTGGAGCGATTATGAAAATCATGTCGTGGTTATAGCATTGCAGAGTGTAGGTAAGTCAGCATCTGACATTTTGAATACGCTCCAGATATTAAATATCTCTAATACCTTTGCTTACCTTACCATTTAAATGTTTATTAAGACTCTGATAATGATTATGAATCTCCTGATGAGTGCCCCAGATCGGGACTTCCACGCATCTAAAGGTCAGATAACTTGGTGAAAGCGTAGGCGGTTCGTATTCATAGGAATCCGGTGAGAACACAATCAGATTGGCGCGTGAACTGAACCTCCCCAAAATTTCAATGTCCTTCGACGAGGTATATGACACTTCCTCACACCATTACTTAAACATCACAGAATAATCAAGGCAAAACGGTTACTTAAGCGTTACACGGACAACGGACACAAGATTTTTTTTTCACTGATGAAAAGATTTTTAATATGAGCATGCCAAAAACTTTGTAAGTCCAGCCGTTTGGCCACAATTTCTACCGAACAGACACACATGCGTGAAGTTATAGTGGTTTTTTAGTCATATTTACAAAATTCTAAAAATGAATAATAAAATTGACGTTAGTGAAAAAACAAGGGAAGGATAACAAGATGGCGGAGCTGCAAGCATTCCCGTTGATTTCCCTCGACGTGGTATGTATCCGGTTGTCCGTTCTATGAAAGGTCATGCTTTCTGAACACGTTAAATAAATAATTGGAGACTGGTTGGAGAGTTTATGTTGAATAAGGTTGTTGTGATTGTTTTGTGTTTAAACAACGCGTGGTTCTACGTTCTAGCATTCACTGTTCTGTTCTGAAAATAATTCTGGAACTGCAGTTATATGTTGTACTTCACTGTAATATATGGCTCTTTTTAGGGAAAACTTTTGCTAAGCTCCTGAATTAATATTTGTGAAAGTTTTTACGGAAAAGCCCAAAGCGAAAGGTGCATTTATAAGTAATCTTTTGTTATATTTGGCCTTATGGTGCTTGGATAATATTTGCTTAATAAAGTTGTGTGTTAAACTAAATGTGAATAAGTTTAGTATAACATGTATTTCATAGGAAAATAAACGTAGATTTGTACGAAATTACATTTTAATCCAATAATATACACTTCGAAAAAAAATAAAATCCTTTTCCAATACTTTCCATTAAAACGCAGTTTTAACTAAAACTGTATTAAAAACATACATCTTATTTATTTATTTATTAACAACATGTCATAAACAACAACCTTTATGTTTGACAATATTAACAAGAGATAACATGAATGCTTGAATGTTCAAGCACTTGAGAGTGAGATAATAATGGTACATCGAATACTAATAAGCAGAACATCCTCTTGCGGCACCTACGTTGTAAATTTGAAAATGTAAACGTATTTATTATTATATTTTGCCAAAATCATAACGAAATTTACAAAATTAAATATGCCAATATGTATAAATACTGCTTATTATTTATTTTAAAATAATAATAATAATAATATTAGTAATAATAAAATCACTCGACAAGTCTATTCTGGCTTATTTTTCTAAGATTTTACCTCCATTGTTCCTGTCCCGAACAAGAAACCAGAGCAAGACCCATGTAAGAAAGTAGAAAATGATGGTTTTCTCGGAGGAGTAATAAAATTTCTAATCTAATTCTAGACATCCCAAAAACATGAAAAATGTATTTATATTCTTTAGAACCAAATTATTCAAAGTGTCAAAATGTATAACAATATCGCTTTTATAAATGCATTGATACATTAATATAAAGTTGTTTTTAATATATTAATGAAAATCTCATGTATGGAAACGAAGTGAAAGATTGTTGGGGTGTTAAGCGATAAATAACTGTTGTCACCCTAACGCCCTGGGCTTGTCTCAAGGGAGGACTACAGAATGTGATTTTTGGCAATATATTTCCCTCATCAGATTTTTCACATAAATATTTTTAAGCTGAAGCATACGAATTAGAAAGTCGAAATTTAACATTTATGTTGAATTCATACGAAAAATTAGAGCCGACTTGGTTCTGTAGTTAAATAGTTACTTGGGTGTTTGATCCCTGTTGACTCCACATTTCACCTATACTGTTCAGCTAAATCAGCTGAGGGGTCGACTCCGTCGCTAGTATTAAGCATTAAAATAAGTATATGAAGCGTTGGAGTTCAATATGAATGTTGAACGTTTGGGACAAAATTTTTTAGTGTGCAATATTTAATTGCGATAAAATAAACAATATTTAAAAAATAATGTTAATCCTAATTATTAAAAACCTTGATCTACGGCCATCAAATAATAAATGCACTATGTGTTCAACTGTAAATACATAATGCTGTTCATATTGCAACAAGGGTAAAAAACAGTGTGGCGCACATGCGTGTTCACTTGCAGAAATTAACGTTTTTTTACATTGCAATTTAGTAAGCCAGTTAGTTAGTTAAATAGTTTATAGGATATTCCAAACTTTTAGGCGGAACTAGATTTTACAATCTAGTAACTTTTACAGTTTGATTCGAGCTTTTGACCGTTTTGGTTAAGCTTTGCAAATTATACTTACAATAAACATTTTTAGGTTAGATTTTTAAGTTTAATATCATTATAAAATGCCATATTTTGATTTTTTGTGTCATTCTTGATACAAATTTCCCATTTATTTATTTTTTTTGTCTTTATAATATGTAAAAAATATTATATTTTTCACAAACTTCATTCGTTTCCATGGTTTCACTGTTGGTGTCTTAAATTTTCACATACTAACGTACAACATGAAATAACCTAAGCAGGCACCTTGCTTGGGTTATTTCATTCATTCTTCTCGTAACAACCTAAAAGAACTAAATTCCAATTTCCGTTAAATAACTTCCGTTTCGCTTAAAGCAAAGAAATGACCTATATCGCTCAGCAACGATGGCTATTTGCGCCTCACACAGCCCATCTTTATAAGTAGAATATAATTTATAAGTTAAAAAATAAATAAAACAATAAATAATAATATTTTAAACTTTGTTCTACGTTACAATCAGCTGAAGGTTCGGTAGCCATCTTGACGACGTAGGTTCTGAAGTTTAACAATGAACGGTCAGAATTTTATAGAAGAATTTGTCAGAAAATATCATCTGGCACGTGGACATTTTTTAAAAAGTTTATATAAAAACAGCAACTTAAAATAATCAAAAGATCGCAAAATATAACATAACTATAACTAAATAATATCTGATTCTTAAAATTATTATTTTTATTAATATCACCATTATTAAGCTTGTTTTTAAAATCAAGCGCCAAAAGCTCAGCTGAATTCAAGTTGTCCGGCCCGCCATTTATTTAAGAAATTTTGATGTAGCATGCTTCCGAAAAGTTTGGAGACCCCTGTTCTACATGATTAAAAAATAAATAAAAATACAAGTTGTTCTTTAGAAAAAATACAATGTGATCGAAAAAAAGGCGTTTAGTAGGCCGTGAATTTTATTTTTTTTAAGATGGCTTGGTAAATCTGTACTGTATTTAATTTTTGATGAAAATGTCAAGTTTGACAGTTTGAGCTTATAATTTAATCTTAGGCCAGAATCACAAATGTTTTAATGTCGACCAGCGTTGCGTAGTGATAACACACGTGCTCTGCTTTGCTTAAGGCAGTAGTCTGACTGATCGAGCGCCGTCGTGTAACGTAGCGCCGAGTCGTGTAGTGTCATTTAAAAATTTAAAAGCTTGTCTGACTGATCAAGTACTGTCGAGTATTATCGATCATTCAGTGTCAAGTAAATTTGTTTCTCACTTGTCAAATAGTGCATATTCCAACCTAAAATAATACTATCAAACAGTTAATACTAATTAGCGAGTCCATTTTACTCTATATTGTAATTTTGTTTTTTTTTTTGACGTTCCAACTGTCAAATAATAAATGGTTATGAACTGTATATGCTTAAATGCGCATGTGCTATTGCCTCGAGCGTCGAGTGAAATTCAAACCGGTTTGAAATACAAACAACTTGATGCTACTTGACAGCAAACGATGGTTCAGTGCGACTCATGCCCTTAGTTAACGTGTGTTTGAAATTTGCTCGACAGCAAACGATCGACAGCACTCGATCAGTAAGACCGCGGCCTAAGTCTCGGGTTCGAATCTTGTTCAGCCATGGAATTTTCATTGCAAAATTATAATTGTCGTTGCTAATTGCCTTAGTAGCAAAGGCCATTAACGTGAAATAAGAAAAAATTCTAAGTAAAAATTTGCGTGAACCGGAATAGTACACCAGAAATTTTTGATCAGATTATGTTTTCGGAAAATAACCCCTTTTTATGTGTTTTTTGCTTGACCAAGTAAGATATTTAATAACTTATGTAACACAATAAGCCAGCATGCTTTGACAGTGTAATCGTTAGCATGCTCGCTTTCTAATTTGCAAACTAAGGTTCAATCCGATCTCGAGGCAAATTTATTTTTTCTGTTTTTTTTTGCATTTCTATTTCATTGAAAATATTTTTTCAAAATTGTAGTTATATTTGGGCAAATGTTACATTTAATTTTTAAAAGCGTAAATTTAATAACCAGTGGAAATTGTTGAAATTGAATACACGAAATCATTCCGCCCCGGAGTAACTTCCAACCAATGGAAGCCATAGGCGCAATTTTCAAAATCTTAATGAACCTTGCTGTATAAAAAAAAAAACACTGCACATATTTAGAAACCTAAATAATAGTATTAGGCATTCGAATTAAAAGTAAAAAAAAAAAAATATTTTAACATAAATTAATTTTGGCATCCCAAATATAGTCGGTTTGCTGATAAGTGACTGTTCGTTGCTACAAGTATCGATATTCAATACTATATGCTTTCTCTGTCTATATCATTATAATTATTTGCATACCCATAGTAACGTATAGTGACGCAAGTTGACAACCAACCTTCCAAATTATATGAATAAAAAACAAAACATTAGAAAGAAATGGCAAGATTCATAGATATCTTTACTAATTAGAGCGCGAAAATAAATTTACAGCAGTACTCAAACAAACAAAATTATTAATTTTAAGGTTATAATTATAAATAAGGAAAAATTTATAATCATACGTAAATTTTGGATTATAATTTGTTGTTTATTCCAGCAGATTTAAAATTAAAGTTTGTGAATTTAATAATTGGCCGCAAGCCGTATTTTGATTAATATTTATTACCAGACACTGACAGTTAACACAAATAACAAAAAACATTTTTAAAATCGCCGAATAATGGTAACTAGATTATTATATGAATGCATTACTTGATACATACATATAACAGTCACCTATCAGCAATCCGACTATAATTATCATTCACTTACTAAATACCTGCGAAACCCTGAAATGTGTGAAAATTTACACCACTTCAAATTTTCTGTTTCTCAACTCCGACTCACAACTCCTCCAAAAAGTTCTGACTCACGACTTCAACTCCGACTCCCTATCTTTGGAAAACAGAAAGTGGAGTTCACAGCCCAGAAAATTAAAGTATTATACTCGTTGAAAAATAAGATTATTTATTAATATGTCTATTCCCTTCTTTCGTATCTATTGTTTCCTTCTTTTTGACATTTCAAACTATATTTAGAGCCCTCTTAATGAATAAATAAAAACTAAAATCAAAGTTATCCAAAATTTATTAAACTAAGTTGGTAAGTGTAACCAGTAAATCGAATATTCTAATTAAGTAATCTGTGGTGTATACCCCGTGGACTTGTACCTTGTCAGTTGAGATCCTGTATAACTCTAATCCAATGATAACTGGCATATTTCATGGTTGTTTTGGCCACTGCGAATACAAATAATGTCAAATAAATAGTTAAAATTAATTGCATTATCCTTCAATAGTTTACTAAATGGCAGATCATCAATATTAACAATTTTTCTGTGTAATTTATGTGATTGTTTCAATTATGTTTCAATGACAATTAACTATACAGTGACTGATACTGATTGAATATAACAGTAGTTTTTTATTTATAAACAATTAGGGGGCAGCTGGGTTATTAGGGACAGGATCCCAACTGTATTACATCCATCGAACTGTTATTTCAACATTAGATAGACCAATGGTAGTATGTGCACTAAAGAAAACAGGTACAGGAACAAAGATGTTAAAAAACTTGGTTAGTTAACATTTTTGGAACACAATATTGTAAATTTTGTAGCTTATTTTAAGTTATTTAAATGTTAACTTAAGTTATTAAGTATATCTTGGCTCGATTTTGGAATCGAGAATAGAGACATTTTTACCAATTCCGATTCCAACTCTAGCAGCTGCAAAATTGCTGACGACTCCAACTCAACTTTTTCAGTTACAACTACGTAGCTCTGTTTCGAAATAGTGAAAATTTGCTACTATTTTAATACAATATGACGAAAAAATGGCGTCTAAATAGATATGGAACTAATTTATTTTTAAATTAGTAAAGATTTTTTAATTTAAGGGCCTTTGCTACTGTGGCAATTAGCCAGGACAATTTTTATTTGTGAAAAATTCCATGCCTAAACGGGATTCGAACTCGAGACCTTAACAACGCAGAGCACATGTGTTACCATTACGCTAGTATATATAAATTATAAATTCTTTATTTACCCTAGGCCTTGCGGCGTTTAGGGTTTTAGCCAATACATTTAAAAAAAAACATCGTAATAATAATAAAATAATAATATTATAGTACATTTTTTTTTACA
The DNA here is from genome assembly GCA_963971575.1 of Liopterus haemorrhoidalis. NCBI lineage: Eukaryota > Metazoa > Arthropoda > Insecta > Coleoptera > Dytiscidae > Liopterus > Liopterus haemorrhoidalis. The sequence continues at coordinate 86,243,922 of OZ020611.1, forward strand.
TTTTGTGACTTCTTTCTTCTTCTTCTTCTACATTCTTCCTCCGGTGTTCCTCTCTTTCTTCCTATTCTCTTTTCGGCTTCCATCTCCGGTCTCCTTCCTTCTTGACTCCAGTTGTTCTTCCCCTCTTTCTTCGCTTCTCTTCCCTCTTTTCTTTCCTCCTCCTTTACCTCTCTCTTCCTTCCTGTTCTCAGTTCTGTCTTACCTCTCCGCATTCCTTCCTTCTTTCCTCGAGTACTCTCACCCACCTTTCTCCTTTTCCTTCTTCACTCAACAGCTCCTTTATATCTCCCTCCCATTTTGTAAGCTTTCCACATCTTCTTGTTAGGTGTTCCAAGGATTCTTCCTCCTCCCTACACATTCTGCATAGCCTATCCTCTGGTTTTGCCCAATACCTGTTATTCCGTTCTTCATTTCCGCATCTTAATCTGGCAATCCTTCTAACTCTGCCTTTCCTCTCCTCCCTTTCAAATATTTAGGTATTCCTACCGTCCTTATCTCTCTATACCTTTTCACATTCCTTGAATTTTCTATTCTTACTGTTCTTTCCTGCTCCTGTACCTCCTTGTCTCTCCTCCTCAATTCTTCTACTATGTTTCTTTCTCCATTTCTCTTACGCTACCATTACGCTAGTACAGAATTGTACATTTAACATTTATTATACAAATTAAATTCAAGGCCTACTATACACATTTTTTATATAGCCATGGAATTTATTTATTTTGAAATTAGGTTGGCAATATCATTTTCCTATACGTTTTAACTGACATTTGACTTTTGAGATTGAGGCTATACCTATACAAAACAAACATATATTTATAAAAATGTATTTGTACTATAACTATTGAAAACTACAAATTATGATCGCAAGCAACCAAAGTAACGTTAACACGTTAATCGTCACGATAATATAAATCAAATTTTTATCTGGGCCATGGTAATTTTATTACATAATTTAGATGCTACATCTGAAATAAATTTAATGACTTATTGCAAAAAAAAAAAAAAATACCAAAATTTCCGGAAAAAACTACAGTCTGTTCCAAACGGTTAAGCGGAACTAAATTTTGCAATCTAGTTACTTTCATCGTTTAAATCGTGCTTTTCGACCGTTTTGTTTAAGCTTTGTAAATCATACTTACAATAAACAATTTTGGTTAAGGTTAATATCATTTTAAAATGTCATTTTCTTTATATTTTGATTTTTTGTGTCATTCTTAATACAAATTTCCCATTTATTTATTTTTTTGTCATTAAAATATACAAAAAAAATAAATTAATTTTGACATAGGTCATTCGTTTCCATGGTTTCATTGTTGTAATTTTAAATTTTGACATCCCAACATGAAAAATGAAATAACCCAAGCAAGGTCCCTTGTCGTGACAACCTAAAAGAACGAAATTCCCATTTAGTTCCGCCTAAGCATTTGAAACAGACTGTATATATATTTTTTTTGTCACACGTATTTGATTGTCATGGATGCATAAAACTTCATTTCTCTACAAGCCGTGTCAGTCATATATGTGTGACACATCTAAACATGTTAGGACGAGTGCTAGACGGTACTGTGTTGAATACGTTGTGTGTAATAAACGAATCATTAGTGCATGTAACGTTTATCGGATAGCACGTAATTACTGTGTTTATTTTCTTTTTTAGGGTTTTGTAGGTATGACCAAAAACCCTTATACCGTCATTTTGTCGTCTGTCTGTCTGTCTGTTCGGTAAAAATCGTAGCGAAACGGCTAAACCTAGAGAGTTGAAATTTGACATGCTTATACAACTCTTTTACCCGCACATAAGAAAAATACTAAAACATCTAAGAAACATATCCCCCTAAAAATATAAACAAATATGTGATCATCGAAAAAAAAAAAGTAATTTATAATTCTGAGTAGAGTATCAAATGAAAGCCCTTGGTACGTGGATTAACGATCAAATTTTTATTTTTGCAAAATAAATTATTTTGAAGCGATTTTTGCCAAAATTGTGCAAAAAAATTTTTGTCCCACACCCTGTAGCCCAGATGGCTTAAACTAAATGTACATTGGTGTGAACCGGAATAGTACAACAGGAATTTTTGATCAGATTATGTTTTTGGAAAAAAACGCATTTTTTGTGATTTTTTGCTAATAATGTACCTACACAAGTTATAGCTTTGTAACACGCTATACTGCAACGTGTATGCTGGTGTAGTGGTTTTTGACACTGGTTTTTCACCCAAGTAACTCGATCCGAAAGGGATCGAACCCTGCGAGAAGAGAAAATATTATTTTTTGTTTTTTTTTTTTTCAATTTTTATATTGTTTAAATTATTTTTTCAAAATTCTAGTTATATTTTGGCAAATGTTGCATTTAATTTTTAAAAGCGTAAATTTAATAACCAGTGGAAATTGTTTAAATTATAATTTAATTCTGTTTCAATGTACACGAAATCAGAGGGGCGGAACTTATAACAACCAATGGAAGCCATAAGCGCAATTTTTAAAATTCTTAATGAATCTTGCTATATAAAAAAAAATACTGCACATATTTAGAAACCTAAATAATGGTATTAGGCGTTCGAATTAAAATTAACAAAAAAAATATTTTAATATGAAATTTGTTTTCGCATCCAAAATAATCATCATTCACTTACTAAATACCTGCAAAACCCTGAAATGTGTGAAAATTCACACTTCACATCAATTTTTTTCAGTCACTTTTGTTTAGAAAACGGCAAGGATAATAAATCCTTAATTTATAATCTCAGTTATAAATAATTCGATATCAAAAAGCATATCTAGTTCCTATCCAACGCCTTCTAACAAATATATTTCATTCATAACATTTAATTTATTTTTTCGGTCTGTTACTTTTATTTCCGTATCAACTTCATCTAAGCATATTTATTTAAGCAATATTTCTTCATTCATTCGTGACACGTGTCAAAAAAGTTGTATAAATACTAAAAATATGACGGAAAACTTTAATAAAACCACAAATTAATCAAATAAATATAAAAATACATATTATTTGTTAATTCAGTCAAATCCTTTACACAATAGGAATGATATCTTGTGTTGAGATTGTACACGCGACTTTTAAGGGAAGTGGGTTGCGGACCAGCGGGGGTTAATCTTTTCACGCAAATATTACACGTCAATTTATAGCAGGATCTAAAAATATTTCGCTCCCTTTCCATATTTATAACTCGGATTTTTTTTAGAGTTATGGAAGGTGAAACAATGTACAGTCGAGGATCTACCTCCATTAAACTTATTCAAGTTGTTTCTTATGTGCCTAAAACAAATGATTTAAAACAATTTTTAAACTAATGTCGGTAGCTCAACTTTGTGAAACTGTTTGATGTAATAATAATAATAACATTTATTGATAAATATCTCAAGGATAATGCATGTTTATAAAATTTCAGAAAAATGATTGTATCAGTTTTTACAATAATGTACATCATTCTCTGTTTTCTTCTTTATAATACTGCGATTCTTCAAACTGTTATTAATTATTTTTGTGACAGAAATGTTCATATTATTTATTATTATTTATTAACGTTTTTCTTCTCTACAATTGTGATTATATGAACGGTGTGTGATTAAGGTCAGACTAAAGTATTTCCGCGACCCGGGTAGACTTTTTATATGGCGCCCCAGATTAAGTTACTATCCAGCTGAACCCAAATTTTTAGGGGCGCTGAAAATTAAATGGTTCATTGTTGTCAAAAATATTTTTTGAACAAAAATAAGTCTTCAACCAAAAATTTCAGCACTCCTTGCATCTGACTCTTGACTTCCAAACAACTATCTTGACACCCCCTTAATCCGGCCCTGTGTCTTATTAATTATTTTTGTAATTTCCCTGTAATTTGTTAAAATTTTATTTTATTTATGAGCAATATGTTTTTGTATTTTCATTTTTATGTTCCTTAATTGTATTTTGTTTTCGTTTTTGACAATAATTTTTTTAATTAAGTTCTATTTCTTTTGTATTTTCAATTTTATAATTGAAAGACAAGGATAAGAAGAGATTTTGGTAAATAAAATTAAACCAAAATGTATACTGGTAGATATTTGATATTAGATTTGATTTAAACTTATTATTCGAACCGGAACCGACTGGAACTGAACCGGAATATTTAGACGAACCGAAACCGAAACTGGAACGAAAAACATTTACTTGGAACGTAACCGTAAACCGGAACGAAATAAATTTGGGTTCGACTCTGTTTGAAACCCACAAATATATTTAAAAAATTACAGAATTTTGTTGTTTGAAATCTATTATTATTCAGTGCTAACATTATTACAAGTATTTTTCTACGATTTAAAATATCCTATTAAATAGATAAAAATAAACAAAATACACTGCAAATTTTGATTTACATATAGTCCGTTCAAAATTTAAAATGCAGTATTGGTCTTATGGCAAATAAGAGCGGTGTTGCCAAATGTTGCAAAAGTGTCCAAAAAGTGTCCAAAATGTTCTTTTGTAGTTAAGTCATTGAAACTAAATTTAAAAAGTATCGGAGACTCGTATAACTTACAAAATTTAGGTAAAACGAAATATGAATAATAATTTGTAAAATACCGTGTGTTCACAGATCAGCGCGTTTTATATCCGGTAACATGGCCAAGAAAGGAAAAGAGAGAGTATGAAATAGAACTACTCCATTTGCCCTGTACAGCATTCTAACGTTTGAATGGCCTATGGATTGTTTCTAATTTTATTTCTGATTATTAGTTTTGGATAATAAACTTGTGTGGTTAATGTGAGTAATTTGTGTGGGTTATACGTACCGTCAAGTCGAAAAATTATTTTCAAAAATGTTTTAATCCTCCCACAAATATTTCTAAAACATATTATACAGCTTTCGAATATTTGTGGCTCGCCTGCACTTACTAGATACCTACGAAATCTTGTGAAAGTGACATCATGTTTTTTTTTTATGCAATAGTGAAAATAATTTAGTATTCTCTAAATTTTGTTTGAAAATGCAATTATTAAATTGATATTCTTATTGCGTCTTGAATTTCGATTAGGTTTCCGTTTATCGAACTGAAAAGCTGCGATGAGATAAGACTTCAGAGTTGTCTCATATCGTATAAATACTTGAAAAAGAAGAGGGAGAATAGCAAAACTTATCCTTAAACTCCGAGCGATATTTCTTATAGAATGCAATAAAAGTAATACATTGAACACAACACCCCCGGAATAAATGGTGCCCTGGGCATTCTCTTACCATACCCAACCCCCATGTTGTCATAGCAACAGAATTTAAAGAGTCAATTTTCATTTCATCGGTTCCCTGTTTCATGTTCTTATACCTCACATATATATATCTGCCATCAAAATGATAATGTTTCGGTACAGACGATGAATAGAACTTTGTTAGCGATCCTGAACAATACCTCTAACGAATGACGTCACACTTACTGAATATCTGCATCACCACTAAATTATATATTCACACTGCCACTGAAAAATATCGCGAATTTTAACCTGGAATTTGCATAATATTATTGACACGGAAAACGAACTTTGTTGAATATTGTATACAAAACATATAAATACATTCACGGGTTTTAAAATTTTATTTTTAATTTTAGAATTGGAATTAGCAAAAAAAAAAAAATTTACAGTCGGGAACTAAATTAAGTGGACAGTACCTACGTTTTCAAACAAATCACTCTTACTTCTGAAGCTTCCTACAAACAATTTAATTTATAATTTAGATTTTGTACATACATGTATCTGAAAATTAATGAACAAAAAATTTTTACCTACCTCCAACATATATAAGGAGGTATTGTGATCATACCGATTTTGACATTTCGAGATTTCGATGGATCTCCACGAATTGAGGTCTCTATATAACGTTTTGACTACTTTTAGCATGACGTCTGTCGGTCTGTCTGTATGTCTGTCTGTCGGTTCGTGTAAACGTGCAGAGCAAATTCGGCTAAAAGGATTTTTATGATACTTCATATTTAAGCTTTTTGCCAACGGAGTGGCCGAGCGCATTAAGTCGTGCAGTTTGGACTGATGAAAACAGTCTCGATTGTGTGGTCGGTACTTCGATTCTCCGTTGGTGATATTATTCTGGCGAGAACAATATGTTTACATTACTCTCATTTTCACAATCATTCAGCCCTCATCCAGGTGTAGGAGCTCGCCCCCTGGCATCAGCGATTAGCCTCGTTGCAGAAATAGGCAGATGTAAAATAAATAAATAAATAAATTAAATAAAATATTTAAGCTTTTGACATCAATTTTTGGTAAAAATCGGTTAACTAGATATGGGAGTTTACTCGTGTCGGTTTTAAGATTTTTAGGAATATTACACAACAGAGAAATATTTCGACAAAATTTATTTAACAAAAGTTGCTATAAAAGCAATAACTAATAACTTTTATTTGAGACATTTTTTGATAAAGCAGCATAAATTAAACAAGTACTTTGTGATGGCGGGCGGTCTTGTAGTGGCCACAGCTGATATTTTAGGATAACATATACAATAATTATTAAAAAAGTAAACAAGTACATATCTTTTAAGAGTGGACACTGTTACAAAAATAATGTCAAGAGTTAATTAATATTTAGTGTGCCTCTTTTTGCGCTAATAACTGCTTGTAAGCGCTGAGGCATACTTTCCATTAGGTTTTGGAAATATTCTGAACAGTATTCCATTCTTTTTTTAAATACTTGAAAAATAGTATTTTTTTAAAGAAGCATGGGGGATAGATTTCACAAGGATGAAGTTTACCACCCGAGTCCCGAGGAGAGGGTTGTTATCTTTGTAATTGAGTGAAATAAAGCCATTACGAATCAAGTATAATATTTTATCTACAACTATATAGTTTTATCATTAAAATTGGATGTGAAGTGTGAATTTTCACATATTTCAGGGTTTTGTAGGTATTTAATAAGTGTAAGAAGTCAACAGAATGCTGGATGTCTAAGCCAGTTTTTTTTCTATAGTCACATCAAAATTAATCACTTTTCTTCGTTATTTGACAAAAATTCCAACGTTCTTTTTTCTGCACTTTTTTCGTATTCAAGTCTTCATTAGATTAATAAGAAATATATTGATAAATGGCTTAATTTTTTTCAGTTTCAGAAACGTTTTTCTCACTATTAACAGTGTTATTTGATTTATAAGTATTTTATTACTACAAATGATTTATTCCTCTCTGATACTTTAAAAACAAATATCTAATGTAATTAAAAAATAAGGTTAATTTACTGCGTATAATAGTATAATAAAATAACTGAACACTCCTGAACTCCTAACTTAACTAAAAATAATATTTTTTTTAGAAGTTTTTATTTTTAAAAAAATACACGCTCTATCTTAGCTATAAATACAAAAAAAACATAACATTATTAGCCATAATTTAACCATGAATTAAAAAAATAATTATTTTTGTTAAAAACACAAAAATATATTTTTCAAAAAACAATCTGATCATTAATTCCTCTCGTACGTTTCCGGCTCTGATCAATGTACAATATCTACATTTTTTTCAGGTTTATAGTTTAACCCCTTTTTGGTAAAAGGGTGCGGGACAAGAACTTTTTCTAGCTCAGTTTTGGCTAAAATCATCAAAAACATGGAGAATTTTCTCCATAAAATCTACGCCAAGAATATAAATAAAAGTCTAAATATGTAAATAAAAATATACGAAAAAAATAAAATAATATAAATAATATATATTTTCAATGTACGACACTGAATATCTGTCAACTTGGACTAACAACATTATTTTAACAGTGTAATAGGGATGACGTTCTAAACCAATCCGAAGCAAGGACAAAAGCTGCTATCTTCTTACACACATTTTTCTAAGGTGACGTAGAGTATAGGCTGTCAATGCTCGATAAGAAACAGAGAAAACATATTTGTAATCAAGAAGGAATGGCTTTATTACATTTTTCATTATTAATAAATAATATATAGAAAAATACCTTTCTAAATATTAAGTCCGTTTGAAATTCTTTTGAAGAGAAATTCGTTTTAAATTGGTTAGTCTGTTGAAATTCTGTAATACTCTAACTAGCTATAATATTCTGCCAAAATTAATGTCTCTGTGTGAATATAATCTAACAGAAACAATTTCCTAGATTTTAGTAGGTGTAAATCTGACGACATCGCCCCCAACTTTAGCCCGCAACTACAGAAACTAGAGTATTATCAAGTTATGATCTGCCCCTCATAAATTCACACACGTTCCGGATACAAAACACATACGTGTAATAGTGATTATACTAAAATTATATGTGCTAAAGGGAGACGGAAATAACTTAGCACCTTGGAAACTTATTACCAACTTTCTAAATTTATTTATTACTTTCAAAAATAGGGTAACTTTAAGATATGATTAATGGAATCCAGGCGTTAATGCATGTGCATAATTTGGTAATATTTAACACACTTACCTAGTCCAAATTTGACATGTAAATGTGTAGAAAGTAAGTTATTATTATTAACCAGAGAACGTATTACAGTAGTTTAATCAAAGGGTAGTACTTCAAAAGAACTCATAGGCTAGTTTAAGGGTGGAAGACCTGACACATCTTAGGCAATTCTGTGTGGCCTCCTTTTAACAATATGTTTTTGTTCGCCTTTTATTAAATTATTTAATATTAAAATGATTTAGTCAAAAATACCAAAGAGATTAAGACGATTCAGTGAAATAAACACCCGACTGATGGTCACACATAAAACTAAAGTACCTCTAAAGGCTATTTTGACACCGGTTATGTTCAAACTAATACAAAATAAATAGGCATTTAAACCACATAACTCCACGGTATCCATTTCAAATGGATTGGTTAGAGTTATGAAAAGATATTATTAGTTTCTTTTTGATTCCAAGAAGGATCCCAATGTAATATTAAATTGTAATTGAATATATTTACTGTTAACGTCAATTTGCTCGTTGACTGTTTTCTTGCCTATTTACCGTTGACTATTTCTGAACTATTTACCGTTGAAAATCAACATTTTTATATCTCACACAAAATTAAGACCCATTTATTGACTCATTGGTATATTCCCCATCTCATCTAATTAAAGTTTATTTTTCGGAATCTTACATAAATATGAGGAGTACTAATATTCGTATCAGATTTATATTAGTATTCAGAACATTCTCCAAAAGTTTAACTATTTACCTGCAAACTGGACTTATTTCATAAAAAATTGTAAGAAGAAAATTAATATTATTGTCACAGTAATGTCTTGGTCTAAACGTATACCCAAAATTTCACATTTCATATTAAATTAAAGCAAACTGATGAATTCTAATTAAGGTACAGTGCGTGTTACATTAAATCTACGCATATTCAGATTCAAACCAAAAACAAGATGGCCTGTTTTGATTACCGTATAAGATGGAGAATATAAAATTTAATTTAGTTTTAATGAGATAAGCATCTGGTATTTCAATAAATTCATGTACCTACATACATACATTATTATTAAAACATATGTAATTTGCATTCAGCCTGAAAAACTGATGTGACAAGCACACGACTTTCTAATTATAATTTGCATTATTTAAATTATTTACAAAATACTTATTAATAGGATTTCGTAGTTATGATAATTTAAGTAAAGTGTGAATTTTCACATATTTCAGGGTTTTGTAGGTATTTATTAAGTGTAAAAAGTTCGATGTCAAGAACAATATTTTTTCTCTAATCACATAAAAATCAACAACATTGAGAACTAAGAGCTTTCATTTAATTATTTAAACTAAATTTAAATAATTCTTGAAAATTTCGTCACAATTCAATTTAAATTAAATAATTCTAGTTATTTTTTATGCATTTGCTTTACATTTAAGTCTTCCTTAAATTAATAAGATATATATTGACTAGTGTGTTTCACTACTATAAATGATTTATTCCTATTTGATACCTTAAAAACAAACAATTAAAATAATTCAAACAATAGATTCAACCATGACGTATAATAGTAGGTGGACACATGAACGTTTACACACATAAACGCTCTACAGGTTACATTACAATTCACATTTAAACTCAATTCAAACTAATCTGATCTTTTCGAAAATCTATAAATTCCTGTTGAACTATTCCGGTTTCCATCATTGTATATTATTGTGATTTTTTTAGATTTTTAGATCAACTTTTTTGGGAAATAGGGTGACAAAAGCTTTTTGACATATTTTTGGTAAAAATCCCATAGAAAAAAGATTTTTCGAAAATAAAAATGCATGTGTATCTACGTATTAAGACGTTTCATTTCATACCCCACTCAAAATTAAAAAATACATATATATTTATATGCATTAAATACTTATTTGTTTATAATTATCTCGCGATGTCTTTTTTTTAATTCTCTATATTTTTCCCATATGTGTGTCAAAGAGTTGTACAAGCATGCCAAATTTCAACTTTCTATGTTAAGCCGTTTGGTTACAATTTCTACCATACAGACAGACACATAAGTGACGTTATAAGGGTTTTTGGTGGTAACTGTCACTCGTTCGTACGTTTGTATAGTAAAAATTGTAACCAAATTGACCTAGGGATTTTAAATTTGAGTTGCATAGTTAACAAGAAAATCTTTTGGTCCCTAACCTATTTCTAGAAAACCCTTGTTATGTACAATGGCGACGTTTGTTCGAAATTGGTTATAGAATAGACGATCTTTTTAAAATAATAAAACTCTAGCTAAATTATAGTAGCCTACATTAAAGTTTCCATTCTACGTTGCATTTACATCGTTTTCATATTTATTCGTAAACAGCTTTTCTTTAAAAGCAAAAACGAGAAAATGTGTAAAGAAGTAAGTATTCATTTTATTGTTTTCACACTTTGTTGCCACATTGTCTTAAGCAATATGTGAAGTGCTAGATATTTTGCTTGTAGTTTCAAACAATTTGCAAATAAAATACTTGCATTCGAACGCAAACTTCATTCTTACTATCCACTTACAAGCGAGAACCTTTTAGAAAAATTAAGTTTCACAAAGTTGAATCAATAGAAGAACATTTCATCTTAGAAAAACCTTCGAGATATCGATATAGTTGGATAGGAAACGGTTGAATCTAGTAGTAATGAAAAATAGAATAGACAATACAAAAAGTATATAAGGATATTGATATTACTGTTCTAAACTTTTGACATTTTGAAATATAAGGAGTAATGTATATTACAGATACTTTCAAAACTTTATGTAATCAGGTATTTTACCTTCCCAATAGGAAGTAAGAATATTAATAGTGGTATATGCAATGACGTCATATAATATAAACACAGCATGATCTGTGCCTGAGCACTGTTTGTTATGAAGCCCTGATCCTGTGGAGATGGAAGAAGGCTTTGTCCCTGAGTATAATAATAATAATCTCAACGTCGTATCTGATTAAGGGAGTCACATTTGTTTTTTTTTTTTAACAATAATATGAGCATATGAATATAAGTACAAATATATACGTATGCACACATACATATGTACATATGTAAGATGTTCTATAGAGTAGTGTGTCTTCTACGTTCATGGGCACGGAGATGGCTTATAAGTCCAATTCTAACCGTACAACTTTTTCGACATATATCGCACTGAAAGTCTCCTTCTCCCGTCGATATCCTTCTTTGGCAGCTGCTTTAACCCTCACAGCTTGCTGACGACTTTGTTCGTATACAGCTACTGAATCTTGAATTGATTTCCTCCAGCAATTATGGTTAGTTGCTAGAGTTTCCCAGTTGTTATTCAGCAAGTTTGTAGTTTTTAGGCTGTTTTTGAGAACATCCTTATACGGCTTTCGGGGAGCACCAATATTCCGTTGACTTTCTTGAAGCTCACAATACAACAGCTATTTAGGTAGTCTGTCATCGGACATACGTACAACGTGGCCAGTCTACCGCAGTTGATTTCTGACTATGAGTGATTCTATACTGCACGTCTGAGCTTCATATAATACTCGTACATTGTCTATATGATCTTGCAATTTGATTGGCAAAATAGTGCGTAGGCATTTTTGGTGAAATTTTTCCAGCTGACGAATACTGAATCGATATGGAGTCCATGTTTCAGATGCATAGAGAATGCAAAATAGAATCATGGATTTCGATCTTCATGAGTGTGGTTTGTCAGAAAGTGATTAGTAGTTACTGTATTAAGATGTCAAGTTGTTCGGGAGACTGGTGTGGTGCTGACTCAGAGGAACTATTAATAGAGAAGGCATAACGCGAATTTTGCGTAACCTGAGGGATTGACAAAGACAACATATCATCTGTCTCAAACTAAAGTCGCGATGCGCAAAGAGCTCAAAGGAACCAATCTTATTGGTACGTTTGAGACAGAATGACGTTTATTACCGTAGGTGAACTAAATTACCGACTTAAAACACGGTTTGTGCGCATATCGACTTTTGTTTGAGACAAAATATATGTAATTATATATATTTCTTTGTCAATCTCTCTGGTTACGATATTTTACAAGAGTATGAATGCGCGATGCTCTCTCTATTAGTGGCTCCTCTGAGGGTGCTGATCGCCAAAGATCAGGTAGACCAAGAACTGTTCGTACACAACTGTTAAAATAGTTTATACTTCGCCGCAATTCGTTAAAAAAACAAAAAACCTTATTTGAATATTATAGGAATGCAAATTTCTGGATATTCAGCCAGAGACATTTAAACAGTTCTTTACTATTGATGTTGCTCAACATTAATATTAACTTTTGGACAAGGGTTTTGAACCGGAACAAAAAACCGAAACGAATCGGCCTTTTTTCGGAACGCTGAATCGAACACGAATTGCATTTTACTTTTATGTATCAATCAGAACACGAATCAAACTGAAGTTGAACTGATAATTAACCAGTTCAACTTAATTTATTTTTAAGTTTTTAATTTTATTTATTTGACCCTGAATTAATTTGCCTATGATCTACTCCATACATTATTTGATTTGAAACTGCAGCTACTTAGATTTTTAAAATGTTTATATAAAGTAAAATATAAAAATTCAGATTACTAATACTAAAAACTCTACAAATTCGTGTTATTTATGATTTTGAATATTAGCGAACAACAACTGAATGAATAACAGAAAAAAGATTATGATTGAATAAATAAAAAAAAAAAAAAAAAAATACACATGTTCGGTTGCCCAAAAGTCTTAATGTAACACAATGCGTTGCTAGGCAAATTTCTGTTTTACACCGAGTTTTATAGTCTATTGCCTACGCACCATATTTTACGTTGATACTGCATTTGATGATTGTTTTATTTCCTTTCGGGCAAAACTCGAATAATAACAAGTCATATGACTTTTTTTATTTAATTTTTGTAATTTACAGGTCCGGTTTGGTCGAGAGCGATATAAAAAGTGTCAAAATAATACTAATTTGAAACTTTACACATATCGGCCGCTATCTTAATTTCGGCGCCCCTCAGAAAAAAATTCCGCACATATTCTTGTAGCCAAGGACATGTCCTACAGATTTAGGAAGAATTGAAACAAAATGTTGTAAATAACTTTTTTGCGTCTGAGAATGAATTATGGACGGTATCTTGTAAACTAAGTGACGGATATTTGCGTATGATGCAGCATATTGTAGCTAAAAGTTCATTCTACAAATCTGTATTTAGCTATTTCGCTCTATCATAAAAATTAGTTATCGTTATCGTAAATGGCGCGCTATTTTCGACGCCATCTTGAATCTGCCTCCTTTCACAAATAGGTGCTGCGGGTCAAAATGATTAAATTTTTATAAAGACCACGTGTGCCAAATGGCATTCCATTATCATCAAGTGCAGTATCTTTCGACGTAGGCACTAGACTTATATCTAGTTTTAAGACTTTTATTGAATCTGGCAATAGAATATTTATATCTGCGATTTCAAAGTACGGATATATTTTAATCTTGTTAGCCTAATCTTGACACACGTCACAAAATATAATATAAATTACTTTAATTGTACTATTCTTTTCCGCTGGGCTCTAATAGAATTATGTACGTAGCATGCATGTATGACATTGTACCCCTTGTTTCACTAATAATGCCAACTACTAATCTTGTCAAATTTTAATCCTATTATAATAATCGTGACGTACAGCAATATTAAATTTCACCCCAAGGAAGTTAGGTAAAAATGTATTTTACAAGAAATTGAAAATGTTATATTTAACTGCAGTAAACACAAATGAAAAAAATTGTACAGATAAAATACAAATATTTGTCATCAATATTTTATATTACCTCCTGTCGTTTTTTTTTCTGGAGAATAAGAATTATTAACGAATAGGCAATGACAGTTTTCCTTTGTGTCGCCAAATGATTTTATTCAAGTAATCGTCATCTGTCAAACTTGCCACTGGTTAAATGTAACTATGATTATCCGACATCCGATTTTTTGACATTTCGGTTTATCCGCCCGTAGTCAAGATGTAAAAATATAATATGTAACGCCGATATTAAGAACATGATTCAGTGCCAAAAGTGAACAGATTAACACCTGTAATGACTGTCTAAATCACAGTGCTCTGTGTCTATAAAACATTAATTTAAATTCGTTCAAAATATGTAAGGTGGTAGGGGCGTTTAATAAGTAAGTGGCTTTATTAAGAGATTGCGCTCAGATCGCAAGTTTGATAATATTGTCACGGGGTGAAGTCAATAACGGAATCTTTTTTACAAAATTTATTATACATGATTAATTTACATCAGAATATGTACGATTGTTGGTAAAATGGCTGCTGGTGTGGTCCGTTTAGAAGCTGATGTTAGTCTCGTTCTTGCCCCGGCTCCTCCAGGATCGGTCGAACAACCGCAGGCGAACACGTGGAGAAGCCCTGTACACAACACTCACATCTCATCTTGGCGACTTCAACAGCTGGTCTGGTCCTTGGGCAGCATGATGCGGACTGATGACCACCGACGTAATGACTGGTCACAAGAATGACTACCCCGGCTCTATTACCTAAGACCATTTTATAACTATTAACCAGGACACCATGACGTCAGGTCCTACCTCAATTGTTTTGGAAACATTATGCATTTGTGTAATTGTTGGCAGCAAATAAAAGACCATAGTCATCACAATTGAATAATGTTTATCAACACATTAGAATGTAGTTGACCACTTAAGTTGGCAAACACGCAACATTCTATAATTACTAAAACGTACGTCAGCAACCTTGAACTACACAGCCTAAAGGCCGCTCAAGGAATTGGGACATTAGAATACAATTACACTATAATTGTGACACACTAAGTTTTAAGTAAATCTGTGAAATAGTTCATTTTAGCAGCGTTGGGAAGCGGATAAGTTTGTATTTATTTGGCTAAGAAAAAAGTTCTATTCCATCATGACAATGCATCAGTTCACTCGCCCGCAATTGCAATAGCCAAGTTGCTTGAATTGCGCTACCAACTGCTCCCCCACCCACCCTATTCTCTAGATTTGTCCCTCTGCGACTTCTTTTTCTCTCCAAACATGGAGAAATGGATAGCTGGAAAAAGATTCGCAAAGAACGAGGAGATCATCGCTGAAACACACGAATATTCGAAAGAGTTGGAAAAATCATACTTTATGGAATATTTAAAGAAGTTGGAATATCGTTGGGTAAAATGTATCGAGCAAAAAGTGGACTATGTTGAAAAATATGTTACATTTTGTTTAAAAAAAAAAAAATCAGCTGTGGCCACCACATAAAGTACATGTATAAAATACATTCTAGCAGCAGAGTAGAAATAACTTGGCCTAATATCTTCTAACAGAGATATTATTTACCATGACCATGGAAACGTTACATATAAGTATGGAAAAATTGAGAAAATTTTCGAAATATTTTTCAAGATTTTTTCATTTTATCAAAAAAAAGCTCAAATAAAAGTTATTAGTTATTGCTTTTATGGCAACTTTTGTTTAATAAATTTTTTCGAAATATTTTTCTCTTGTGAAATATTCGCAAAAATCTTAAAATCGACAAGAGTAAACTCCCATTTTTAATCAACCGATTTTTACCAAAAGTTGGTCAACTTGTGCGATTGATAGCAAAAGCTTAAATGTAAAGTTTCATAGAAATCCTTTCAGCCGAATTTGCTCTGCACGTGTACACAGACAGACAGACAGACGGATGGACAGACGGACAGACGGACGGACAGAGAGACCGACAGACATCATGCTAAAAATAGTCAAAACGTAATGTAGGGACCTCAATTCGTGGAGATCCATCGAAATCTCGAAATGTCAAAATCGGTATGATCACAATACCTCCCTTATATATGTTGACGGTCGGTAAAAATCACTAACACTATGCGAAAATATATTTCTGTTTAGTAGGTTCATGTTTTAAAGTAATAAAATCAAATTTTTAGTCTAATAAGCCCATTTTGTTATACAGTACTTAAGTTGTTTCCTGCAGTCTTGGATTATCCGTCATTCTTGGTTATCCAACACTTCGCAATCCAATTAAGTCGAATATTTGCGACTCTAGACAATACTGGTTATGCAATACTTCACAGAAACATTTAGTTATCAAACTTATTTCCAAGGACATGTACACATAGGCGTACATTCTATTTGTATTACCTTATACGAATTAATAATTAAATGAACACTGTTTTTCTCTACACGCCAGTGAGTTGATAACATATATTAAGCTACCACCAGAATTTCGTTGTTCCTCGGATGAGTTCGGGCTAACGAAGTAATCTGATTGGCTCTTTGTTAAATTGGGATTTTAAGCTGTGAATTAGAATACAGTTTTTATATTTTAAAACCCATTGATTACCATTATGTAACGGTCAAGATGTAATGATCGCATTGTATGTCTAAACTAGTCAGGAATATTAAAATAATAATGATAATAATAAAAATATGTTAGAAAACTATATATATTTTTGATTATCTATTATAAATTGTATGCAAGCCTTGAGAAAGATTTATATAGAAACGAAACTAAACAGCACATAAATAAAAATAAGTAATATTTGATAAACACTGTGTTTATAATCCGACCGATACCCAATAATATATATTTAAAAAACATTAAAGAAAATATTGGATAATGATATGGCGATAGCACCATTTTCCTTTTATGTACTGTATCCAAGTTCAAGATAACTCTAATAACTGCCCACAACCAGCAGAATAGTAATACAAAGTGAAGTAGGCATAAATATTTTGTTGTAATTTCATCGTCTAATAAAAATTAATTTCACACCAATATCAAAACAGACCACATCAAAGCTCACACAAAATAGTAATATAATTTTTACACACACGTACATGTTCTAATGAACTAATATAATCTGAAACTATCAAATAAAACCAACACATTAAATCGATAAAAACACCCCTGGCGTAGTAAAACGCTAATGTGTATATATTTTATTCCCGACATCATCCAACATCTCCGCCTCACAAAATTTCCTTCTGAATTTAATTTGTTTCGGAATTGATTTATGTAAAACCGTTACATACATATTGCTACCGAAATTTAGTCGAGCGCAAAAACCCATATCAGAAATCTAGCATAATACTACCACCGGAGATATAAATCTCACTTATTAGTTTCTTTCAGTGGCGGCGTGCTGTTAAGATTAACTGCAGATTACAGACAGATCAATGTTCTAATCAGCTTCTGTTGCATTTCGTGTTTTTCAATTCAAAATATCGGGTGAATTATTGGAGTTGTTGATGCCAATATTTTAAGTTGTTTCGATAAAGTACCACTAAACACAAAAGTGGAGAAATAACTTATTTCTGGTAATTTATAAAGATTTCAATACTTTTCAGAAACTTTTCAGCACGAACTAGATAAAATAGGAGGAAAACTGAGTTAAAAATGAAAAAAAAAATCTATTGCCTATCCGTACCAGCCTGTTGGATACCATAGTAGCAATATTGACTTTGTTAGTGGCTGCCCGGAAGAACTGTATAGTTCTTGCAGAGAAAAAATCCCTTAAAATTAAAATTTCCTTGCAAAATAAGTTGTATAAATCTATCACTGTTTCGCATAATGTGCTGGAGATACCTAAGTTTTTTCCTCTAATCATGGAGACGATTTATATTTCCTTTTGGAGCTATTCTAATACTGCCTTGTTGGTGACGTTGGTTTTTCCAGGAAGTTCGATGTATTTGACTATACTTCTTTATTTTGAATCTCTGTAATTGAAGCCTGTAGTAAAAGTTGATGCTTGAAAATGATTAAAATTACTGAAATGTTTTCCCATAAAACTTTAAGAATACGTAGCTATCGCCAATATAATGTTCAGTGATCTGATTCTGAATGACAAGTAAAACGCAAGATTTTCTCAGCACAAATACTTCGTAGCGTGCATAAACGATAGTTTAAACCAAGCCTCCCAAACCTTTCACGGAAATTCCACCGATGCCTTCTCTGTGACCTATCTATCAATGGGGTCCGTTGATATCAGATCTGTTAAAGGAACCCTGAGTTTTGAATTGATCAATTGAGTTGATTTTTTATCCTTCGGTTAAGTAAAAACAATATTATATATATTATATTTCGTGGTGAATATCATTGGAATATCGGGTTTAATCCAGAACTGATATTCAAAATATTTAACAATCAGTAAGAATGAAAAATTGCTGAATAATCTGATGAGCCAAAAATAGCTACCAAACGATAGTTTGGTAGCAATTTACAAATTGTTCTTATAATTTCCATATTATTTGTTGATTTTTAGCAACTTTTGATATGACCTTTTGCGTGCTTGGTTTGATTTACGTGACTGTTTTGGTTTTACTTGAATTGAAACACTGGTTTAATCTCAGGCCAATAAATTCTCAAGATCAATTTAACATTTATTCAGTTTGTTTGTTTTTGATGTAAATTAGGGAAGTAACGGTTCGTTGTCAAAAATAAATAAAGAAAAATGTCTTTAAGATATTTTAACATTTTTACTGCTAATGTATAGGATAAAAATTTCGCACTGAAATAAAAAAATCGGTGAAAGTGATTGTCTTTACATTGGTCCGAAACTATAATATTTAGTTTTTTAATTTCGCTGATTTCGTAGTGAAATGAATCTCTAATCCAGGTTGTATCATCTTGAATTTGCAAATCATCTCTAAATTTTTTTTTTTTTTTTCAACGTTTGGTTACACATGGTAATATTACAATGATAATAATAATAACCAAGCTACCTCACTGGTCTGCAGAATGCAAAAAAGCAGTGCTGCTTGGATCGTTTCGTATTGTGTGGACGCTGGATTTGATGTGAGCTCATCGGTCATATATCGCGAGGGTTTGGGATACAGCCGATTGCTAGGAAAAAGCTCCCACGCCCATCCCGTGAATGTAAGAGGTGAGCGTTCCGTCTGTGTCAAACACACGAAAATCGGGACGGCACTGACGGGACCACAAATCCCCCCTTAATAATAACAATGCTTTACTGCCCAAAAATATGTACAGACCAAGGCTTTTCATAAGCAGTATAAGGTGTAATAAATACAATTAATATTATTAATAAGAATTAATAGAATATCACAAAGTTAACATGAAAAATATAAGAAAATCTGTACAATTACAAAACATAAAAATACATACAATTCGATTATTTTATAAATGATCATGTACAAAATTCAAAAATTTTGGTTTAATGACGCCAATTTTCCTTGACTAAACAGAAACAATGTGCAAGCAAAAAGTTTCTATATTTTAATTTAAATGTACCTGATATAATCTTAATATGTGTAGGCACCTTGTTACATAAAGTTTTTTCCATTGTAAAATAATATACTTTGTTATTTTATATAGGTTTAATAATAATGGCATGGATGGAAATTCTTTCTAGTCAAGATATTGCAAATATATGCTGTAAGAAAAATGCATTTGGTTATTTAAATCATACGTATATACTAGAAATTTTTTGATACAGCATCTCGACGTAATTCTATAGATGTAGTCTTTGGTAGCGTAGAGGTAGCGATCCTGCTTCACGGGCCAAAGGTCCCAGGTTGGAATCTCGGTCAGGGTATGGATGGTTGTTAGCCACAGAGCAATCGAGACTTAAGTCCTGTTCTGTGGTTATTTAGTTAGACGAGGTGTGTAAATTAAGTAACCGGACTGGCAACATAGCGTTTGATCTGGCAACATTTGGGACTCGGGACTTGGAGGGGCGGCAGGTGAACATGTGATAGTTTGAACTCGCTAGAGTAATTTGGTTGTCCGTAGCGATTATTTTTCGTGAAACATTTTTTTCTAGTGCATTGTAAAAATGAGTGGCATTCATTTTAAGCAACGGTGTGCTATCAGGTTTTGCTTCAGACTTGGGCACAGTGCAACGGAAACTTTTGCAAAACTTCAGCAGGCCTACGGAGACAGTGTTTTGTCAAGGACTCAAGTTTTTTGGTGGTTTAAGGCATTTTCAGAAGGAAGAGAGTTGATAGAAGACGAATCAGGCAACGGAAGACCTTGATCTTCAAGAATCGATGAAAATGTCGACAGAATCCGGGATCGTGTGCGTTCAGACCGTCGGTTGACAGTCAAAATGTTCGGGGAACAGTTGAATTTGACTCACACTACCGTTCATCAGATTTTGACGAATGCAGCAATTTCAATAAACGAGTTTTTGGCCAGTAATAACATTCCTGTGGCTCCTAAGCATTCTTATTCGCCTGACTTGAGTCCTTGTGACTTTTTCCTCTTCCCAAGATTAAAAAATCACCTCAAGGGACGTCATTTTGGGACACTCGAAAACATTCAACTTCCATAACCGACCAGCTGAAAGCTATTCCAGTATCTGTGTTCCAGCACAACTGTGAGGGTTGGAAGAAACGTCTCCAGCGCTGAGTGGCTTCCCAAGGAAGTTATTTTGAGGGAGACAATATTGAATTGTAATTCAATTCGAATAAAAAAACGTTTAAAAAATCAGTCCGGTTACTTAATTTACACACCTCGTATTTCGGCCTAAATTTAAGTTGCTCGGATTTATGGCGAGGCATTTCTAATATATGTATATTTATGTCGCTTAGATAATATATTAAAAGAATTTATGTTATTTCATACATGGCGGACACAATGGGATACGATGATGATTTAATAGATGATTTTAAGACGAATAATTAATATATTGTCAGTTTAGTAAATTTTTCAAGAAAACAACTAACCTACACTGACAATTTTTAATTCTCTTCCTGAAATGTACCTTGGCCCCAAGAAGACCATGGACCACAGTTTCGAAAATGCTGCATTAAGCTATTAAAATACATAGAGAAGGCAAGAAATACATTTGCAAAGGTGAAATGAATTTAGTCTATCCAAAGTTACTCACTCAATTAAGATGTGAAAATTAATCTGGTCCATATAATAAAAGGAGGAGCTGCAACAACTTGTCACTCTTAGAAAGATCTAATGCAAAAGAATTGTCAGTCGGTTTTCTTGCCTTCATTCAGAACACATGGCTGAAGAATCCCGAGATTGTTGAAGGTGTACATCTATAAAATTATGCCGATCTTCTGCATAAAAAATTTCTATTAAATATGTTTTAAATAACTGCCAAATGCACTTTCTTTACAGCACATATTTGCAATATTTGGCCTAGAAAGAGTTTTCATCGATGCTATTATGCTTAAACCTACATAAAATAACAAAGTAAAATAAATGGAAAAAAGTTTTTAGATGAAATGCTCTTGTATACGGTAACGTTTAAAGTAAACTAAAGTTTGTTTTATATTGTTTATTTGAATAAAGAATGTCAAGACCTATATCTTTTGAATCAACAAACAAAATTCAGAAGTTTGTCTGTCATATATCATGGATGTACAAACATGTGTACCAGACCTAAATCATCTTGAATTTGACATAGTACAAAAGTTGCAATAATACGAATTTTAAAAAAATGGAAATTTTAATAGTACATTAAATATTCAAAAATTTGGAATTTCCAGTTTTTGGATTTCCACCGAATAATGTATTAAATATATTAGTTAGAATATGTTCTTTATTGAAGTTCTAGCATACTAGTATCGCTCATTCGAGCTTTATCAAAGAATACTACAAAAGAATAACAAAGTGAAAAATACAATTCAGAAGATATACAAATGTAAGAAATATGGTAAAATTATAAACAAATGGTAAAAAAAACATAAAGACGTACCTGGCTGAGTAAAAAAATAATTAAAAATAAATAAAAGTTAGCCATTAAGTCAAAATACGCGGTGTGGCGCCCGCTCCTAGCCTAAGTAGGGTGGCCAGATAGTCACACAAATGGTCTTCGCGGCGGCGACTACGAAGGACCACCAGCAGAAGGTGTAATTGATCTACCTTATTACCTAAATTGATCATATTTACTGTAATTTTGGGTGAAATTTGTTGTAATTGGCGCGATCTCATTTTGTTAGGTCATGTCAAGGTAATATTAACGTTCTCTTCGATGTAGACTGAGATAGCCAATGTGTTTATATGTCTCATTAAACTCTCTAACTATAAGTTTGGAAAACTATCCACAATCGACAACGCATAGTCTATTAAATTTGGAGCTCTGAATGGTTGCTCGCCTTACCATATGACAAACTTGTTAGTGACAATCAACAGTGCACAAGTTATAGTCTATAGTCGACTAATTTAAGAGCTCTAGACGCAGCTTAAAGCATTAAGACATCAATGGAAAACTATTATCATGGATAATTTAATTTCTTAGTGACGCATATTCGTGTCGGATTTGACTGGACGCACGAGTTCGTGTTGGATCATTCTTCTCACAGTTCTACCCTGTTATGAGTGGAGTACCCACAAGGAAGCATATTTGGACCTATTCTGTTCCTGATATTTGTAATTAGTCATAAATCTGTTATCTGAACATCAAATATTTGCCAGTGACCACATCGCTAGTTTCAGGACATAAGGTGATAAGTGCCAATTTTTTTCAGAATTGAGAGTGAAACAGATTTTGCTTAGGAAAAGGACATAAGTCATTCTTATAATATGTCATGTGCAAATATGTTTGAAAAGATATTTGTATACGGCTCTTCTAAAAGTGAACTTTGGCACCCCTTGGTCAACTTTGGTTAAAACTTTATTTACAGACCTTAAAAAACAAACCAAAAATTACAAATACAGTCAGGGGGAGATAAATAAAACCATTATAGCAAGTAATAAAAATATTGTACGTAGCTACAGCATGACATATCATAAAATATCTAAAAAATGTAATTACATATATTGCATTTTGAAAATTAGTTCACAAATCCATTCAGCTCTGTCTATAAATATATTTTATTAAAGCCATTTATTTAATGCATCAGCGCACTCTTTATTCGGGCAAACACAGTTTTTACGCCTGTACTATTCAGGCACACTGTTTCATATTAGTACAGTATCACATATTCAATTTTAAAATATATATCTCGTGTATAAATATAATAAATCACAACACACACTGCATTAAGAAACACCCCAGGTATAAAGGGGAAAGACCCTTTGTTAAACCCCTTTTCATGGGCGTGCAAAGGGAACATGTATTCCAGGGACGTGCGGGGAATATTTTATTCAAATCATACTAAAGTATTATAATTGATATTCAGTTTATTACTACCTTCTTAATTATAATATACTAGCTAACGTGCTTTGTTATATATTTTTTCTATTTCAATTGCAACAGAAAATCGTTTTTTTATTATAAACCACCCTTTTATTTGTCGTGGGCTTACGGCGAAAAGTAACTGAGTCCAAATTTTATAATTTTGGGATTTTTTGACCAAGTTTTTCGACAAATTTGTACATCTACAGAATGTTATATTTTAGTGGACCCAGCAAATATCTCGCTTATTTATTAAGTTAGTAATTTATTTCATATAACATGATTTATACAGCAACATGTAAGCTATGACGGATGTACATTCATGATACCACTTCCGGTTTATTAGTAATTAATATCAACTTTGAAATTTCAAATGGAACATACTACATTTTTTTTTTTACAAATTTGAAAAGTACATCAAATTTGCTTTACAATCATGTAAAATAATCTATATGTTACATTATTAAAAAGTAAAATGGCGGGCACTTTTTTATATACCTAGTCGAAAAAAGAATAGTGAACCATGACTAAAACTTAACTAAAACAATTAACTAAAACATTTGTAACTATTATTATTAAACGATAATTTTTATTGTGATTTTACAACAAATATTCAAAATGAGTCCCAGCCTCTTCAATACATTTTTCACAACGTTTTAAAACAGAATAAGTAGCCCTTTCTATTTGGTCTGCAGATAAAGATTCAATTGCCGCTTGTTTAATGTGTTTACTGTTTCTTTACAAACAAAATCAAGTCTACGTTGACAATCGCCTGGCAATAGTCCTTGTCCTGTTTGTATTTTATATGGTCTGTACTTGTGTTTCGTTAAGATTCTGTGAATTTTAAAAATGTTTATTCCTCATGTCTAGTCTCAACAATGCGTCGCGAAATGGAAATTCTGGGATTGGCCTCAAAAAGCGCAAGTACATTAATTTCCACATCATCTTCATTTGGGATATTTCTTTTTCTTCTTTCAAACGAACCTGTTGTTCGTAGTTTATTTACTAGTTTCACAAAAAACGATTCACTTGGATGACGGCGATGTGGATATTCTTGTCGATAAAGTTCTGCAGCTATGCGTTTATTTTTTAAACTTCGAAAATACACATCTAGCATATCAACATTTTCTGAGTTAGAAAAATTCATTTTATAATAAATTAATAAGGTACTACAATGAAACATGCTAATAATAAAGGTTAGAACAATTATTACTGATTAAATACTCAGGAACAATTGTCAACCTGTAAATACAGGTTTACAATTGTTTTAGTTAATTTTTAGTCATGGCTCACTATTCTTTTTTCGACTAGGTGTATAAAAAAGTGCCCGCCATTTTACTTTTTATAATGTAACATATGGATTATTTTACATGATTGTAAAGCAAATTTGATGTACTTTTCAAATTTGTAAAAACATGTAGTATGTTCCATTTGAAATTTCAAAGTTGATAATAATTACTAATAAACCGGAAGTGGTATCATGAATGTACATCCGTCATCAAGTAGCTTACATGTTGCTGTATAAATCATGTTATATGAAATAAATTACTAACTTAATAAATAAGCGAGATATTTGCTGGGTCCACTAAAATATAACAGCCATTATAATAGGAAAAAAATATAAATCTTAAAAAATTTAATAAGTAGACCTTTAAATGATAATATACCTACAGAATTAACCACTATATATAAAATATTCTTGCTGAAAAGAAAGAAGTAAATTTGGTAAATGCTATGTAAAACTGACGTGATACCTCCAAAATATCATGAATGGTATAATTCACTTCCTGTCGATAAACTGAAGAAAATGAGGTGGAGTAGTTCCTTTTTCGATTATATTTATTTTTCAGTTATTCTTCAAGATTTATTTATTTTAAGTAACACTGCATGTAGTTAATAAAGTGATTAATACATATTTTGCATTTCACTACTGTTTTTAACTTTTGACCAAGTAGTTTAACATACACAATATTATTCGACAGCAAAAAATAGCCAAGTACTATTTTATGGTTAAAAAAGAACAACGTATGGTATATATTTCTTTTTATGTTGCACTCACTTCAACGCCATTAAAAAGAGCATCATTTAAGTCCTATAAAGTTACTTTGACATTATTTTTAAATTTTTGGGCAGGACCTGAACTTGAAATGAGCATTTCTCAACTTTGTCAATATGTGGCTTAGTCACTTTTCACAGTAATCCAACGATATATTTTTATATTTTTGATGTTAAGTAAATAATAAGTTTACCTTATTTATAGGTAGCGTTCTTTATAACCCCCATAATATTCATCTTATTAAAAACTGTCCTGAACAGAAAGGAAACTTTTCTTTATTCTAATTTTTTTTCTCTTTTATTTTGCTGTTTTTTTAATAATAAGTGAGGTATTTCAAGTTTGTAGGTAGCATTACCCATAGTTCCCCAAATTTGTAACTTATTAAAAATTGCATTGAACAAAGAAGAATCGTTTCTTCATTCTTAACAAGTTTTGTCATATACATTTTTACTCTCAAATAAATCATAGATGAGTTCAAGTAAACATGTTTACATGTAACACACCCCTTAGCCCCCTAAATAATCTTCATATTAAAAACTATTTAACAAAAAAGAAATATTTCCTCATTCTGAATACATTTTCCTATACACATTTTTGATGTAAAGCACATAATAAGTGAGCTATTTTAAGATTTTATTTTTAGGTTGTTCACCCGTAACTCTCCAAATATTCAACCAATCGAAAAAATGTGTAGAATAAAAAAGATTTTTCTTCTTATTATAAACAATATTGTCATATGTATTTTTGCTGTTATATCAATAATAAGTATGATTTTAGTTTCAGTGCCCCCCTAATTTTCTATATTATATCTTACCAGTAGGTTCGATGTTCTTTAACAGAGTCGGTTATCGTTTTAATCTGTCCACCAAGTAAGAGTACGACCAAAACACTTTCATCCAACAAATTTTGCGTGGTATTTTGCCTGATAAACTTACCTGCTTCATTGTTATACATAGCTAAATAAAGTAGCAATTATGTTAAGAAATATTGCTGATATCCTCGATATTTGAAGCAATCCTTCATATCAATTATACTCGTCTCAGTTTTAGCCAGGACTATATTTTGAACAAGTATATTTATTCCTCATCACCAAACCTAAGAGGGCGAAATGTAAAATGAATCAGAATCATCACAAGTAAAACAGACGTTTTCATCAGTATCATTTTCTTTTATTAAACTTCTTGTTTCTGCGTAAACTAGTACTCATTTTAAACATTAAATACTTGCAGCAAGTTCGACCCCGGAGCCGACAGCTCAGTAGCTGAAGGTAAAAATTCCGAGATGTATGAGACTTAAACCCGCGTCCTTGTACGCCGTTAGCAATATTCTTACCACGGAGCCAAATCACACTACTTTCTTAGTTTGGTGTAGAAAACTCCGTACACAATCTAAAGAAACACATGTGTATCTGGCGTAATATATTGAGTAACAAACCTAAAATGTACATGAGCTAGTCAAGTAGCTAGATTGGTTGATTGTAGATGGACAAGAAATATTCCCATATGGACACCACAAGACTATTAGGATTAGAGGGAGACCTCATATCAAATAGATGGACAATATTAAAAGAACTACCGGAAATAGGCTATTGACAGCCCAAAACAGAAAGTTTTGGGGAGATCCATTTTCAGCAGTAGATGATTCAAGATTAAAGTCCATGTTGCGAATATACTGGAGGCTCTGAAGCCTCCAGTATGCTTCATAGTATGGACCATACTATAATCTCAAAATTAGATCCAAAATCCTAAATTTCTTTTGATATTTATATCGAGAATTTAATTTAAGCATCGCAAAATTTGGGGTTTCGGAATTTAGGATGTAGAATTTGTGATTTTCGGATCCTAGATCACAGGATTTAGATATGTGGAATTTGTGACCCTTAGAATTCTGAAAAATTGACTATTAAAAAATTCAAAATTAAGAAAAAGCTTTGAAAAATGTTATTGAAAGAAATGGGCACAGCGCAATTTTCTCTATTTGTTTTAACTTTTTACAAAACATTGAGTATGTTTGACGAACGCAAGTGCTGAGAAACATATCAACTATTGCAAATTCTCTAAACTGCTCCTTTTATTATTCTATTGTTTTATTGACCGTTAGTCTTTCGACCATATGGCACTGCTCCTTTTGCGAGGAAATTATTGCTGACTTTAATTTGTCACTTAGCAACAAATATAAACAGCGACTGCGGGCAAGCCAGCGGGATCGTTCAGCAAACCAGTATCAGTCAACATATTCAACAATTCGCTGAATTCTCCCATTGTTCTGTATTGATATTATTTTATACAAAAACCAACTGAATAAAATTTATACGTCGAAAGAAACTTAAATCGCTCCATTAAGATATAAAAAAACGGATAATTTATCACATGAATTAGTTTCCGCAGAGAAGAATCCGAACTGTACTTTTAACAAATATCTTTTCTTGGTATGAGTAAGCTATTCAATGACCCGTATTAGAATGGTGGCAGCGCTCAATCTTGCTCTATTGCTCAACATACATGTAATTGGCAACGGGTGATTTCCGACATAATGGCAATTGGCAACACTGATTGCTATCGGCGTAACCGCAAGAGTAATGTCGCGTATTACCAACCCCCAACCCCGGCATCACAACCCACCGTGAAATTATACTGGCTTCAGTTATTTATTTTAACCACTGCTGTGTCGATAACCTGTATGCCAAATTGCACCCTAGATTCACGAAGGTCGTTATAAATTATCAGTATCATAATTATGAAATCCTGTACTGTCACACACGTGTCTGTCTACCTACGTCAGAAATTGTGAATAATCGACTGGACTTTTGAAATTTGCATGCTTATTAACTTTTTGGACATGCAAATAAAAAAGTATACATAATATCTTTTTTAAATATTGTGAGGGATGTGAAAAGAAAACACTTAATGCGTCGCTTTGAGAAAAAAACGTTCGTTTTCAAAAAACTTTTAATTTTTTCAGATTTTTTTGAGATATTGATATTTTTAAACATATATTTTTTTAAATTCAAGGTATTGAATGTTTGATTAACAAACAAAAAATGATTTTCAAAAAATATTGATTTTGATGGGATTACAATTCAAAATGGGTCTAAAAATTTCGTCACTTATTATATTTATGTTAATAAAATTGGAAGCTATATCTGGTTTTTTAATTTTTCTACCTTTTTTACACATTTCAAATGATTATAAGACGATATCCGCAAAAAACAGTTTCTGACTGTCTGTTTGTCCGAGATTTACGCAAAAATGGCTGGACATATTTTACCGAAATTTGGGATGATGATAGAGTAAAACATGGATTCAAACATAGGCTATATGCAGAAGCGGATTAAACGGCGGGCGCACCGGACGCGCGCCCGAGGCCCCGTCCTCTAAAGGGCCCCGCAAAAACCTAACTTTACACTTTTTTCTAATTGAGGGGCCCAATATTCTTACTGCGCCCGGGGCCTTAACTGACCTAAATCCGCCACTGGCTATATGAAATCTCAAAATTTTGATTCTAAGTTTAGTTCTAGTGTTATAGGGTTAAAACTGCTATTGATTTAACAGAAAAATCTATATAACGAAAACTGTTTATAATAAGAACACAAATCTTGTTTGTTCCGTGCATTTTTTTAATTGTATGAATATAGAGGGGGGGCTAGAGAGCGCTTCCTATACACTTGAAACGTTTCAATATTTATTTACTTAACAGCATATGTATGCATAATATATGAGGTGTGTAAATAAAGTAACCGGACTGGCAACATAGCATTTGATCTGGCAACATTTGGGAAGCGGGATTTGGAGGGGAGGCAGGTGAACATGTGATACGCCTTCAGTACGAGTTGGAACTCGCTAGAGTAATTTTGTTGTCCGTAGCGATTTTTTTTTTCGTGAAACAGGTTTTTTTTGTCAATGAGTGACATTCATTTCGAGCAACGGTGTGCTATCAGGTTTTGCATCAGACTTGGGCACAGTGTAATGGAAACTTTTGCAAAACTTCAGCAGGCTTACAGAGACAGTGTTTGTCAAGGACCCAGGTTTTTTTGTTGGTTTAAGGCATTTTCAGAAGGAAGAGAGTTGATTAAAGATGAATCATGCAGCGGAAGGCCTTCATCGTCAAGAACAGCCTCCTTATTCGCCTGACTTGAGTTCTTGTGACTTTTTCCTAAGATTGAAAAATTACCTCAAGGGACGTCATTTTGGGACACTCGAAAACACTCAAAAGTCCGTAACCGACAAGCAGAAAGCTATTACAGTATCCGAGTTCCAGCACTGCTGTGAGGATTGGACGAACCTTCTCCAGCGCTGTGTTGCTTTCCAAGGAAGTTATTTTGTGGGAAACAATATTTAATTGTAATTTTATTCGAATAAAAAAAAAATTTAAATCAGTCCGGTTACTTAATTTACACACCTCATATGTAACAAAAGTGGTTGAGAATAAAGAAATGATTATTTTCTATTAAATGTAGTTTTTAGTAAGATAAATATTTGGGGACCATGGGGAGCGCTACTGATACACTTGAAGTATCTCAATTTTCATAATTACTCGAAGCGTTTTAGAAATTATAAGAATGTATCATATCATTTTTTATCGACAAAAATACTGTATAACGTTACTTAAAAATTAATTATAACCCACCCTGTATAATGTTACTTAAAAATTATTTTATATTTAATGAAAGAGGTTTTTTTTTTTTATAAAACTTATTATTTTAGTTATGTTGCTGTTGTTGCCAAAGAATTCCTTTAATGGTGTTAGTACCTTTTTTTTTCTTTTTCATTTAGGTTGACATTACTGTGATATTTGCCGAATCTCTCAAATTGTTACCAGAATGTTACCCAATGAAAAGAATAATCACAGCTAGACACAGAACTTTCTCGTGTTGTCAAAAAAAAAGTATAGTAGTTCGACAATCCTGATACAAAACAATTCAATATGATTTTACGAGAACATAGTGAAATTTTACAAATAAAATATATCTATTTATTACGTAAATATATAACAATTTTCCACCATAACTGATAAAAACAGCAAAACAACTTTTAAATCAAAATTATTTTATAAATCTTCGAAAAAATACACAGCTGTAAAACACAGATAAATTTTCATTTCGTATAAACAATAAACATGAAAACAATGCAAACTGAAACTGTAAACCATGCCGCATGCCGCTCGATCGATATGTTATTTGACGTCATCCTACGCATGTTTCAAAGCGAAATTACTAATAATACTCCTTTTGTACTTATTTTTATCGTTTTATTTTCAATTCCGCGATCATTAATAATTCCTTCCTACCGGTATTTCTATTTTTATAACATGATTTCTTCATTTATTTTTACAACAATAAGTACAATAACAGCAACAGAGTTTCTATATAATACCAGGACAATTAGAAAAACGATCTATTGCCACACCTGTTATCTGAACAGCTATGAAATATCAAGATGATATTTGAAATAGTTTAATGTAAAAAACCCAAATACTTACAAAAATGCATACCTCGAATTAATGGACAAATTCCAGAAATTTCATGCCATTTATACAGATGGGTAAAAAATAAACTCCAAAACGGCAGCAGCAGTTGTTTTTGACAACGAAGCTCACAGTTACCATCTATCAGACATAATCAGTGTCTTTACAGCTGAAGTTTTTAGTATGCTAAAAGCTACGGTGGAAATTATAAAAGCAGAAGATGGAAGATTAAATTTCATCATCCAAAGTGACTCTCTGAGTACCATTCTCAGTATCAAACAACTTTATCCAAGAAACCAATCATTCGGGATATCAAGGAAAATATACACGATGCCATATGCGCTGGGAAAAACATAATAATCATGTGGATTCCATCACATATAGGTATACATGGAAACGAGAAAGCAGATCAAGCAACAAAGCACTCGATTAATTTACCACCTTTAAATATGCAGATCCCAGCCAATGATTTTAAGAATCATATTAAAATGAAAACACGTGCAGAATGGAAAAAATACTGGCAAATGACTACACAGAACCACCTCAGATTGATAAAAGAAGATACTAAACTGTGGAAATGCCAAAAAGATCGAAAATAACAAATAGTTTTAACTAGGATGCGTATTGGACACACGTTGTTCACGCACAAACACATTTTTGAACATCAAGAACCACAAGAATGCAACATCTGTGTTAAAAAATCACTGTTGACTATTTACTGATTGAATGCGAAAAGTATCACATACAAAGGATGAAACATAACATACCAACAACGCTAAAGGAAGCTCTGAAGAATGAAGATGAGGTTGAAGTAAACATAATAAAATACCTCAAAGATTGTCACCTCTACAACAAAATATAATGTAAAATAAATTTATATAAATTAATAATGTAATATTTTAATGTACGGGGTGCCAATAACCTTAATTGTTGAGGCTCCCTAAATTAAATTTAAAAAAAAAAAAAAATTAAATAAAGTTATCGCCATTTATTTCTTATTAATGGATAAAACTGAGCATTTGTTTTGGTGTTTTTCTTTAAATTTTGTTACGACCAAAATGACTATTAATTTCCTATTGGATTCGATCTGCAGACACGAATGGTCTCAATTTCCCTTTTTATCAGTGACAGTTGGTGAGAACTTCAAATGGAGGGTTTGCAGCCAGAAGCGCAATCAAGATATTATTTTTAGGAGGGAGCGTTATTAAGATGTATGTTTTAAATGCTTTTTATTGGGATTCAATTTCCTATTTTAAGATGTTCCTAATGAATTTTAATCTACGTTCATATATTAATATGGAGATTAACTGTGGATAAAGCGTATTGTATTTATTTAGTGAATTTTTTATTAGTAAATATAAATAAAAAAAATAAATAAATAAAGGTATAAAGAGGATATATAAGGAATATATAAGGAGGAGGAAAAATCCTTAGAACATCTAACAAAAAGATGTGGAAAGATGACAAAATAGGAGGAAGATATAAGGGAGCTGTTGAGTGAAGAAGGCAAGGGAGAAAGATGGGCGAGAGTACTCGAAGAAAGAAGGAAGGAATGCGGAGAGGTAAATCAAGACTGAGAACAGAAAGGAAGAGAGAGGCAAAGGAGTAGAAAAGAAGAGAGGGAAAACAAGCGAAAAAGAGATGGCAGTCGAAAGTGGAATAGGAAGAAAGAGAGGTACACTGGAAGAAGAAAGAAATGAAAGATAGTTATTTTGAGAAGAGATGCAGAGGGAAGGCAGTATGGGAGAATGAGATAAAGAAACTCATGAACGAGAAAGCCAAAGGAGAAAGATGGGCGGAAGAACTGGAATTAAGAAGGAAGGAGATCGGAGAGGGAAGCCGGAATTGATACAGGAAGAAGGAGAGGAACACCGGAGGAAGAGCAAAGAAATTTATATAAATATTATTGAAAAGATACTTATTGTAAATGTTATTAGTAAATATATGTGCAACTCCTCAGGTGGAGCGACGAGAACGAAATGTCGCCATTTGGTAACAGCAGCGGTGAAAAGCAGGAGCGAAAGAGGCACAGGCCCAGGGCGCCCACTGTTAGGAGTGCCAAAATCAGTGCTCAAGTATACGCATTCTCAGTGACATATTCAGAAAAATATGGAGGTCATCCAAACCTTTAAGCGGAATCAAATGGAATTTAAATTTTCGTAAGTTGTCACTGGCTAACTTTTTATATATTGAAGTTGGCTTTCCTTTAAAAAAAGCTTCAATCAGTCAGTAAAAATTACTGAATTTGAAAATCTAATTCCAGTTAAAGCAAAGAAGCCCCATATATATTAAGGGTCTTTCATTAAGAATGATAGGATTTTAATTTTAAAACAACAACGGTTTGCCATATCAATTTAGTTTTTGCTTTATTTTGAAGCTTGGACAATGCAATTATGTTCGGAACAAGGTATCGTTCAAACGTTTACCACAGCTTCGTTTACACTGACGCACCTGATCGCTCCAATTTTTGTTCACCGTGTCCAACATTTGTGGTTGTATGCCGGCAATAGCTTGATGAACGTTGGCTTCCAAATTATCCAAAGTCTGTGGATTGTCGTCATAGACTTGTGCTTTGACGTAGCCCAAAGAAAATAATCTAGGGGTGTCAAATAACATGACCGCGGCAAATGACATGCGGCGGCCAATTCAGAAATCCTCGTCGTGAGATGATCCAATCGCCAAACTTATCCTTCAGCAAATCGAGCGTAGCATCAGCTGTATGGCATGTAGCGCCATCTTGTTGGAACCATATCTCTTCAATATCGACGTTCTCAAGTTCTGGCCACCAATATGGTCCTCCAATATCACAGGTCAACGAAATGATTTTTTTTTTCTCATCATAAATAATAACACATTTTTCTAGATAATTTTCTCATGCTGATTATAAATAAATATTCAGTTTTGTTGTATCACGTAAAGTTTATGAAAAACGACTATCCTTTGGGTTTGATAAACTTTATACATAGGTATTTCACAGATGTGCAGGGAACAGAATCATACCAAAGTGCATATATTGTTGTTTTAACATATATTATGAACATTTATTATCAATTTAATCAACTTTTGTACGTCACTTTTACAAACAAAATATCAAAATCGTTGCTAATATAATTTTCTTTTGTACACTTTGTCTGGCTCCTCACGAACAGCATCCAGCAGTAATCATCATGCTTTCATTTCAAAAACTAAACGTAAAATTTTTGCATTGCGATGTTCAGTAAACGGTTGACTTTCAACAGTAACCTTCAGATAATCAAGATACTGAACATACTAAACGGTTGAGCGCGCTGAATTGTATCAGTTATAACAAAATCACAAATAATGCTGAAACAAAATGAGCCTCATTACAAAAACTAGTTGAACTACGAAAAAACCAAAAACAGATTTGAAATCAGCAACCAAAAATCCATCTATTCCACCTAAAATGTCTGATGATAAAAGTTTGTTGACCAATGTATTTAGTGAATATAGCTCTAGTAGTGTGCCCCAGAAACTTAAACTAACTAACTCCTCCAGAATTTGTTGACAAATGTTTGTAGTTGGTTAGCAAAAACGGGCTATTGCCAGAAAAAAGTTAAAAGTGAAAATCATACATTGCGATTTTACATAGTAAACTTGTTATTCATATGATCTCTGACGCATAAAGCGTTATTCGATCCAGCTAGGTCAA
Source organism: Liopterus haemorrhoidalis (assembly GCA_963971575.1). NCBI lineage: Eukaryota > Metazoa > Arthropoda > Insecta > Coleoptera > Dytiscidae > Liopterus > Liopterus haemorrhoidalis. The sequence goes on from OZ020611.1 coordinate 86,278,639, forward strand.
ATGATATCTTCATATAGAAAGAGTGGTTTCCAATAGAAATTGCGGAACTAATAGCAGTTTCAGGTTAACACAGACCACAAAACGGTTAAGTGACTATCTGATCGTGTTGTAGCAGCCTCTCTATCGTCCATACCAACGTCATATTATCCTCTGGGCGGCGATAACACCAATGAAGTATAATCTATAACTTTTTATGCTTTATTGAATTATTTTCTTAAAAGATAGGTCACTGGTATATGTGTAGATATATAGCTAGCGGGGATAATTTTTTGCTCACTGTTATGAACGGAAAATAATAAAAATTTACCGTGGATATTTCAGTAAATATATTTCAACAACAGCAGTCTACATCAATGTGGAGTTTCTTTTTATAATTATTTTTAAAGTTTCGTAGGTATAACAAAGAAACAATTATGTCACACATGTGTCTGTCAATGGCAAGGCCTAGAGAGCTAAATTTATTAGGCATTATAAACGCTCTCATGCGCTCTCAGCAGAGCAGAAATAACGTGGCCTAATATTTTCTAACAGAGATATTATTTATCATGACCATGGAAACGTTACATATAAGTATGAAAAAATAGATCTTAGAATTTATCAAATTTTTTTCGTTTTATCAAAAAGTATCTCAAATAATAGTTGTTAGTTATTACTTTTACAGCAACTTTTGTTAAATAATTTTTTTCGAATTTTTTTTTTTTATGAAATATTCGCAAAAATCTTAAAATCGACAAGAGTAAACTCCCATTTTTAGTCAACCGATTTTTACCAAAAGTTGATCAACTCGTGCCATTGATGTCAAAACCTTAAATATGAATTTCATAAAAATCCTTTTTGCCGAATTTGCTCTGCACGTGTACACAGACAGACAGACGGACAGACAAACAGACAGACAGATAGACAGACAGACCGACAGACAAACCGACAGACAGACCGACAGACAGACCGACAGACAGACCGACAGACAGACCGACAGACAGACCAACAGACAGACCGACAGACGGACCGACAGACAGACCGACAGACAGACCGACAGACAGACCGACAGACAGATCGACAGACAGACCGACAGACAGACCGACAGACAGACCGACAGACAGACCGACAGACAGACCGACAGACAGACCGACAGACAGACCGACAGACAGACCGACAGACAGACCGACAGACAGACCGACAGACAGACCGACAGACAGACCGACAGACAGACCGACAGACAGACCGACAGACAGACCGACAGACAGACCGACAGACAGACCGACAGACAGACCGACAGACAGACCGACAGACAGACCGACAGACAGACCGACAGACAGACCGACAGACAGACCGACAGACAGACCGACAGACAGACCGACAGACAGACCGACAGACAGACCGACAGACAGACCGACAGACATCATGCTAAAAATAGTCAAAACGTTATGTACGGACCTCAATTCGTGGAGATCCATCGAAATCTCGAAATGTCAAAATCGGTATGATCACAATGCCTCCCTTATATATGTTGGCGGTCGGTAAAAAGTATGTATCTAGGAACCCAATTTTCCATTATATCTTAAGGGAAATTAATTAATCCGTTCCTAGATTAAACCAGTGGCGAAGGGAAACCACCGCTAGACTTGCCCTACCAAAAAAAAAAAAATTAATTTAAATTTTTTTTTTTTTAATATTTAGATAAATCTTCAAAAATACATCAAATTATGTTCTATACAAATTTTTGTCCAAGGCTAGGTTTACTTGTTACGAATTAATTATCATGACCATGGAAACGTTACATATAAATATGAAAAAATTGAGACTTTTAAATAATTTTACAAAAAAAATTCAAAATTTTTCGTTTTATCAAAAAACGTCTCAAATAAAAGTTATTAGTTATTGCATTTATAGTAACTTTTGTTCAATAAATTTTTTCTAAATATTTTTCTGTTGCTAAATATTCGCAAAAATCTTAAAATCGACACGAGTAAACTCCCATTTCTATTCAAACGATCTTTATAAAAAACAATAGGGTTCTTCCCATTTAATAGGAGAATTTTTTAGTACCAAAACGAATTCTCTAAGTTGAACCGTTCTTGAGTTATCGTGTATACATACAGACACACACACAGACACACACACACACACATACGGACGGCACTTCGAAAATAGGTTTTTTGGATGCCCTGGACCATGAAACGTGGTCAGTCAAAATCTCGACATCGAAAATTTTCGCGATTACAATATATTAAGGTCGGGCAAGTAAAAATCATAAAGAAAATCAAAAAAATGAAAAAAAAACACTAAATGAAGAAAATGCAAAGAAATGGAGGAGTGAGAAGCAGCATTTTTTCACTATAAATATGCAATTTGTATACCGTTACATATTAATTTTTATTTATGAAATTTTCTGTTATACATGATTAGTATGAAATTCATCTTCCATTAAATTGTAAAAAAACTCTCTTGTATCTGGTTTTGTGGTTCAGGAGTTTCCGATTTGTTGCCTGCTGTAGTACTCTTTTAGTAGTCTGTTTCTAGTACTAGGAATTAAAAAAGTATAATGTAAAACAGGATTTAATACATTTGAAAAGAAAAACATCACGGTTTGTATCTAGAGGTCAAAATAAGATATGAAAATAGTTTGTACCTCGAAAAGTTCGTATGTCGAGAGGCTTATAACTCAAGGAACCAGTGTATTAGCAAATTTACTGAGCCATAACTAGTATTCGGTTATACCCCCCTTTTCGGTACGCCACTGCATATTCTAACAAAAGGGCGCAGTTTGGCGGGTTTGCCACGGGCGCCAAAAGAGCTAGCGCCGGCTCTGCTATTAACAGAGAAATATTGAAGAATTCTGTGAATGATACCAAATGTCAACCTAACTGATAGCGTCCTGGAAGAAACTGGGAGAGAATTATTAAATTTCTTACGAGATTATACTGTGTCAACTAAGTTCTCCAGATCCTGTGCACAGTTAAATAATAACAACATTTTGTAGGAAATTTATGAGATTTCTGACCTAATTTCCCCAATAACTCATTTCCTTGCGACTCTATATGTGTCTTTGTCACGAGATCCTAAATCTGGCCGTCAGCTTCTTTAATATTTAAATATTCACCACTTGAAACAAAACCTTTTAGAACTGCCAACGGATTTTAGAAACTGCTTAAATAAATCAACACTTTTCTTAATGCTAAAAGTTAGAAATGTACGGCTCTTTCGAAAAAAGTACACTCAACTTGTCAAAATGGTTCTCACATATAATAAAGAACACGAACAGATCCGTGAGCTGCCGTGAGTTCGTGGTAGGATGGTTGCCTACGGAACAAATGTCTTCTTCGTAATGACATCATTTACAGCATAAATTTTTCTTTTTATGTATCAATTAGAGGTTTGTCTTTTAATCTATTATTTACTATTTTTTGTGCATGTTGATTAAAAGCATATTTTGATTTAATGTCTTATTGAATAATTATTACTAGAGACGCAATTACATAATCTCAAATTTGTAGAATGGGCAGAAAATGAATTATTTTACACTGCTGGTCCGGTTCACGAATCGAAGATCAAGGAGTAACGTTTCGTAAAATGCCCACACATTCTGACCTGATGATTTATTGAAAAATGAAAGAATATAATAAAAGTGATTCGTTTGCTCCAGACATTTCCTGTGGGTTAATTTCTGCAATTTTAAAGGAACAAGGTATATGCTAAGAAAAAAGTGCTTGCCCGTCAGTGTTCCCATGGAGTAAAAACGTTCCATAAAGTGTTGAATCAAACGTGGAAACTAAAGTAAATAAAAACCAAAATAAAGATGATAATTCAGAAGTCAACGAGTAAGGCGACATTAAATCTGAACCAGAAGTTGACGTAAATTTTCAACAAAAATTTAGTTTTTAACAGATTTGTTCTCTTCAGTATGATTTCTATCCGGCGGCTATTTCATAACTTGAAATTATCGTTGATTCATGCCGTATTTACCGCTTAAACACGACGGATTCAATCGCAAAGCATACATTTCCAATTAAATGACAGTTAAACAAGAAACTGAACAAAATAAGACAAATCCCCAGTGCAATTTATAAAGCAATGTAAGATTTCTTTTCAAAGCAAGACATATCCAAATGAATTTTTATGCTTTTAAGCATTCTGGTTTGTGCTACCGAGATGTCCTGTTTAGATTTGTAATTTGTTTGTATTTTACGAGTCTAAGCTGCTAATTTTTTGTGCAGTGTTTTAATAGATAGTTCAAAAGCTGTGGCCATAAGCCATAATGGAGGCTGACGAAGTTGGTGCATGTCCAAAGAGTTCTTGCATAACAAAAATTTTATTGCTAAAATCTTTTGCCTCAAGTCATATTATTTGATTTCAAATTCAGATGTTTAAACACAAAGGTTTGCGAGATAAGGGGCAGTTTTGCATTTTCTGAGAAATAGTTTAATATGGATCCTAGTAGTGGACATAGCTATGGATCGTTTCTTTAATTAACGCTTTTCACGCCTTTTTGTCGTGTGCTATAGGAAGGGCCTATTCAGTAGGCTCATAAATTAAGTTTTCTGTAATTTCGATCCATCGTTGCGGTGGTTTAGTTTGCCATTCAGTATGTGCACTTGGACGCATAAACGCCTAGAACAATGTTTTTCTCGATATTGTCTGTTCTGCATGTTCGGTGATTTGAGATATGAAAACTGCGCACGTATTTTATTCAGCGTATATATTTTTCGTGCAGTCTACAGTATTCGCAGAAATTTTCGCCAGCAGTACATCTCAAACGAGTCGAATCTTTGTTGATCACATTTTAGAAGTTTAAGCCGCGTACAGAAAAACTGGATACACTTTGGCTGAGGTTGGCAAAACAAAACTTAAAAATATTACTAGTAGTAAAAATACTTAAAAGCCATAAAAACGTTATAATACAGAAATATATGCTAGCTTTGAACACAATGTCAATAAATTTAAGAACGTTTTTGGTGGAGAATAAGTCTGGAACGTGCGTTTTTTTGGGGGGAATAAAACTGCCTATGCGCAGATGTACGTCGACATCGCAATTATGTCAAATAATTCATATTAGGTGTTGAAAACTTTGCAAATATTGCCAGTCCTGCCAATATCAAAGGGGCCTACAAATATGGCTCTTTTGATACTGGCCAACCAAACAGCCAATTCTAGGTCTCAATCCATGTTGCTGAGCCCTGCACTAAAGCGTTTATTAAACCAATCTTAATATATTTGCGAATATTTCTATAAGTATCCTGGGCCGTATATCTTACTCACAGCTTACCATAATATTGATGAGCGAACCGAAATAACTTTATTTCGGAATGTTTATTTTATTTATTCTTATTTGAAAAAATGTAAGTGGCCCAAGACATGGACTCCACTTCGTAATTTTCATTTTCCAATACAGTTCAATCAGCTTAGAGAGACAGTTTATAGAGAAGTCTAGCAACAAAGAACTTTCTCTGCTTTTTATGACAGCTGGGGATTAAGAACCTATGATATATATGCAGAGATCGGTTAGCAATTATGACGGAAAATACTACTTGTAGACACAATTCTGCCTTTGTTGCCGAAGATACTAATTGTAGGCTGATAAGGAAAAATAACTGAATGGGAACTATAAGTCTCTAACAGGATTGGAGGTAGATGAATGGTCTTAAGGTATATTATAAAGATCAACTAATTTTAGCCCAAGATAAAAGGTTAAAGGAAGGAATGGGGAGGTCTATGATCAGCAGTGAACTAATTCAGCTCATAGGTGATGATGCTGTCGATCGTGGTTGGATTGATTAATGCTGGTTCAAACATAAATGGAGGCAGTAACTAGCCTCAGCACTACACCATATTACAGAAATTCGGATTGTATTAGTGTTTTTTGTTCATTAAACGATTGTAATATTTATTTTTCCGTTTTTTTCCAGAAGTTTAAATTATATTTATATGCTGCATTTAGAAAATGTCTTCAAATCTACCATCAGTGTCCTAAATATTAAGTTCCTTTAAAAATACTAACATTTCTTATCTCTTCTTTAATGTCAGTGACAATAAAGTACTCTATCTTTGCAGCAGGAAATCTTGCACATTTTTAACAGAGTGTTATCTTGTTTCAGACTGACACCTCAGCAGCCAACACAGCCTCCAAGCAGTAACTCGTTGCAAGCAGGGGCGGCGGCACACTGTCAACTGGGGGGCAGCAGTCCCCTGGTCATGCCAGTGTTCCCTCTCCGCCCTACCCACACACCGCACTACTCCCCGTACTCGCCGTCCAGGTTCCACATAGACAAGCGATGCCAGCACCGCTGCTCGTGGAAATGTCTCAGCATTGTGCTCATATTACTTGCAGTCGCACTTACGGCCATGTTAGCTTATTTTGCAGGTAAAGTAACTTTTATGATAAAATCACAATATCGCGTCATATGGATAAGCATAATATACCTCTTTGAAAAAGCTAGGAATATTATTTTTGCTCTTATAGTACAAGATGACTTATTCATTTATTATTTGATCATTGAATTATTTCATATTAAAGATGCAGATTATCTCTTGGTCTCAGTTGATGTACCAATTGAATCTTACATGGAAAGAGGTATAAACCAGCCGCAATATTCATCGCAATAATTATCTGGGCGCGCTAACTTTTGGGGTTCGGTGTCACACTAGCCCGTACAAACTCTATATTTTTATTAAAGCGACTGGTTCTTGGACGTCTTATTCGAGACGGATTCACCACAGATCTTTCTTGCTCAAGTCGTCTACTTGCATGTAAACGATTTTTGCGTCATAACTATTGATTTCTGGTTCCTAATATAATTCATCTTTACTTACTCGTCTTTTGCTTGGCGATTTTGAACTTGATGTTTTGAACTCTTTATTCAGGTTCAGTTTACACTGCTCTACCATCTAACCTTAAGATTATTTTACAATCGATTACGTACAATGTTTTAATGTTAACAAATAATAGTATTGTTTACGAAGTGCAATATGCAGTCTAATTGAACACGAATCGATCCATTGAGCTCACATTGGGACCATTTGCTGGCGGAGTCGCTTTTTGAATTGGGCATTTTTAAGAGTTTTAAGATTTTTCGGAATGGAGTTGTATTTCGTGGTACCGTTGTACGAAAATGATTTTTGGAATAAGGTAATCCTGTATTTGGGAATACGTATCATGTGAGATTTCCTAGTATTTTCAGTGTTAATTTGCGATCTTTTAATGATTTTTTCGACTATATAGCTAGGTTCGTTTGTGCTTAAGATTTTGTGAATGAAACATGCGTAATGCAAGTGTCTTCTTTCAGACATGTTTAACCATCCTAACATCTTCAGGTGTTGGGAAGTAGGTTCCCTTTTCTTTAGTCCAAATATGAAACGTACACAGTAATTTTGCACTTTTTGAATTCGCCTCGAATCGAAATACGCCAGGGAAGGTCCGTAAATCGTGTCACAGTAATTAAAGATCGATAGGACGAGACTGTCACATAGTATTTGTTTGTTTTTTTTTGGTTAGTACGAAACGGTTCATAAATAGTTTTTTTAGTGCATGAAAGGCACGCTTCATTAACAAACTTATATATTCTTTGAATTTTAGTTCGGTATCTAGTATAATACCTAAATTTTTACATGATTTCGTTTGTTGCAACTTGGAGTGATTCATATATATATTGAAATTCGGGACTAAATTTCTTTTCAAGTTCTTGATACCATATAGCATGATGTGTGATTTTGACTCATTAATTGTAAGGCCATGATTGGAAGAATATTTACATAGTGCATTAATTTCATTTTGAAAGAAAGATAATGCTTCATTAAATTTTTCTGGTGAAAACGAGAGGTATAATTGAGTATCGTCCGCGTATTGATGTATTTGACTATGAGTACATATCGAGCTGATATAAGTGTACAAAGAATATAAAATCGGTCCTAATATCGCACCTTGTGGGATAACTTTAAATATCGCTAAACTGTCTGAAGTTAAATTATTAAGTAAACTGTTGGCTTTTGGAGGTGAAATAATGTCTAAAAAATAATATTACCAAATTATCACAGTTTTTAATGATGTCATTGGTAACAGATAAGAGGGTTGAAGTTGTGCTGTGATTGGGTCTGCAGCCTGATTGACTTTTGGGCAATAAAGAGTAATTGTTTAGGTATTCCATAATTTGTAAATTGATAATTTTTTCAAGAACTTTTGACAAAGTAGGCAAAATACTAATTGGGCGCAAATCGCCGTAATTTAATGGATTTTTATTTTTTGATAACGAAACAACAATGGCTTGTTTCCAAACTTTGGGAAAAACTCTGAGGGTGTTTTTCCCTTAAGCAGTAATTAATAATGTGTGTAATTTGAGGTAAAAAAGAAGGAACTATTAATTTTGACAATAAGGCATTAATTCCGTCGACACCAGATGAGTTGGAGTTATAGTGAGTTTATAATTTTAGTGTTACTGTCCATCAGTTTAAAAGAAAATACTAACGAATTGTTGAATCTATTATTTGAATATTTTTCTACAGTTTCTTGCGATATTGCAGGAGTGGGTACATTGTTAATAAACTGGTTATTAATGGCGTTAGCCTTCTGGAGATGAAAAGGCAAATTATTTGGAGGATTAATAGTAATTCCCAGGTTTTTAAAAGGTTTCCAGTGATTATTCTCAGCCTTGATAATTTCTTGTTGCAAGAAAGCCTTTTTTCGTTACGTATAGCGGTGGTTGCAAAATTTCTAAGGGATTTGTAATCTTTCCAGGCTTTCTGGGTTCTAATAATTATTATTCAGTAATTTTTCTTGCTTAGCCCATATACTCGTATATGTAATTCTTCTAAAGTTAGTAAGCCTTGCTATTAGATTGCAAAATAACCTCCTTCATCAAGTTTGACGTGCGACAAGTTTTTGTCCAGTTCCTGTAATCAGGTTAAATGTTGTAAAACTAAATTCCTCTGTGGGTTAAAGTAGTTAAAATAACACAAGTATTTATCTGTTCGTTTATTTGAAATACGTCATTATCTGATAACTATCATTATTGTTCGAGCAGCATGAAATAATGTGATAATCGAAAAACTGACTCATATGGATGTGTTGCAAATGTAATGCGTCATTTCGAAAAATTTATTTTGTGCACATGAAATATACACGTACGCAGAATATTGATATTTGCGGAAATCAGGAATGGTATATTCGTGTTTGAATATAGTAATCGGTTCTTGTGTCAAACTAGAATTTGAATTGATAAATAAGCATACATTACCATCATAGCTGTCCTCAGTAGGGGGCAAGGGGGGGGGGGGCACTTGTCCTTCCTTGGACACCCCCCTTTTAATTGTTTTATTCCAAACCTTTATGCTTTTTTGTTCTCAAATTTATTTATTTTTATATTTGCCTATTTTATATTATAACTATTTTTATTATTTCTATTTTATATATTTGCTATCAAATGTTAAACAAATTTTAGTTCACGCGCATTTACTCGTTTGAAGTTAGCATTAAGGGTCCTCCCAACATTGGAGCACCTCGGCCTTTGTAAAGGGTAAGTAAGGGCGCCGAGAGAAGGTCCGGGGTCCGGTAAAACAATATTTCCGGGCCCGGGAACTCATTATTTCCGCCCCATTCCCAGAAAACCGATAATTACGGGCACGATGATTTAAGAAAATTGCGCGTAGATAGAAATTGTTTGTTTTTTTTTGTAATATGATATATAACATATGTTTTTGTGACGTGCTCATTTTCCACGTGGACGCTACTGATAGAATCTGTGTTATATCCTCTTGCGGGTCGGATATATCCGGTGGGCCTTAGTTTGGAGACCCTTGTGTTAAACGATATACTCTGTATGTGTGAATTTTTTAATTTTATCCTGTCTGTTGGCCAGATCTTATATCAAGTGTTCAAAAAAAAATTACATAAGGGTTGGTCCACAGCCAACCCTTAAAATAAAATAATGTGTATTGCAAGCTTTAACTGTCAATTAATTAACTGTTATCACTGTTGTTGTCATAAGTTTCTATTGAAAATTCAATTAAGCTACAATTATAATGGTTTTTACAATAGAGCACAAAAAAATTATTGAATCCTTATTAAATCATATTTTCGAAATGGTGTTCGAGTGAACGGCAAATGGATTTACGGTGCGGTGTCTTGTTTAGAGAAATTATGCTACAATTTCCAGATATTGCTTTCCTTGAAGGAGATTTTTACAGCGCACTTAAAAGATGTGTTGATTTATTCCAAGATACAGGGAGCATTACTCATAGAGATAGAAGTGGAAGGCCAAGAGTTCGTACTTAAAATACAGTTAAAGATGTTCGTCAACCTATGAACTAGAAACCCACTACATCACTACGTATACTGTCGTAAGTGACTAGTTTATCATTAGGATCTTGCCATACTATTGTCAAGAACATTTAAAGCTCTTCCCATACTAAATTATTGTTTTACATGAGTTGCTGCCAGCAGATCACAATAGGCGAATTGTGTATTGCCACTGGTTCAAACAAAATTTAATTAACAATGATGATTTGTTAAATTGAACGTTTTTTTCTGACGAGGCCTGGTTTACCCTTTTGGGGTATATTAATTCACAAAATATGAGATTATGGAGAGCTCAAAATCCTCGTACTTTTCGTGAAACTCCCCTTCAGCCGTTAAAAGTTGGTGTTTGGATTGCTCTGTCTCGAAGCGTATTATCGGACCCATATTTTTCCACAAAACTGTTACTGCTCAGAGATACCGAAATATTGTACGTGAATTTATTAATCAGCTTCATGAAGATGAGCTCAAGCAAGGCTACTACACTAAGCTACTACTAAGGCTACTACAAAGCTACTCACACCGTTCAAGAGACCATCCGTGACTTTTTTGACGATCGAATAATTAGTTTACGTTCAAATCCAGAATTTCCACCTAGATCACCAGACTTTTTATATTACTTTATATTCCCTTATCGGAAAAATAATGTATACAAAACTCCTATTAACAATATCGAGGAACTGCAAAACAGAATTAGGAAACAATGTGCCAATATAACTCCTCAAATTTTTATAAATGCTTTTAATAGTATGAAAAGACAAGTAAATTTGTGTCTGCAGGAAAACAGCTTCTTTAGTTTTTTATGTTTATTTTTCTGTACCTGTGAAATAAAAAAATATATTGTATATAATGTATAAATTTGTATTTATTGTATATAATTTATAAATTTGTATTTAGCTGGCTAATATTGTTGTATAGACTAATGGCCAATAAATCAATATAACTAAAAAAAATAAAAAATAATTTCCATTTTTAATTATTACAAAGGCTGTGCCTAAACGTTAGTCAATTGTTATATAAAGCCAACCCTTATGTAATTTCTTTTTGAACTCTTTTTGAAATGGTATAACTACTTTTTTGTGTCTTTCATAAATGAGTTAAAAATTTTCACACATTTTAGAATTTTGTAAGGGGAAATTTTTTTGATGTAGGTAATCGTATTAAAATCATAAAACTTTTAAAATTATATATCGTTCGTATATTTTAGTATTACCTTTATTTATTTATTTTTTCTTCAAAAATATAAATTATACGAAAAACTTAAAAATTCGAAGCATATTATTCCGGTTCACTTCACTCGTCCATTGGTTCAAATATTCTCAGATTTTTAAAGATGTGAGATAATATATTTTAGAAATATTTTTGTGAAAAAAAAATATTTATCCGAACACAAATAATATCAAGAATAATTTCATGTGTATTTATTAATCTATGCTTCTAAAGGGTACATTTAACACCCCATAATATTATTTTCTTAAATCATTATTTGAACAATAAAAAAAAAAAAACGACAACAACCGAAAAGGCGATAGCAAAAAAAAATAGCCCGAATAAAAATTCCGGGCGTACTATTCAGGTTTACAATTATGTGTGTTACATTGAATTTTTTACCAGATTTTTAGCAAACCTCCTTTGGGTGTGACAATAGTTTTAGAAATAATTGTAGAAGAAATAGCGTTATAATGATTTTTTATATTTGCCTTTCATTTCTGAATCGACGCTTTAAGAAGTTTCATTCGACACCACGCAATAATGTATTTTAATAATAAATTATACCACAAATCCAAAAAAATCTATAATTTACGGGAAAATAATGTGAGTAACAGGTTTTATTTGATAATCCCTTCAGAATTTTTGTTTAATATTTATTTTAACGAAAAACACTTACATATAAATATTTATCAATGATGTTTTGTCCCCGACATGCTTAACAGCAATATCAAAATGTATATTTATGTTGTCAAATATTATCAAAGACTAAAAACATTACAATAAAACAAGTTTATATTATGCCCTTCCTTTCAATTTGTTCTTAAGGCAAACTGATTACAGTTATTTCTCCTTAAAATGATCTTCACAAAGAATAAAAATGAAAGAATGTCATTAATAAAGGATTTAAATCTACATTTCTGTAAATTTCATTTAAAATTTCTCAAATATAAACGTCGAAATGATATGAAATGAAGACATTGAATATCTCAAATAGCCCAATTTCAAATTTCGTCATCGCATCTCAAGAATTCTAATAAAAAACGTTCCATCTCTGAAATCTCAGATTTAGAAGTTCGAGCGTCCCTTATTAGAATTCTAGCGCACTCTTAAAGGGGGAGCTAGCTCTGCATCACTAGCAGTAACTCTTCAGGTAACACGACTCGACGCGACAATTCTATAAAATCTTCCACCCGGACTTTTATTTCCAGAAGTATCGAACGGGCGGAGTTACCGCTAGCATTTATTAGAATGCTTTCAGGATAATAACAAGAGTGATGTAAATTGTTCTGGGCATTAGTTGATCCCAGCACGAAGGCAGTAACTGGTAACGATAGTAGAAGCGACGTTCTTTTAGGGCACAAACTAAGGGTTCAAGTTTTAACTTGTTTATTTTAAGATATAGCTTGATAAAGAAATATTGCTTTGGTGACTTAATTGGTTTCTATGAATACTTTGTTACCTTAATTGCATTACTGGCACGAATGCGTGCAGTCACACATGGCCCAATTACATTACCATAATTGAGCCGTTCAACGCAACAGAAAAACACCAGCAAAACGTATTCAGATAATCGATTTTTCGGATATGAACTCGTATAAATATACCTTACACTAATATAATATTATATTCTCAAGTTCTAAATAAAATGCTTCAAGTATATAGGGTCGATATACTCGTCCATATTTGTCTTTTCACAAAGACATATAGACACAGACATTTGAATAGAATCGTACATGTACATTTCTGACGAATCGTCTCTTTCTCTTTCTGTATTTAAATTATTGACTAAAATGTAGTAAAGTAATATGATGTGGTCGGGGATATTTAACAAAAACAGAATTAATAAATTAGATTATATAAAATATTATTGCACAATAATGCACAATTTTAATTGGGCTAATGTTTGGGAAAAATTAAGTAGTGTGCACCTAAAAACTATTTTATTCATTAGCTTTAGCTAGTAAAAGTTTAGGACAGCAAAAGTATTGATCTACTTATTACATTTTTCTTCAGGTTGTGACTAACGAGACACTTAGTAAAGAAAATTTCTGTCCTCTTGAATGTCTTTCTGTCTTTGATACTTGCAATACTGAGTTCTTCATGTATTTCAATTACTTTCTTGTATCTGGGGTAATTACCAATAATTCGAAGACATTTGTTTTGAATTATCTGTATTTTATGATAATTTGTGTCACAGGTGTTACTCCAGACTGGACATGCATATATTAAGGAAAGTCTTATTACTGTTTTGAAGAGTAACCTCTTGTTTTCTGAGGTCAGTCCCGATCTTCTATTTATTAGTAGGAATAGAGTGCTCATTTTTGATGTTGCATTTTGACATACGTGGTTACAGTGCTGGGTATAATTAAGTTTGCTATCTAGATGAAGTCCGAGATATTTGATTGTCGGAGGCCATTCGATGTTGGAACCCTGAATATTGACATTTTTATTAACTATTGGTCTTCTTTTTGTGAAGAGTATGGCTTCTGTTTTTGTTTCGTTTATCTTAATTTTCCATCGTGACATGAATTTTACCATTTTTAATAAAGCTTGTTGTAATCTATTTATAATAGTGCCCGTTCTCCATGATTGGGTAAATATGACAGTGCCATAAGTAAATAAAGAGTAATTCACGTTTTTCAGTTTGGTATATCATTAATATATATACAAGAATATGAATGCCCTAGAATTGATCCCTGTGGGACTTTATAATCAATTCAGAAATGATTAAATAATCGAAATATCGTGCTGACCACATGAGTTTAATATATGATGCTGGAGATATAAAAATTAAGAACTTGTATTCCCTGTCTTATGCAGCACCTAGGCGATTGAAACCTATTATTTCGTAGGCATCGAAGAGGAATTGATGGGCTGATAAGATATAAAGAAATGTTTCTTGTGAACTGTGAATTTTCACACTTCAGAATTTCGTGGGTATTTAGTATGGAACAACAATTTTCGTTGGAATCTTGTCAAAATCAAGAAACTTTTGAAATTCTTCTTCATCTTGCTAATCTAAGTTTTCGTTTATAATATATATTTCTTTAATATTGGGTTGTACATTTAAATAGCATTGGTATAATAAATTTATTTATCTACGACCATCAAATATTAATTGTAATATGTGTTCAACTGTAAATACATAATGCTGATCTTATTGCAACAAGTGTAATAAAGTGACGCGCATGCGTTTTCATCCTAAAAAATTAAAGTTTTTTCAACTGCAAGTTTTTATTTAGTAAGTTAGTCAGTTAGTTAAAATGTTTGGTGCTCAATGATGACAGCTATCTCACATATCCCATCTATATAACTAGAACATTATTTATAAGTTAGATTAAATAACAATATATAATAGTATTTTAAACATGGTTGTATAACACAATCAGCTGTTCGTTCGGCAACCATCTCTGCTGACGTAGGTTCTGTAGATAAAAAATTGACAGTTAGAATTTCTGTGTTTTTAAATTAAATTTCTTAATTTCTTTATGATAAAACTATATAGTTGTAGATAAAATATTGTTTTTGACTGGCATATAAGGGCTACATGTCACTCGGATGATTACATGTAGCCCTAGAATGATGAGACGTTTTTGGTTGTTTTTCCTGATTTTTTCGATAACTTCTGGCAAACAAATTATGATATGTCATTCAGAATTAACTGTTCTCCGATCCTCTAAAGGAATGGTTGCGACATGTCCAGTACAACCGAAGAAGCAACAGATCATTTTCTTGGAAGTGCTTCCTGAACAAACTTTTGTGTGTTTCGGTTCATCTTGGAAGACGCAGACAGTGGATTGTTGCTTAGTTTCCGGTTCATATGAATCAATCCAAGTTTCGTCACCTGTAATATTGTATACGGATTTTGCAGTGCCTAGGTTGAATTTTTTTAGCATTCCCTTACACGAGCTTTTTTTGATCTTCGGTCACATTATGCGGAATCCATCGGGAACAGACCTTTTTCATAGCTAAATGTTCATGCATAATCGAATGTACTGCAGTCTGGGATATGCCAAAAGATGCCTCTATCTCACGGTAAATCACATGTCGATCTGCTTCAATTATGTTGCGCACAGCATCGATGTTCACCAGATTTATCACTGACGGACGCACGACCACGACGAAATTCTGTATACCTTTTCTGATGATGCTTCATTACCAAAAGTTGAACGAATCTATGCATTGTTGTTGAGTTAGGCCCTTACTAAAATCGTAAAAATTTTCAATATTGCCATCTTGTGATCGTTTGTAAAAACATAAAAACCTAATTCTGAATCTATCAAAAGTGACTGAGAAATTTGGTGAAATTTATCGAGTTATAATATCAAAATAACCTTCGGGGGTAAATAAATAAAAGAGAAAGAGAGAGAGAGAGAGAGAAAGAAGGAGAGCACGAGAGATTTGATATTCACTAAGGCTATGTGTCTCTGTGAATTCATTTTGTTTTTGTTCTTTCATTCCTTTTTAAATAAAAAAACTTAGTACGTTTCTATCCAGGGTATTCCGTAATGTACTGTTGCTGTTTTAGGACCGTTGTTTAATGAGCGCCTCGTCAGGTGACCTAATTACTTTCGTGCAACAATCATTCTACATAATGATGGTTTTTTTTAAATTGATAAACATGTCAGACCTTAATTAAGGGCTACAAATTGGTTTCACTTTAATGTTTTTGTCGGATTTCGAGTTTAATCTTGATTGTATTCTTCCGTGCTAGTCGTTGTTTAGGTAAATGATTGACGGGGCATGACTTTTACTTTTTATATCCACTTTGAAAGTTTCATGATGGTGATGGCTGACACTCGATTTACCTTAATGCATTTACTTCAATAATACTTACTCCTCGTTCACACGAAGACAATTCTATTTTGATGCCATGAAAAGTAAAGAATTTTGTCCAAATTTCAGTTAAGAAGATTGTTTGCTTTGACATCAATACTAAATAACCAATCAGACAAAATACCATACGTTCTTCTGGCAATAATTTTAGAAAAGGTCCTTGGAAATTATCTGCTAGGAACTAACCTTTATATCGGGTTTAGAAAAGTGATGTATAAGAGGTATAGATATTTAAAATGAAATAAAACATAAAAGTCGTGGTAATGGACATGGTATTGGCTTTATTGGAAAGATAATTTTATGTCATTAGTGTTTAAATATGATTTTTGCTCTAATAAAGCACCAATTTGCTCGAATCTGGAAGTCCAATTTTCGACTACATTTTGGAGCAGTTGAGGCCATATTTCGGCAATAACGCGGCGATTGTTGGCTTCCAAGTCGTCCATCGTTTCTGGTTTATCGGCGTAGATTAGCGACTTCACATATCCCCACAGAAAATAATCCAAAGGTGTTAAATCGAACGATCTTGGAAGCCAATTCACAGATCCATTACAAAAAATTATGCGCTCATCGATTGTTTCCTTCTATAAATCGATTGAGGCGCGCGCTGTGTGGCATGTTGCGTCGTTATGTTGAAACCATAGCTCTTCCACATTAAAGCCATTCAATTGGGGAACGAAAAAGTCAGTCATTATGGCTCTATAGCGGTCTCCATTGACTGTTACTTTCTGGCCGGCATCATTTTTGAAGAAATAAGGACCAATGATTCCGCCCATAAAGCACACTAAACAGTAACTTTTTGTGGATGCGGTAATTTTGCTTGTTGACGTAGCCATTCAACAAAAAATGAGCCTCATCGCTGAATAAAATTTTGTGGTATAAATGAGGATCAAAAGCAAACTCGATTTCGTTCCATTCACCAAACGTAAGACGCACACGATGGTTATGTGGCTTCGACTCTTGCAAGTAATCTTTCCGAAAAATCTTCCATAAAGTAGATGGGCACAGTTCCAATTGCTGTGCACAATGGCGAATCGACTCATTCGGGTCCTCCTCAATACTACGCTCAACAGCAGCAACAGCTTCTTCGGTGCGCACTGTACGACCTCTCTTCAGATGCGTATGTGTGAAATAGATCCATGGTAATTCGAATTACTTGCTCGGATGGACGATTATACCGATCGTAAAATGGACGTAGCGCACGGTAAGTTTCGCGACCTGAACCACGATTTGCGAAATAAATTTGCATAATTTGCTAGCGTTGTTCTGGTGTAAGTCTATTCATGGTAAAATGGCAAACCAAACTGAGCACAAATCAGCTGTCAGCTATCAAAATGGCCGTCGCTGGAAACAGTGTTGCCAATTCGAAAAACAAACCTCTAAAAAAACACTTTATATTGCATTGTAGAACGAATTTCCTTTATCGATGTGTTTTATCAGTTTGCACATAATCAAAATAGTCTTAATTTTGTAATTGTAGTGTATAGCACTGGGCATTGGCGCTGTAAATAATTCTCTCTTGCTTTCTATTGCTTAAAAGTAATTGAATTTCTCAATGAAGTGTCATTTGTTACCTTGTTTCTCGCATTTATTAAAATTTAGTTTTATATAAATATTGTACCTTCATGCATAAATTACATTTACTCAATAACATAAGCACAAAATTAGCCACGCACAGGTTGTTCAACCTTTAGTGGTGATTCTAATGTTTTACTTTATCATTTATCACTATGTATACTAATGTACAAATATTTATTTATAAAATAAAACTTATTATTATTATTATTATTATTATTTTATTTAAGACAATTGTATGTGCAATCAAGGCGAAAGAAATATATTATAAAGTTATTTCAGATTTTTAATTGAAAAAACTATATGAATTATCACAC
Source organism: Liopterus haemorrhoidalis (assembly GCA_963971575.1). NCBI lineage: Eukaryota > Metazoa > Arthropoda > Insecta > Coleoptera > Dytiscidae > Liopterus > Liopterus haemorrhoidalis. The sequence continues at coordinate 86,296,861 of OZ020611.1, forward strand.
ACTTCTGGGATTCATATGTACATATCTAGTAAGTAAAGGCGGCCAAAAGTGTTGCCGAATTCTAAATATTTGGGGTAACATTTTGAATATTAATCGCATCAAAATGAACAGTATATTGAACATTAACGTATTAAAAGCTTTCTTTTAATACCCTACATGAAATTTAAAAATATTCAAAAGTATGATATTGTTAGGTGGTTACAATAAAACATATAAGAGGACTGTAGGCGTGATTTCAAATCTTTATTAACAACTTAAATATTGAACTTATAAACTAATTAATAGACAACAATAACACAAGCAATAAATACCACTAATCACTACATTCATACGAGGGTTACCTTTTATGTTTTCACAAACAACCATTAGATGGCAATATTGAAATGTGTCATTACTATATTCGTAAAATTTAACATTTGTTATTGTGAAATCAGTGGCAGTTTATAAATTGACGGAGTAGTTTGTTGACAGTGAGCGCTAAAGAAAAACAAGTTTTGAAAAAATGGATATTATTCTTGAAGGTTTTCGTTGGAAGATTTTTTACGATTTTAGTAAAGACCTAACTCAACAAGAATGCGTATATTCGCTTCGTTCAACTTTTGCTAATGAAGCATCATCAGAAAAGACAATTGTTTAAAAAATGATAGAAGAAGGTCGGCATGTGACTTACCATGAGATAGAGGCATCCTTTGGCATATCGCAGACTGCAATACATTCTATTTTGTTCCCGATGGATTCCGCATGATTTGACCGAAGCTCAAAAACAAGCTCATGTTAATTGGTGTAAGGGATTGCTAGAAAAACTCAACATAGGCACTGCAAAATCCATATACAACATCATTTCAGTTGACGAAACTTGGATTTATTCATATGAACTCAAAACTAAGCAACAATCCACTGTTCGGTCTTCCAGAATGAACCGAAACCCACAAATGTCGTTTGTTCACGAAGCACAAAATGATAGCTTGTTTTTTCGGTTGTACTGGATATGTCATAACCATCCCTTTAGAGGATTGGAGAACAGTTAATACTGAATAGTAACAATTTTAGTGAACAATTTTTTTGCCAGAAGTCATCGACAAAATCAGGAAAAACAACCAAAAACGTCGCATCATTCTTCATCATGACAACGCAAGCTCCCACACGGCACGTCAAACAATTGATTATTTGAAGGAGAAAATCATCGAATTAATGTCTCATTGCCCGTATTCACCTGATTCATCCTCTAACGACTTTTTGTTTCCAATGTCAAACAAAAAATGAGTGGACAGCGATGTTCATCATCTCAAGAAGCTGTTGTCCTCGAAAACCATATTTTTAAGATACCAACTTCAGAGTGAAAAAAATGTTTCGAGAATTGGTTTGAACGCCTGCAAAAGTGTATAAATGTTAAAAGCGAATATTTTGAAAAGCAATAAAACAGTTTATTCCAAAAAAACATTTTTCCTTAGTTTTTGAAAAAATTTAAAAGATAGCCCTAGTATACAGACAGCTTATTTGCCGACTCAGCCTTAAGTATTAAATAATTAAGATATGCACTTGTTTATACAAATATCGTAAGGAAGGTCGAAACGTCAAGCTGGCCACGTGCTATTTAGTGCTATAATATAGTGCTGGAGGTCATGAAACAGAGAACTTTCTTTCTCGACCCTATGCACCACTTAAGTAATGAGTATCTGTTGTTGTTATTATTACTAAAAAAATTACTCGTATTTCTGATGTGAAACTGAAAACAACTACCTTCATTCTTATTTTAACACGAACACAATAGAAGCAAATCGATTAGTCTCGATGTAAAAGTAGCTTCCACTTAGAGAGTTTCATATCTACCACTCAATTTGTTTTAATGTATTTTCCGTTTTTCTCAATAATACTTACAGCTTTAAACAGAATTGGCAGAGTTTTTAAGTCGGTGTAATAGCTATTTTTTCATCGTGAATATTTAACGAGGTACAGAATAAAATTACCTTCCGTTTTATATTGTTCAGGATTATAGTGAATAATATATTAGCACAAAATGCATTAACGAAAAGTGAGTCATTTTTTTTTCGAATAAATACATTGTTGGAAACAGTAGCATCATGTTTGTATCATTCTTTTATCAAATCACTTTTGGTTACGTAACATTTTGTCCGCCAAAGATGGCTTTCCAATTCTTGAATTAATTCAAGGGTTGATATACAATATATTTTATGCTGTAGATACGTTCTACAGAAAATCGTACATAAATATAATGAAAAGTTAAAAGGAAAAACATTAAACATTTCAATCGTTCACTGCTTACACATTCACTACTTGTTAGTAAAAATGCGAAAGAATGTGTTGCTTAAGAGCAACGCATTCTTACGTCACAGTATAAGTACTATGACGTGTGATTTATACGAGATAAATATAACGGGAACCTCCCGAATATAAGTTAAACACGACAGAACGGGAATCCCCTAGTTAAATGCACAGCATAAAAAGAGACTAGACTGTATTTGTCTTTTCAAAATTCATCAAAATGGAAAGGAACCTTCACGGGTAAAAGCTCTCGACTGTAATGCAAGCGGTCTAACTGTGACAGCTGGCAGCTGAAACGTTGAGACAGCCACTTTCGGCCTATCGTAAAACCTCCTATTTGTAACCATTTTGAGCAGTGACTAACCATTCTACTAGTCGCGATTTGGTAGCTGTGTGTCTAACCACTGTTTACAATATTTTTGTTATAAAGCTTCCCAAGTAAGAGAAATCATCTATATTTTCAAGTTCACTCCATTTCCTTTAAGAGTATACTTACTTGTTGTACCTAAAAGCATAACTTTTGTCTTGTTGGAGTATATAAATATAACATATTGTTGACTTCTGCCGCCGCGGAGATAAAAAGTAATAGTAGTATATTACTAAAAATGCCGTCTTGTCCAGACCGGAAGAGTCCGCCACAATTTTCATCCGTAATCGGCGAGGTTCATTTTGATAGATTTTTGATATAGTTTTGTCGCCTGAATGCCCAAAAACATTTTGAATGATAGTGACAATGAAAAATTTGCAGAGAATGTTAGTAAGGTATCTGTGACCAATTTCAGCTACAGCCAGCGACAGTTTGAAATAAAACACATCAGCAGTTACTGCCGACGGTTAAAATCGCCAGCTACTTTATCAGTTTAGACACTATAATAACAGTAAATTTCGCCTATTTCTGGGCAAAGGCCATCTCTACTGAAGTACAAAATTTCCTTCTTGAGCTGTGTGCCACAACTGTTCTTCGCAGGAATATCTCTTTAGCTTTTACTCCTATCTCTCCATTGTTTTAGCTGCTACAGCTTCCATTCTGTTAATATTTTAATCTACCCTTTGGGCGAAATTCACTTCACGTGGGTTAGTTCCATTCAGATTTCTTCAATCTTTGTAAAACATACGAGGTGTGTAAATTAAATATTTGGACTGATTTTTATTTTTTTTTTATTCGAATAGAATTACAATTCAATATAGTCTCCCTCAAAATAACTTCCTTGGGAAGCCACACAGCGCTGGAGACGGTTCTTCCAATCCTCATAGCAGTACTGGAACTCGGACACTGGCATAACTTTCAGCTGGTCGGTTAGGGACGTTTGAATGTTTTCAAGTGTCCCAAAATGACGTTCCTTGGGGTGATTTTTCAAGTCAGACGAATCAGGAGGCTGAGGACCAACAGGAATGTTTTTACTGGCTTAAATCTCGCTTATTGAAATTGCAGATTTTTCTCATCCTCAATTCATTGGTTAAAATCTGATGAACGGTAGTGTGAGTCAAATTCAACTCTTCCCCGATCATTCTAACTGTCAACCAACGATCTGAACGCACAATATCGCGAATTCTGTTGACATTTTCATCGATTCTTGAAGATGAAGGCCTCCCGTTGCGTGATTCATCTTCAATCAACTCTCTTCCTTCTGAAAATACCTTAAACCACCAAAAAATCTGGGTCCTTGACAAAACACTGTCTCCGTAGGCCTGTTGAAGTTTTGCAAAAGTTTCCGTTGCACTGTGTCCAAGTCTGAAGCAAAACCTAATAGCACACCGGTGCTCGAAATGAATGTCACATTTTTAGAACACACTAGAAAAAACTGTTTCGCGAAAAAAATCGCTACGGACAACAAAATTACTCTAAGGCTCTCTCCAAGTCCCGCGTCCCAAATGTTGCCAGATCAAGCGCTATGTTGCCAGTCCGGTTACTTAATTAACACATCTCGTATGTGTATACTAGTTCTTACAATAGTATTTCGTCCAGACTCTTTGGTTGGTCTTTACGTTTGAACTCCGTATATTGAGACAGACAAAATTCCGAAACCACAACTACCTAAATAATCTAGTTTCATCTCTTTGAAAAGAGAAGAAGTCTTAATTCCCAGTTTTATCTCAATGAATTAATTATTCTTCAATCTATTTCTTTTCTTTTTTTTTTTTTTGTTATTTTATTGACAAATATTGTTTATTCCCAATCCCCAGTAGACTCAATATTCCATCAAATCTAAGGTGTTATTATGGATGATTATTATAGATTGTTTAGGGCAATTTACCAGAATGTTAGTTTTAAAATTACCGATTTCTAACCCCATCTTTTCACACGGTTGTCACTTGATTCGTTTCAGATTTGCTAAATAAAATTGCATTATTGGCAAATCAAAGATTTGACAACTGACCCGTTTATTTATTTATTTATTTATATATTTAAATTATATTTTCTTCCCACTCGTCTAAAAGCAAAGTCCAAAACACTTGTGAAAATTATAGTATTTATAGGGAATATAAGTATATTTTAAAATATAGAAAATTTTGTAACAAAATATGATTGTGAATTGAAATATGTTTCATATTTTTTTCAGCCGTGAGTTCCATGAAGCCAAATATAATGGACACAGCGAATTGTATCCTCGTCCAAGATGCTGTGACCCACGACCAAATGACACAAGACTCCGTATCTACACAAGGCCCCACAGAAGGTAATAAGAACATAACACACTATATAAGTTCTTTGAGCAACAAACCTTTGATAACCTTCTCTTTGTGCTCCATGTTTCCGTCTTCCGTCTGCTAAAATGAAATAACAATTTCAAAAATAATAAAGCATGGACGGACACAGGAATCTTTTATTGATCAACCGGTAAAAAATCGTTTAGACATACTTTCAGTTATAAAACGTTTGCAACATTGCAATAATACTGGTTTTACGAATTTGCAAAATGGAACAGCATCCTATGAAAATGTAGTCGTAGTACATAACGAGGTTTTTAACAAAGCAAATTCCCAAATCTTCTCTGGAGAATAGGGGTTTACTTATTTCTCTCATTTTTTGTTGACTGTGCGCTACAGCAATGAATAAAGATACTTAAAAGCTCAACTGTATAGTTCTCACTAGACTCTCTGTAAATAAAAATTTTCGCCGAATTTCTATCTATGTAATAGGGCATTTTTAATTGTTAAATTTTTTTTATGTGATTTTAAAGAAACAAATTGCATTATAGACCGGTCTTATAAACCAATGCACGCATATATCCGTACGATACGGCAATTTGTAACTAAAGCTTAATTCTACAAATATGTTTGTAGCTATTTTGTTCTATTGCGAAAACTTTTTCAAGTTATTGTACTTGATAGTTTTTCTGCCATCTTGAATCTGCAGGGGTTTTTAATATAAGTGTTGGGTGTAAAACTGATTTAATTTTCGTAAGGACACGCGTACCAAGTGGCATTCCATTATCATCAAATATAATAGTTTTCGACAAATGTTCTAAACCAGCGTTTCTCAACCGGAGGGTCACGGCCCCCTAGGGGGGCGTGAAGGATTCGTCGGGGGGCCGCGAAATCATACAAGATCGAAACATGAAAATATAATAAAAATGCACTCTCTATATATATCTCTATATCTTGCAAGATATAAATTTTATCCATATTTATAAATATTTTACATTTATATTCATATAAATATATCTTTCATAACATAAATAAAATAAATATTCTATTTATTTTTATACAAAATTTACTTATTTTGACAACTAATTTAAACTACAGGCTATTTCAAACGTTTAAGTTGTCACTAGCTAACTTTATAATGAGTAAATGGGCTTTTACTAAACAAAATGATCAAAAGTTTCATTCAATTGATAAAAATTACTAGATTTAAAATATAGTTCCGCTTTAACCAAATAAACAGACTATAAGTAGACTATATCAAGGTAAAATAAATTGTATGTGTCGGTTGATGGGATTCTCTGACAATGGTTCGCGTTGGAGGTACTTCAAGTATTTTCAAGTTGTTCTTTGAAGTAGGTACGACTTGAAAGTGCAATATTTTTTTAATTGCTCTCCGAGCTACAGATAACTCAAGAGTAAGGATGCGAATGTGTTTAAATTAAATGAAAGGCACTTTGAACACTTGTAAATAAAAATACTTTACTTTCAAGTCGTTATAGGGAATATAATCGTCCTTTACAAATATCACAGTTTTTTGTCAACCATAAAAGATATTAAAAAATGTTTAAATAAAAGTTGTTGAAAAGATATCCAATATGTCATACGTTCCCATTTAAAAATTCGAAATTGTCCTTGATATTCTGTACTTCCGGTTTTTTCCGGAAAATTTCAATACTACCATTCAATTTTGTAGATAAATTGTAGTTCAAATTTTTTCCCAACTTGCTCACACGTCGCTTTTTCGAAAAAAATTATGTTCCTATTATCTTTATACACCATAGTATAGGGGGGCCGCAGACAATATTTACTTAATTTCGGGGGGTCCCAGGGCAGAAAAGATTGAGAAACACTGTTCTAAACTATAGCAATCAGATCTATATTGTTTTAGTATATTGTTTTAGCGTCTTCTTTAACATGTGCTCTTGCAGAATAGCATTTATCGAGAAAGGCGTTAGACATGGCATTAAAATAAAAATTTTAACATGACGTTAATTTTAGCGCATTTCTTAGAGAATACACCCGATCATCTGTATAATCTAGTCAGCTAAAATATTTTGGACTGTTGAAAATGGTTATTATAAAAATAAAGTTTAGTTTCACTGCACCTATTAAATATGATATAATTTAACTAAACAATTCATTCGGAATAATTGTAACACTAGTAAGAAAGATTATAATGTGGTAAAAAGAAGAAGTTTCTATATCGATTAAACTATTCCATAGTGACATAAATTTAAAGCGAGGATTATTTTACTAAAAGGAATAAAGAATTAATTATCGCTGAGGAAGCGGCTTGGGTTATTGTCTTAAAAGATCCTTGCTCGGGTATTCGTAGGAAATTCTGCAAGAAATAGTTACTTAGTTAATTAATGTTGATGGTTTTTAGACTTGCTTTAACATGATTAATTTTATTGAACAAGCAAAAGTAAAAACTTAAATTGTGTAGCAGACTTTAATTTGAAGTTTTACAAAGTTTAAATGACCTAAATTTTAAATGATCATTCCAGTCTTTTAAATCAGTAATTTACAGATGATTGCAAATGGGGAAACCAATTAATTATCCTTCATCTTTTAATTGGTTACGTCACTATATTTCCAATTTACCAGGAAATTTCTCTTTTTGACCAGATTTTGGACTAGTTGGTATCTTGTGCGGAAGTTTCTATACCAACATTTCTACGACGGAATGTTTTACGTCAACATTCATACGTCAGGCATATGTACGATGCTATACCTATATTTATTTACTGGTTTATGATTTTTCGTCGTATAGTTGGCATGTACAATTTCAAGAATTAGTAGAATTCTGCCCACGATTTTAAGCTGGCCATACACTATCGCTCCATCCGTCCAAATGGAGCGATATCGCTCCAAAATCTGACCGTGAATGGGGAAAACCAGATTGATGATGTGGAGTGACAGGGCGAGTTGGATATCCAAACAGTTCAAAATCCATTCGTTTGGATCATCATGCATTCAATCCAACTGATATACAAAAATATCAAAATTGTCATGTTTATGGCAAGTAACTAACGCAGGGTAGCATGATAAAATAAAACGGAATTTGGCTATTGACCAATTATTAGTGTTAATTATGAGTATAGACATTAATGCAAACAGGGAAACAGTCCTAAAAAAAATTAATTCTTTGCGGTCCTGGCGATAATGTATGGCCAGCTTTATAGTTCCATTTTTCAAGATTGTTCTCATCCATGTTTTCTAAAAAATATAATACACCTTATTAATAATTCCTGGCGTCATAGAATTCTTTAGGCGAACACTAAGGGAGTTACCTTCCAAGCTTGTACGACCATCTTAAAATTCTGCAGTTTATTTTTAGGGTTTCGTAGATATGAACAAGAAAGCCTCATACCGTCACTCAGGTGTTCGTAGAGTAAAAACTTGCTTGTCCTTTCTTTGTTGTTTTGTTCATTTTTGTATAATTTATTTTATGTAATTTGTTTGTATTTGTTTGCCGCATTATTGGCCGCAATGCATAAAAATATGATTGTATTAATAAGGTCCTAAAGCATAGATTAGCAAACAAAAAATTATTTTTAAAAATTCTTTTAGTTTTCTTACACGTTTTTTTGGCGATTTCTATTGTTCCACATCCTATTCCCCAGATGGGCTGATTTAGAAATCTGAAATATTCAGAGTTATGCACATTGATGTCAATCGGTATAGTACTCTCGGATTTTTTGACGCGATAAGTTGTTCGAAAATATCGAATTTCTCTGTATCAGAAAGGTCTTGAAAATGGTATTTTACTAGAAGAGTAGATTTTTTGGTTATATCGCTTACTTTGTAAAAAACGCTGAAAATATTTTAAAAATAAAACAATTTTTGACGTAGATAGAAAACGTCTTTTTGTAATCTAATCCTATACATATTATATTGCGAAACTAAAAAACATACATGCAATTAATTTTTAAATTAACCAATATTTCACAAAAATTCGAAATTGATGGAATAAGAAGAAAGAGTTTGGAATCGTTCATATACTGATGTGATAATTACATCTAGAGAACGAAAAAAAAAAACAATCAACAAGGTTCTATGTCTAAGTTGGATACTATTTTTTTAACATTAACCAATAAATCTTCTTTTCTTATACACAGAACGCCGATATTCCATACCACATATTACTAGGTGGCTACTGAACCGACGAAAGTACGAAAATAAAAATTATTCAAAACTGTAAAATATAAAAACAGGCCGATTAAAGAGACAATATATAAATCGGGACTTGCACCGCACTTTTGTACGGCGCGGGCCTGCTTACAGCACAATATAATGTTGTACAAAACAAAAAATTATATTTCTGGTATTTTACAACCGATACAGCATTATTAATTCCTCAGTGTCCCGTAATGTATCCTTATAATTTAACTATTGAATTTTAGTGACCTATATCGTATAAAGTTGAATATTGGATACTTACATTTGAAACAGTTATTTGCTGTAACGAAGTTTACTCTGTGTAAACCTCATGTTTATAACGCCCTTAATTTACAATAACGACTAGTTCATAACTTCTTAATTTCATTAATAGATTTCATAATCTCATTAATGTGTTTGTTGGTAGTAAAACAAGCAATATACTTCCGATCAGAATGGTGCCATAGTTCTAAGCTTTAACTATGTGGTTACCAAATAAACGCCTTGATTTCTGACAAGGGTATATTCTTATTACTCTCCATATCCTATAAACTAGTTACTGTTTTGTAAGGTTATGTTTCTGTAATTACAAAATATCCTTTAATCATCTAGTATATTATTTATTTTACTGATTTAATAAAATCCTAGATATAGGATACAATTTTATTTGTGACTTGCAGTTTATATATTTGCCTCTCCTCAACGAAACAGAAGTTCTCAGATGCATTGGGTTGATATACGGTGTAGTATTAGTTAGGTGGAAGTACTTCCTATGTTATCAACATAGTTGCTTAGTTCACAACTGTACCGGGCCGCTGAAACGTTAAATCGTACCGTTTTTGTCAAGTAGCGAGCCTATGATATAATGTAAACATTGATTTCAAACTGAGTGAGATTCCTGACTAAAGGGTTCGGGTATTAGGCGTGAGTTTTATTCAGGATTCATCATTATGATACGTATTTAAATGATATGTATTAATTAATAAATACTTACCAACGGACGGATCAGGCATCTTGTAGTTAGTCTGGGTAGCTGATCACTTAAGTTTTTAGAGGTGAAAGGTGACCTTAGCAACGCAAGGCATATGTTTTACCACTACGCTACGCTGGTTGGCTATACCACATTTGAACATGAAAGTTTAAATAGATAATTTAATGTAGCATCGTCCAACATTTTTTTTTCCTTTTATGCTCTCTCTTTCTCGGCGCAGAAAATGACGCAAGTTAATTATTCATTAATATTTAGTTAAAATTCAAAATGTATGGATAAAAAATACAAATGAGAGGTATAAAATAAATAGTAAGCAACTTACCTTTCTAAGCAAACGCAACACAAAACGAATTTTCAGTCTGTATCTTTATTAATAATTAATCATTAATAAGATTATAAAACTATGTAATAAATACTATTTCGTCACGGCCTACGAACTGTGCTAAACTAAAACGAAATAATTTATTTAATAAAACTGTGTGTGCGTGATTAAAAATAATGAAATTTACTTCTTTGTGTTGGGTAATATATATGGCATCACTTTAAGAGGTCTTGGCTCCGCCAACGGGGCTGTCATTGTGTCATTAATACGAAAATATCAAATATGCATAAAGAAATGCACACAATCTAATTTAATTTTACAAGATTTGATAATGAAATTGCCATTTTTTAGCGTTTATATCGCCTGCGCCAAAAGAATTTTGTTAGATGCTGGTGGCCGTCAAAAACTCCTCAAAAAACAAAAATGCACACATGAGTTTTAATTATTTCGGATACTGGGCGATCGTTTTGCCACCTGCCCACCGGGAAAACTTCCGATGTCCGGTGGCCCGACCTTAGTGCCTGCTTACTTCCAATGTCCGATTCGACTTCTATATCAGATAGGTTAAGCCAGACATTACGCTCAGCGTTATAGGATGTACCCCTTTAACAGTTAATATTAAATTAAATGCGTGACAGAAATTTAAACCTTACAATAACTTTTTAACAAATATTTTAAAATGTAGCTAAATTCACTGCAAAAACTGCAAATGTTATTCCTGTGATATTGATTATATACATTAATTCATCTACATAAACATCAATTACGGCGCTGTACTTTTAAAATTAATTGAGCTGCTTGAACACTAAATAACATGGAATGTAACTATAATTTCAGCGTGATTTTTGCTAATTTCATGAATGCATATTAATATCTAATTTGTTACAGAATCCCCTCCAACAAGTACTGCCGAGCATTCCAGTGTAACAACTCAACACATATCCCAACAGCAACCGCAGCAGCAGAGCCAATCCCAACAGTGGCCTCCGGTATTAGAACTACGAGAAATGAATGTTCCACACACGGCAACCATACCTCCGTACCAATTCTGGAACTCAGAGTTCAGAAACAAACAGCCTGCCTTCATACGACTAAACTTCACGTTGCCTTGGGGTGCTAACTTTGCTGTATACGGCAGGAGAAATGTAGCCCCGAGTGTTACACAATACGACTTCGTTGAATTTGTTAAAGGTGGAAGATTAGACCACAGGCTAAGAAAAAGGGAAGCTGTTGATGAACCAAAATCAAAACAACAATTTAAGTTTATCTACAAGAAAAACACAAGGCATAAATCAGATGTTCTTGATAGTATATCAAGCTCATATGAAGGAACAAGAAAAATTTTAGCTGATTCTGAACCAAGAGGCCCGTTTTATGTACCACACGAAATTAAAATGACACATGCAAACGATGAATTATCAACTGACTTACCTCACCCAACAATTGATTTAGGGGTAACTATAGATGAGCATATTATTTCTAAAAGATCCGCTGGTTTGGAACCGATGATGGTTAATGTAAGCCTTTTGCAATACTTGGACACTGGGCGATGGTTTTTATCGGTTTACAACGACGAATTACAACCTCATAGCGTTGTTATGATTATCACAGAAGCCGAAGGAGTGAGTACAACTTGTCCAAACGATTGTTCCGGAAGAGGTTCTTGCTATCTTGGAAAATGCGACTGTATTGATGGTTTCCAAGGTGTTGACTGTTCGAAAAGTAAGTAGATATTATAGCTTTATCATACTTAAGGTTCATTTAGATATCCAAATTAAAGTCTAAACAGTTTTCATTTTTTATTTATTTATTATTATTTTTTTTTTTTTTTTAGCTTTAACTAGTACTCCCTCCGTTCCAAAATATGTGTCCGATTTTAGTTTTTTTAATGGATTATTGAAATAATGAAATTAAATGTATCAGTAGTTATTTATTTAAATTAGTCACGATTTGGATTTCTTTAACACCATTCAATCATTACAACACAAAGTGTCCCCGTCCAGTATTGATGAACTCATTGCGACCGTGCATAAAACACGGGATGAAATAGCCGCAGAAAAACTAGACAATTGTTTCGTTACATTGCAGAAGTGTATGGAATTGACCATGCTTCATAGAGGAGGCAACGATTACAAGTTTCCTCACATTTAGTTTAGTTGTGAAAATATACGTTATATTTCCCTTTGCATATATTTTTTTATGAAATTGGACACTTATTTTGGAACAAATAAAATTCCTAATTCGGACACTTATTTTGGAACGGAGGGAGTAACTTATATATGTTTTGGAAAACAATAGAAGTGTTCTGTTAAATTGGTACGCGGTTTGTCACAAATTTATGTATATTGCTTATATTTCAATTAAGAACTTCTAAATGAACCGATCACAAGCCTTGTAGAAAACGTAAATTTTGACACTTGTGTTTTAAATACCACTTTTGTTTAAATCCATCATAATTTCTGATCATTTTCTCAGTAATTTAACTTGTAAATTAGATATATCTCTGAATGCTGTTGTTATTCAATTATTTTAAAAATAATTATAAAAATAGATTTGGTTTTCATGTCTATATGGGTCTTTAATTCAATATGAAAAAAATATTTTGTCCTTCAATAAATTTCCCAGATAAGCTGGTTTAAATTAACAAAATATATTTGAAAAAAAAATTATAGTGATTTGAACCGGAATATTATAGTCGGAATTTCTAATTAAATTAATCTTACCAATTCTTTTTTAATGTTCAGACTATTGTTATTATTTTTTAAGGTTTTGTAGGTATAACCAAAAACCCTTATAAGGGCACTCATATGTCTGCTGAACCAAGAAAGTTCAAACGTCACCATGGGAAAAATATAAACAAATATATATACTATGAAAACAAATATTTTTTTTTATAATTTTGACTGGGGTATCAAATGAAACCACTTAATGCGCAGATAAACCAATATTTTTATTTTTAAAATTATTTTTTAATGGGACTTTTGTCTTCCAAAAATATGTGTAGGTAACGTTTTGTCTATTACTCAGTCAAAAATTGTGGAATAATACACGCTCGTAGGACCCAGAATAAATATTTAGATTAACAAAAGAAAATCATTTTCAAAAGTTTATCTATTTTGACATAAATATAAATACCTACGAAGTCCCGAAATGTGTGAAAATTCACGCCACATCAATAGACCATATTAGTATGACGTCTCATACATGTGCTGCCATTTGACGGTTTCCTTTGGAAGTTTTTGGCTGGTTTAAAATACATGTGTCATTACTTTTGTTACTTTAATTTTATGAATATTTTCAATTTTGGAGGAAGAAATATATATCTTTGATAAGTATATACTAATATATACAGTTCAGATACTTATATTATAGAATAATGTTTTTATAAACATATACATAAATAAGGATTCGAAGATATATTTATAGGTTACGTTTTTAAATAATATGAAAAACGATATATCCTTAGTATTTATTTAATTAAAACTAAGTAATCATTAATATTTTGTTTTAGAATGCATACTGGTGTATTGTTTTGCTCCAAATTGCAACCTTTACTGCCACATTCTTAATTTCAACTTTTTTCGTTGACAGACTTTGACAGATGAAAATGAAAAACAATAATGGATAAAATTAGAACAAAATATTGTTCCTTCAAACCATTTAGAAATGGCAAACAGACTTGTTGCTATGTTACTTGCCATAATAACGCTTATTAACGTAAATTTTCCAAAATTAACCTGCAAAGTAATATTGTTCTGCAAAAATAATGATATATTAAATTATAATGTATAAAATAAGAATTATAATAAATAAATATTGACTTGTATTTTTGATGTGAAGCATTTTCTTACTTTGGAAACTTAATTTATACTTCCAAACTACAATTTAAAAAAAAAGAACATACTAAATTCAATTTTGTGACGTAGTTACTAATATGGTTTATTTATGCGTGGGTGTGTCAATACAACTCGGCAATAATTTTAAAGAAGCACCAACATTTTTACATTAGATAACGAACTCCTAGCGAATTTCCTTAGCAAATTTAGTATTCCAGAAATAATTGTATTTTGGCTCTTCATGATTCTTGATAATATATATATAAACAAAAACGTAGATATATAATAATAAGTATAGAAAACAATATATTTTTTCTTTTTTCGGTACACCTCTAACCAAAATTGCGGTTTTAGGTGGGCCCCCACACCGCTCCCAATATCAGTATTGGGATGAATTGCTGCTGTTTATGATTTAAGTGCGATCTAACCTTAAATTAGTTTCAAAAACTGATGATTAATTTCTCCGCTATACACATCAGACATGCTTGAATCTGATTTTTTTCAAATATGTGATATAGTTTATTTTTCACTTAACAGATGGCAGTTTTATTCGACCCATTTTAGTTAATTATATAGTGACAAAGTGTTCGAGTTATAAATAATATTCATTTATATCGTGAGATATTATCGTGTTACATGAATATTTTCATTTATTTACATTATTTTTAATATTACATTTTCCATTTACTATAATTAAAATTATTTTATTAATGATTTTTCCACTGCGCATATAAAACTTAATGACGAGATAACAATGAAAATGATAAAATTTATTACAATACTACATTTAAAAAATTGATGTGGTGTGAATTTTCACACACTTCAGGATTTTGTAGGTGTTTAATAATTTGTAGGAAGCCAACATATAGGAATATTGGTCTATAATCACATCAAAATCAACAGTTTTTTGATAATCACTTTCATTCATTATTTGAGAACTAAGAGCTTCCATTTAATTTTTTTAAGCAATATTTAATTTATGTGCCAAAAATCCCAGCGATTTTTTCTTCTGCTTCATTTGCTTCGTTTTCAAGTGTTCATTAAATTAATAAGAAATATATTGATAAATGGCTTAAGTTTTTTCAATTTCAGAAACGTATTTCTCACTATTAACAGGGTGGTATTTGTTTTATAAGTATATATTCCTCTTTGATACTTTAAAAACAAAAATCTAAAGTCATTCAAACAATAGGTTGAATCACAGCGTGTAATAGTATAATAAAATAACTGAACACTACAACACTACACTCTACAGTGTAGAGTGTAGTGTGGTGTGGTGAATGTGACTCGATTCGCAACAGTAATTTTTTTTAAATATTTTTATTTTCAATAAAAGGCATGCACTATCTTAGCTATAAATACCAAAAATCCATAACATTATTAGCCATAATTTAACCATGAATTAAAAAATAATAATTTTGTCAAAATCACAAAAACTGCAATATTTTTCAAAAACACAATCCGCTCAAATATTCCTCTCGTATTTTTCCGGCTCAAATCAATGTACATAACTTGTAATGTTTTAAAGTTTTTAGTTTAATCCCGCCGACCGGCGTAGCGCAGTGGTAACACATCTGCTCTGCGTTGCGAAGGTCTCGGGTTCGAATCCCGTTCAGGCATGGAAATTTTCTCAAATAAAAAATTGTCCTGGCTAATTGCCACAGCAGCAAAGGCCAAAAATAAAAAAAATAAAAAAAAAAATAGTTTAATCCCTTTGGCTAAAATCCTGTTAAAAAAATGAATTTCAAAAAACTACTTATTGTTGCTTAATCTACGTCTTTAAGAGCTTTCGTTTGTTACCACACAATAATTTTTTTTTTTAAACTTATATGATCGAAATTTCCTGTTGAACTACTCCGGTTTCCACCATGTTCATACTGAATTTTTCTTTCAGATTTTTAGATCAACCTCTCTGTAGATAGGGTTGGGATAAAAGTTTTTGACACATTTTTGCCGAAAATCCCATTTTTTTTTTTTTTTTTCAAAAATAAAAATTTGCTTGTTGATTTATCACTCAAAATTTTAAAAAAATATTTATTTTTTTATTAAATACATATTTGTTTATATTTATCTCGAGATATGTTTTTTTGAAATTTCAGTATTTTTCGTATATGTGGGTCAAACAGTTGTATAAGCATGCCAAATTTCAACTTTCCAAAGCCGTTTGGCTATAATTTCTACTGTACAGACAGACAGACTTTTTTGGTAACAAAACCCTAAAAATTGATGTGTGTAAAAAGAAATAACGCAATATATGTGAAAATAATTATGTAAAATTATATATTTTACTTTTATTTATTTTACTTAAAATAAAATACAAAAAACTCGTATAAAATCTATTTTCTAAAGAAAAGATAGATTTTAATTTAATTTTTTCAATTTATCTTATTTATTTAGTTTGTGAGAAATTTTTAATAATTATTTTAAGATAATATTTTCAAAAAAAGTTGTGTTGTCTTCTTAATATACTTTTTTTTTGTTGCGGAGGGGTGGGGGCGGATGAAAGTTTTGTGGGGGGGGGGCAAATTTTGTTACTACGCTACTGGTAAGAAGCCAACAGAATGCTGGATGTCAAGTACAATATTTCTTCTATAATCACATCTAAATCAACAGTTTTTTGATAATAATTTTTATTCGTTATTTGGGTAGTGAGAGCTTTCTTTCTTTTTTTTTTTTTAACTGAATTAATATAATTTGCGCATATTTCGTCACAATAAAATTTAAATTAAAAAATACTAGTGATTTTTTCTGCATTTGCTTCATATCTAAGTCTTCATTAAATTAATAAGAAATATATTGATAAAAGGCTTATTTATTTATTTACTTATTTTTTAATTTTAGGGTTGTATTTCTTACTATTTCCAAAGTATTATTTGAAGTTTGGTCCATTCCTCCTAGGACACCCTGTATAATACAATTAATATATGCAAGTCAGTAGACTGTCTGCATATATAGTGTACAGTTTGGGCGGACAGTTATTATTTAACCTGATGACTTAATATGATGATAATATTTAAGAGATACAAATTTTGGAGAGGCAGAAAAGTTATCCTAATTTCCTATTGAGTTTCTAATCAAAGTTTAGGAGTGACTATTATACTACAAATTCCCTTAATAAAACCAGCTTGAAATGAGTCTATCCTATTTACACACAATCTAAAATTCAATCTAACTTTCCTATTTCAGGTGTGTGTCCAGTATTGTGTTCATCACACGGTCAATACGGCGGTGGAATGTGTCACTGTGAAGAGGGTTGGAAGGGTCCGGAGTGTGACATCCCGGAGCACGACTGTCAAGTTCCGGACTGTTCTGGTCGCGGTCAGTGTTCCGGTGGCATATGTCATTGCAGTCCTGGATGGAAGGGAGAGGCTTGCGAGGAAGTCGATTGCGTGGATCCTACCTGTTCTCAGCATGGCGCCTGTGTCCTTGGGAGATGTTACTGCAAGGCTGGATGGCAGGGAGAGAACTGTAGTGTTATTGATGAACAGGTTCATAGATGTCTTCCCAGTTGTAGTGACCACGGGAGTTATGATCTGGAAGCTGGACAATGTGTTTGTGACAGACACTGGACAGGACCTGATTGTTCGCAAGGTATGAAATATTTCTTTTATGATATGTTATTTGTAACTAGATGTTACTGACATACAGTTTCAGTGCTGTAGACAGATTTCTTGAAATAGAAGGGTGGGTAATGATACAGAATTTCTGTAATAAATAAAAAAAATTACATCAGTATCTGGAGGAAACAAATGTGTCATTTTCCTTTTCCGAAGTAGAATCGGAATAAATCATCATCAACATCATCCAGCCGTTGTCATCAAATTAAATATTGACTATAGATTTAAACAAGTGCTGATTAAATCCTAAAGAAAAAATATAAATTGATATTTTTTTCAAAAAATGGATCGTATTAATGTCCAAATTCCAATGTGAGGTTTGATAAAAAAACCTTGTTGCGCTTTGCGTAATAACTAGAGAGAGGTAATAGTGATATAATATGATGCAACTGTTAATTGTGAGTTGACTAGCGTTCAGTTTAATTCGCTAAGATATTTCGTTGGAATTTTATATTGATTTTGGTAATTCTATTTTCTTTACTTAGGATTTTTAGTTTCGACTTGATCGAAAAGCAGCATGTCTGTGTAAATTTTTGCTTCAAAATTGAAAAGGCAACGATAAAAACATTTGCATTTTTAAACACAGCTCTTAGAAAATATGCTCTGTCTCAAGCTACGTGTTTTAAGTAGTTCGGACGTTTTCAAGATAATAAAATTTCAAACAAAGATTTTAAGAGATCGGATAGACATTCAATTTCTAAAATCGACAAAAAGGTATCCAGTTTGCGAATTAATCCATATTAAGCGATTATTGATCGTTAGAGAGGTTCCAGAGGAAGAAGGAATATAATGCAGATCTTGTCGACGTTTTGACAAATATCGACAATCACAATGCAAAAAATATTCTTAATGAATTTTCCTTATATTTTACACTTTTTTCTATATTATAACATTATTCTCGTTTCTTCCCATTTCACCCCTCTTGCTACAACTATTTGATTTTTCTTTCCATGTTTTTCTTGGTCTTAGATTTACCTGATTTATCATCTTCATCTAGCGGTTAAATTCATCATGTTGAACTGAAATCTGCTTAACTTGACTAATGAACCTATGTCTTCTCATTACTTTTCTAAATCTTTTTACCTTGGCCTAATATTAGCCAATTAGACAATTCTCTTAATATCGTCAATACCTTAAACGTCTACCTTTAATCCTAGTAGAAACCTATTTCCATTTTAGGTTTGCTATGCACTCTACTATATCACATACACATCTATAGTCTGCAAGTTGGCCGTGAGAAGGTGCCCAGTTAGTAGATTACAAATACAGTCCAACCTGTCGCGTATTGGACCCTACAGTCATGAGCAGGCACATTCAAGAAGGAATGTGTAGATTTGCAAAGCACCCATTGTCGTTCGACTGGGTTGGATATATATAATACAGCCAAAAATTAATCTGGGCAACTTTATTGTACATTCCGAAATAATAATTAAATTCATTATAATCGTGACTTTTATATGGTGACGGACATCTAGAAACAGAGAATTAAAGTTTTTATAATATTAACATCATCAGCTATTGACGTCCACAACTGAACATAGGCCACCCCTTGTCGCCTCCACTCCTCAGGTCACTTGCAGTCGATTGACGATCATTCTCGTTACTTCGTCCGTCCACCGGGTAGCTGGTTTTCCACAGTGTGTAGTACTATATCCACGCCACCATTGTAGTATTTTCCGGGTATAACTGCCAATATTGATTCTAGCAGTGTACCCCGTCTAGTGTCACTTCAGAAATGTGATCCTTACGATTATATCGCAAATTTTCTTTTGCTATCTGGTCCACAATATTAATGATTCAGTAGTGTAACGCTAACCATTGCTCTTCCTATTGTTGTCTGAGCATCTCGTATTTTTCTTTTTTCGGGTAAAGGTTCCAGGGAGGTCTTAGTACCATAGGTCAAGACTGGTAGGACATATTGTTCAAATATTTTTCTCTTGTGACAGATGAGGGAGATCTTTCAATAGATGGTTTCGACTTGGACTCAAACTTAGATTAAAACAAACTAAAAACTGTCCGTTTCTAGTAAAGTCTTGTTTTTTCTACTGAACTTTATGTCGTGTCCCAGAAATTTATGATTGATGGCTCTACAAGATCGAACTTACCAAATTATCACTCTGCACTAAATTTTTCATTACTTTAATTTTTATTATTGATTTGGGCAAAAACAAATTACTAGTTTATTGTAAAATTATTTATTTGTAAACATTTTGACTTGATGAAATACAGGTCTGGGAATCTATAAGTAATTTTAATATGGAAATTTTAAAATACAACATTTCAGTTGATAGGACTACGGGAAACTAAAACCGCAAAATAAACCCCTTAAGATATAAAAATTGTTCCGGTTTTATGTCCTATTGATTTTCCACTAATGGCATACATACAGAACATTGCTTTTTCTCTATCCTTTTACTTTTTGTCTTTCTGATTCATTGGATCTTAAAACTCAGAGATTACCAAAGAAAAACATTTTTTATACTTTAACCAAACTTAAAGAAGTAAACACAGAGAGGTGTCAATATCCGAATTTTGGCAAAGATTGATTATTACAATCTCTACGATCAAACACACTGATCCATTTTTTGTCATTTCATTTCTTTCCTCTTTGTTTTTTCTCTTTCCTGGTATCTTTTCTTCTCATTTATTTCCATTACTTTGCAAGATATATATCTTTTTCAAACGGTCATTGAATTTTTTACTCTGAAATAAAAAGCTTCTATCTGGTCGCAGTCCACTCGAGCTTAAACCTTTATGTTTCCGAATGTTTACCAATCTAGAGCAGCTCTATTGGACACTATACCTTTCTCGTAAATGTCAGTTATCTGAGAATTTATAACTATATAAACGTTTAACCGTTCGTTTACTCTACTTCTGTTCTTAGAGCATAACAAAGAAAATATAAACGTTTTATGAGAGAGCGATAGATTTCACATTTCCTTCACCATTACAGACTTTGTCGCTTTTACAATCGTTACATGTTTATAGTTTCTGTTACATAGGTTTTAAGCAATATAATTTCCTTGATGGTACAAGTTAAGTGTTATTATGAAATATTACCTTCAGATTAAATAAATTTTTTGCAACAAAATTTTCTTTGTCGTATATGTCGTCGGTAATTTTTTAATGTATGCGTTTCTGAATTGAAGCTCGTTATGGATTTACTTTTAGTTTGTACTGTAAATACCAGATTTCAACCAAGAATATAATTTGTTGTTCCGAAAATAAAAAAAAGCTGAAAAAAAATTATGTTATGTTAAAAAGTTTCATAAATTGATTACTAATCAAAACAACCAGGATCGAATCCTGGTTTTTCTTGGTTTCTTACTCGCCTCCACTTTATTATCGTGCGAAACTGTCCTCTGTTCAAATAATCCTTGATAAATTTATCATCATCGCTGTCAACCGACGATAAATCAGTTATTTTGTTTAATTAATATTGTTGATACATATTTACATGCATATATGTATGTAATGTGCAGCCACCTACAGAATATCGAGGTTGTTTTTATAAAGAACTGTCATTTGAAGAGTCCCTTAAATAATGAACTACAAATAAAAATCATTATTAACCAAATATCTGGTCATTTTCTCATATTTACGATACATACTATTTATTTAACATACCAATAGGTACGTTTAATTTGATATAAAATTAATATAAATGAAACAACTATCATCATCATTGGCGTGAAAGACCGAGGTGAGTCTAGACCTTCTGTTTCCAGACTTCGTGGTCATATTTTCAATCTGTGTACATTCAGGAGTAATATGGTCAATATTACGTTCATTTTTTGGCGTACATAAAAAGGCACTTACAGTTTACAGCTATATATTTCGATTTCCCATTTCGCCAGTGGTTAGCTGCATTATGAACTACAAATTTCTTCTTATTGCGTGTGAGTGAGGAAAATTGTACTGCATATTTCAGGGGTTGGTCGAGTTAAAATTGTTTTCATGGATAATGGTGTCTCAATTGTTTTTCCGAGTTCTCGGTATAATTTGGAGGAGTGTTGGTAATTGTTGGAGCAGTTGAATAAAATGTGCTCAACAGTACCTAACTCTCTACAAAAAAAGTCTGTTCAATAACAAATGAACGAACTAGCAATCAACTTATCTATATATTTCTTTCTCAATCATGCTTAGAATGCATGTGCGAGACAGAAATACATAAATAAGTTGATTGCTAGTTCGTTCATTTATTATTGAACAGACTAAAAAACTGAATTGTAGGATTATTTTCTCTAGGTTGTCATTATTTCGTTATTATCTTTGCCAAGAAGGGTAGCTATTTTTATTGCATTTTTATTCAATTATCAAAATTTCCAGGTCCGTCGTATACATGCGTTCAAGCCCCACATGCGAGTGGTTTGTCAATGGGTAGTATGTAGGGTTAATTCTGGTAGTGTCCTCTCTAAAAGATGGCGACCTTATAAGAATTATTTACTCTTTAAGGACAGACCTGTCTTGTTTTGCGTGACCTGCTCACTCCCGGATAAGATTCGAATTCATGCAAGAAAAAAAAAATGTATTTGGTTGGAAGCAGTGAAGTCGTCGAACCATTTTCGTATCGAAGCAATATCTTGAAATCGCTGAACAGCTAAAAAGTTCTGAATCGACCTGATTAAACGATAATCCGAAGGCTGCAAGTGAATACAACGTTTGCGGAAGAATTTTCCAACCCAAATTTAAGATGATTGGTAAAATATTAAGAGCAACTTACGGCTTAGAGATGCTGTACAGCAAAATGACTATCCGAATCCTAATCCAGTAATTTTTTTTTGTTCCAATCCGTTGTTCAAAATTGAAAACCAGGGCCGGAGCGTGGGTCTTTGGCGCCCTTATGCAAGATTTAATGAAGTGCCTTCAGAGAGGAAAAAAAATTCCAAGTGAAGACCTAAAAAAAAGTCCTTTAGGCGCGCCTCAAGGCATCAAGCGCCCGAATGCCTTGCTTACTGCGTTCCTCCGGTCCTGTTGAAACCACAACGCCCGGTAGAAACTGTTTTACTCGGTTGGAGAAATCCATAAAAGAACATACCCTTTATGTCTCAACTGTAAAAGAAAGACCTTCGTGACGCGGATAGTAGGTTTTGCCGTTGATGCTCATGACGGTACCTACTCATGAGTGTGTTAATTTACTATCTTTGTGAATAATCCATATCTTTGTTCCGTTACCGTTCAAACAATTATCCACAAAAATTCTATCATTTGGTAAGCAACGAAATACATACCATCGACCGGCTAGCAATACTGAAATAGAAGAACTTATGTAATATCTGTTATTTGAGCTTCCCATTTTTTTCATGTAATATTCCCGAAATTGTTTTTCGATCAACCCACCAGTTGTTCTGGAAGTTCCTACACGTCTGCAATTTATTCTAAAATGCTTGAAAATTATAGATATTTAATCTGCAAGGCGTTTCAAAGCGTACTCGGCCACTGGCATCAAAATTACCGGTATTAATAATAATAATTTATTGACCAAATTACATATACATCTATTGTTTTTAGTCAGTCATTATTAGGTACATACGATTTCATATACAAAATTCAATATTTTAAAAATTATTAAAATCATAAATGGGATTTTTCAACAAAATGTCCTTAACTTTATTTGAAAATTCTCTGCATGATAGTTGTTTAATCTCCTCGGGCAACACATTGACTGAGAACGGATATCGTTTTTTGAGCGAGTATTGTATTCATGCGAGTCTCCAACAGTAGTGAATTTGCTCAAATTCTTATGTATTAGCAAGAGGCAATTATAAATGAATAATGCTGGTAAAGTCATTATTTTGAGACTTTTAAAATAATCTCGACATTCGGCTCTGTAGGCAGCACCGGCGATAATTCTGACTGTTTTACGCTGAAGGCTAAAGATTCTGTCAGCGGACGGAGAATGTCCCCATATAAGTATCCCATAGTTTAGGTGGGATTGAAATAATGAAAAATAGGCTTTCAATACGACCTCTTTACATACTTCGTATTTCAACCTCCTTATCAGATAAATGGTGGACCTAAGCTTTCTACTAAGCAATTCCGTTGCATAGAGTCGGGTTTATGGAAAAAATTAAAGATGCCTGAATCAGAGATATTTCTGTGGTAAACTATAGGAGGCTACATTATTTGTAGAAACATTATAATTGTCTTGCAAGAAAAATTTTGTGAGAATGCCGTTATGGTCAGAGAATCCAATAACTTTATTCATGTTGTCTTCAGCGAGGTTCATATTTTGGAACAAATTGTCAATTTTATTGTTAATATTAAAATGTTGTAGCCAATATTTGCAAGTGCTCTGAAACAAAATAAGCACCAAGAACAAAATAAATTAATACGCATGCTTTTGCGGTATTTTTGCCTAGCTGAAACTTAGATATCGTATCGACTGCAGTCAAATATACAGCTTTTCTTTGTTCATCATGTTCATCAAAGTTTTGTACTCCAAGTTATGTTTAACATAAAATCATGTTTATATGACGTATGGTAATTCTTAACTTATGATACTAATCGTTCAAAATTGAAAAAGACGAGAAATTAAAATTTTTAATAATTGTACCAGAGCGACGAAAATAGTAAAACTTTAGCACACACCTAATGCAGCAGTTTCTAAGTGTTACGAGGATTTATATTAAATGTGCTGTATTTTATTTTCAGCTTTATGCGGTCTGGAATGTGGTCCTCATGGAGTATGCGATTCAGGTCGGTGCAGATGTGACCCTGGTTGGACTGGGTCACACTGTGAACTGCTGCCCTGTGACCCCAGATGTATTGAGCATGGACAGTGCAAGAATGGAACCTGCGTCTGTTCACAGGGATGGAATGGGCGTCATTGCACACTACGTAAGTGTAAAGTATTAAATAGTAAGACTATTTAAAAAAAATTGATGTAATGAATTTTAACACATTTTAGGGTTTAGTAGCTATGTAATAAGGAAAATATTTGAAACAATAATAATTTCGATCAAACCTATCTACTGTTCACATAATATTTTTTAGATATACAGTAGAACCTCGATTATCCGGACCTCGATTATCCGAATTTTCGATTATCCGGATTCTTTTAAACGAGGAAATTATTTTACGCTATCGCTGTGTTACGCCGCTGTGTACCGGTTTTTACGTGACGTGTCTGTACGTGCGATTTAAATATTTTCTTTTAATATTATATGTCATCGAAAAGAAAACCTGTTGTACTATCTTTAAAGGACAAATTAGATATCATCAGTGCATTGAAATGAGGTGACTCGGGACGTTATTGATCTGATACATATGGCGTCGGCACTTCCACAATATCTGATATAAAAAAAACAAAGTGAAAAAATTACACAGTTTACTGAAAGTATATATGTATATCAATAAAAAAAATCATGCTTAATGTACGTAATTTTTCTTTCCTATTTCTCCTCACGTTTTTTCGATTATCCAGATTTTTCGTTATTCGGACTACTTTCATTCCCGACCTAGTCCGGATAATCGAGGTTCTACTGTAGATTAAAAAAATAGATAATATAATATTTGGTGAACTGCGCATCACTTTCACATCTCATTCAAATTTCATTCGATATATTACTCTGGAACAGTGGTTCCCAAACTCTGAGGCACGACCCAAAATTAGGTCACAAAAGAATTTTTATGGGACGCGGATTCACTTTTGATATTTGTAATCATTGGTTTTATCATTAGCTCATCAGGTTTCACAAAATCAGTGTTTTTTTTTTCTTCTATCTTTGTTTTTTATCCTTTATTTATTTATTTATACCAATCGCTTTTTTCGACCTCCTTTTCTTGCTAGGCAGGTTTCTCGAAATCCGTCTTCTTTGCTAATAGAAAAGGTATTACGAGTATAGATCCTATGGGTCGCCAAAACAATGTGTTTTAATCTTTTGAGTCTCGGGCAAAAAGTTTGAGAACCACTGATCTAGAGCTAACCACAATATATATCTACCGGAACATATATAAGGGATGATATAATAATTTAATATTTATACCTACCAACCCTAAAAACGTTAAATAATTACGCAATATATTTTATTTACTGTTAAGCACGATATTTATAGTGACCATATGTACTGTATTATAAAGGGCAAATCTTTCTTTGATAGTCTTTTAGTTTTTTATTTCTATTTTCTAGTTATTTTCTCTGGTTCTGTTGTCTTCGGTGTGTATCTTCTTGTATCTACATTTGTATTTATTTTATTTTTTATCTTGACGAACATGTTTTAGTTTTGTCCGTTATTTTCTTATGGTTAAAACATATGGTTCCTGTAAGGATATTATAATATAGTCATCTATGTTTGTGTAAATTTCTCTGACAGTAAAATATTTGCAGCTGGATGCGAGAATGGCTGCTCCCGACATGGTCAATGTACCTTGGAAGATGGAATTTACCGCTGCGTTTGTATCGAAGGATGGGCTGGTACAGACTGCAGCATCCCACTCGAGATGAACTGTAATGATGATGTCGATAACGATCATGGTATGAAAAAAAGAACTACGGATATATTGTAAACTATAATCAACAAATATTATAATATTCCTATCTCACTTTTAGACGGCATGATAGATTGTTCAGACAGCGAATGTTGTTCACATCAAGCTTGTTCGGAGCATATAATGTGTTTAGCGAGTAATGATCCAGTGGAGGTCCTTCTACGAAAACAACCACCTTCGGTCACCGCTTCGTTCTATCAACGCGTTAAATTTCTCATTGAAGAAAACTCTGTACAGTCATATGCTCACATGGATGAATACAGCGAGAGGTAAGTGACACCGTATTCGAGAAACTTGTATAAAGCTTAGAATAAAAGCTTCGACTTAATTTAACCTTGAAGACAAAGATAAATTTGACCTCGAGGTTGAAAACAAGTTGATATCTCTAATCACGCAGTATGCGCTGTCAATAATAAAGCTATCATCACGCTAGTCTTCCCATAATATTAACTCAAACGGGAAGTAGAGATAGTTTAGTTATGGGATGACTGTGTGATGCAATTCACCGGACATTTTCAGCTCTGCACGCGTTTTGGCTGGCCCCACCTAATCTCTTATTGAAACTATAAACCAGGTTATTATTTCTGTTAGATTTGGGTAAAATTATCATAAAAATGTAGATCAATTACATAGTGCAGCTATACGTGCTTTAAACGGGCGAACGGGCCATATGGCACCTCACGACGCACCCGACAGCGCCTAGCACCCTATATTAACCTTTAGCTAATACCTAATCCGTTCCGTCATTCCCCCCGAAGCAAACGGCATCCAAGGTCTCGACGAAGGCTCGTTATTCATGAGCGTGGAGTTTGAACGGTCTTGTCGGGATCTTGCGTGGTCCACAGCTCGGGAGTTCATTGTGTATCGTCTAATGTTACTCCTCTGTGTACGTTTCACCTTTCTCTTCCCAAGTCATTGTGACTTAAGTCGACAAGGAAAATGTTATGTAACGTCTAGTTGTTTCTGTAACATCGCCGAGTCATAAAATGAAATATAGAAATATTAAATCGTTAAGAAAGAAAAGATAATACTTATTTCTTATAGTATAATAAATAGGTACGTATCTCGATACTTAAACTATGGTGGACACAAGTTGAGCTTTATTGGCGATATTAACTGAGTATATTTGTTATATTACTAACCTAACTGAGAGCTTTGTTATCTACATGTTATTATAATAATATCATCTGTTTTGTCCGTGTTTGCAGCTCATGTTTCAATCCACTGATTCTGATATTTTGTATTATTATTATTATCTTTCTGTATGGTTGTTGCTGGTAGATTACTGCTAACTTGTGTCTGTCATTGTGTCTGTAGCTAACAGTACAATTATATGTTATTGTGTTTAAGTTGAGTTTTTTGTTTATTTAATTTTGGCGTGATTGTGGAGCCTCATCGATTCATAATGGGGCGCCAGAAAGGCTGTGCGCGCGACTGACTTGTTTGTTGCCGCCGCCAGACAGTCGAACTACTTTATCGCCACCGAATGTCGGTGCCGATAAGTTCAGCTGTCTGTTCGGCAGGCGTTATCTGCTTATCGTAGTACCTACACACATCCACATACATTCTATTGCTCTAATTGTCTAAGTATCCGATTGGCCTTTTTCAAAATAATCAAAGTAGAATTGAGATTTTTCGTTTGTTAAAATTTATTTTGCAGCATGGGAATAATATCTTATTTTTTGTTGCAATTTTTAGTAATACATTTCTGTATCATAGAAAATTCTTTACTTAAATATTCTGAATGGATTGCACATTTAGAATACATTTTTAAATTTGCAAACCTTTCACGATTATTAAAGCAATTTCTGCGAATGGTGGTTAAGAAGCAACGTTCTTTGAAATTCCATTTCCGCTTAATATAATATCACTGGAAATAAAAAGGTATAAAGTATGTCAGTTGAATTTAATTGGACAAACGGAGATGTGAAAAGTTCACATTTAAGAATTTATGTTGTGCATCATTTTAGTTGTTGCTTCGACACCACTTTTTCGTACTTTTAGAACAAAGCAAAACAATACAAAACAGTGATTGTTTTGCCTACTTTTAAATTAACCATTCACTCGTTGGCTGATGTGAATAATCTAATTTCTAAGCAGGTATCTACATGTGTTTCTAGTTTTGTTTTGTTCTACTCTGTTCTATCAGTAGGAAAGGCAGACATTTTGCAAGTATCTAAATACTCAGTGAGCAGGTACGTAATCTAGTATTTACAATAAAATAATGATATTATTCCTATAACTCCAACATAATTTCCAGTTGCGTAGTTACATTAATTAGTAGTTAACTTTGTAATATTTTGAAGAAGCTGTCGATCGTATTGTGTCTATGTCCAGTCTCTTTTATATTTTATGTATGTGGCGTGTAGTAGAGTAATTACGTGTGGTTAGTAATTTTGTCCTTGTCTTCTCTGTGTCCCCTTATGTTCCGCTGCTGCGTTACCACACTATGTAGCGAGTTCTGGAATTCCTTTACACCACGGTAAGTGGCAGCATCCCGTCTGTAACTCGTCTCTCTTGTATATGTACAGTTCGTTGTAAGACATAGTTGCCCGTAGCCTGACGCTATCCAAATGTATTGTGACACGTCATTGTGTATGTTTACTTATTGTATATGTCGCTATTTCACACCCCCACCCCATACATCCCCCACCACAATGTCCTACAACCAATCGACTTACGTCTTGCTCAGTCGCTTGTGCAGCTACTCGTCGCTGGTTACTATTGTTGGACTATGGTACTTCTTGAATGGTTCGCTCTGCATCTGTTGGACAATTGGAAGGGGGGTTAAGTAACCAGGGATAATGTAGCTGCCTCCTATGCTCATGTATGTGCAGTTCCTTGCTATAAGTGTTTGTGTCATGTGCTATGTTTTGCGAATGTCATGAATGTTCTTTCATAATCATTCACAATCATTTTACATATATTATCATTTAGTATCAGTTTCTGTCCATCACATGAAAGAAACACGACTGGTCCAAATAAGTTTTCTGTTCTTTTATTACAATTAATTAACTTATACTACTTATTTCTTTATGTTTTAAGTAATTGAAAATCAAGCTTTAGTTGTCATTGTAATTTTGTTTGCTCGAGTCGTGTTTCTTTTTGAGAAGTAAACTCCTTTTCTTTTAATTTACAACAAATAAACAATACAAATACAGTAAAAACAAAAACGAAAAAATGAAAACCAATCGATGTATAGCAAATCGAACATCGGAAACAGAAAAACAACAGAACAAAAACACATATTTCAATGACAACAATGGAGATGTTGATATGATCGTTTCGCTGATCGCTCGGCAGATGTGTTGAATCCCATCCCTTTGTCTGCGTCTCATTGTTGAACTTTGCCCGCCCTTAGCCAAGCCCCAGGTACACCTCTGTTGAACCTTACCCGACCACAGTGTCCTAAAGATCCCGCCCTCACCAGTCACCACTCTATATACAGCCTATATTCGAGTTTTACTATATTTGCATTCGTTGCATTTTGACTAACCACTAACACTGTACCCCATACTTTAGTGCGAGACATGGCATTGAATTATTGTTTATTGTATGCTGTTCGATTGTTTTATTGTTATGGCTACCAACAATGGGCTACCGGCATATTTTTGTAGAGAACAATCAGTGATTGGTTTTTTATTCCACAGGGAGATTGAAGTTGCCTGCGAAATGTCTTGTGATGTTTTAGGTTGCATATAAACAGTCTCTTCTCTTGTACATAGAATGCAGTGCGTTTCTTCTCTTAATATAAATTAGCCTGTTACCTGGGCCGACTGGGAAAATATTTATTCAGCTAGTATGATATCATATAGCTACGAACTCTATGACATAT
This sequence comes from Liopterus haemorrhoidalis, assembly GCA_963971575.1. Classification (NCBI taxonomy): domain Eukaryota; kingdom Metazoa; phylum Arthropoda; class Insecta; order Coleoptera; family Dytiscidae; genus Liopterus; species Liopterus haemorrhoidalis. Next base: position 86,327,045 of record OZ020611.1, read on the forward strand.
CAAAATGTATTGTATGTATATAAGTTTTCCAATTTTCTGCATTTTTCACCATTTTCATTTTGTTCATATTATTTTTCATCACATGCTATTTCGTTTTACTGATGGACACAGTACCTATCACACTGGTGATAACTAAATTTTGCATTACGTTGTAAAAAGGAAATTACTTTATTTTGTATTATTTTAGTTCATGCACAAATGTTATGTTTGCACTTGTCATTTTAATGGATGATTCAAAACAATGCAAGCACTACCAGCAAATCGTAAAATGTTATGATTTGAAAATCACGACTTGGACGAAACATTATTACCCACAAAAATATTATTTCGTTTCTATTGTAAACAAGCAAAAACTTTATTAACTAACATTTAATCACAAAGATAGAAGTGTTTATAATACCTATTTTTAAATGCAATTTTAAAAGTAAAAACTGAGCGATATGAACATTAGCCTTCTCTTTTCAGGGCTTCATAGGTAAATCAAAGATACTTATACCGTCATTTATGTGTGTCTGTCTGTACGGTAGATATTTTGACCAAACGGTTGAACCTGAATTGAAATTTGACACATATATAGGTACTGTTTTGTATTTGATCCGCATGTAGAAAATATAATCGAAAAATATACCAATCAAAAAATGTATAGGTACATTATATTTTTCGAAACTATTTTATTATAAACAAAAGGCTTAGAAAACTAAAATTAGGAAACGAATACTAATTTTAAAGAAGTTATTTATTTCAACGCATTTTCCCCAAATGATTTTGCACATTAATTTGAATCGGAATAATATAACAGCTATTGTTGATCAGATTATTTTTCGATAAATTTCTATCGTTTCGTGTTGTTGATCAAATGAATCTGATAAATTTAACTTGGAGTATCATATTATTTTTTTAAAGCTTATTTTAAAGCAATTTTGACAAAAATGTATTAGCATACTGTTTCACGCCTTGCAGCTCAGAGGAGTTGGTTTGAAATTTTTAGTAATGAACATTAATTTCAACCATTGGACGGTTTATTTTTAAATATCGAATTTTTTAATGTAAAAATATCACTTTTTGTTGTTTTAATTCATTGTGGGGTATCGAAAGTTCTAAAACACTATATTTAGGAACGAAAAGAAATTTAAAAAAAGGACACACACACACTTTGACTCGACTCATATAAAAAATAATATGGAATGATATTTCCTAAAAGTTTGGTCTACCAGCCTAGAAGTCTTGGCCTAAAAATCTGGAAAACAAAATCGTGCAAATTCACGACATTTATCCATTTACTACGGGTGCCTGCGTAGACAGAAAAAAACTACAGTTTTATAATCTACACATTCAAGTATGCCGGAAAGGAGGAATAAATACATTTAAATAAAATACTTTTCGTTCTTTAATCTATGGCTTAAGAGCTTTTTTTTCTCTTTCTTCCTTTTAACGACAAAATAATATATAATTTTTCGAAAAATTAATCTGATCAAAAATTCTTGTTGAACAGTTTCATTCCTATCAATATATATTGTTGATAATTTTTAAACTAACCACTCTGAGAAACAGAGTATGGGACAAGAGTTTGACACATTTTTTGCGAAAATCGTGTAAAAATATTTGTTTTATTTTTAAGAATTTGTTTCGGTTTTATTTGACACCATACTCAAAATTTATATATATATATATATATATATATATACGCTGGTCGGCAAATATATATATATATATATATATATTTATTTTCTCGTTAAGTACAATTAAAAATATTTTTCACGTAATTGTTTTTTTTTTTTTTTCTTTGAAGATTCGTTCGATTTCTTATATACGGATTAAAGACCTATAGGTGCATGCTAAATTTCAACTTTCTTGGTCTAGCCATTTCGCCACAATTTCTATTGTACAGACAAACAAACAGACACATGAGTGACAGTATAAGGGTTTTTTTGTTATAGCTACAAAACCCTAAAAGGTATCAGCGATCACGTTTGATCCGAATTTTTATTTTTTCTATTTTACAAATAATTGTAAAACTAAACTGAGTGTTATAATTAGTTTTATTGTGACACTAAACATTTTATTTCATAAATTTGGTAAAATGATATGTTAAAACTTAAAAATTGGTAAATAACATACAAATTTTACAAAACATGATTGAAACACCTTGAAAAATATAAAACTATCAAAGCAGTCCGCTCAACCACTACATTCATATACCAAATTCTTCAAACGAGTATTTTGTTTGAAAAAATAGTATAAAAAACCCGTTATATAAGGCTTTTTGCTGCACTGGTCGATTAGAAAACTTGTTGTTTCGTGACTCGTTTTCTAACCTCAACGTGTGCAATAAAATCACACCTTATCAAACTTGTGTTTTAATGTACTCTTTATATCGTTTGATACTAATGCTCGTTATATTGAAATATTCTAGCCTAGTACCGACTGATCGAACAAATTTATGGTCATGGGAAGCCATGAATTTTCAAACGTATTTTATTGTATGTATAAAGAGTTCAATCAAAGATATTCGTTTGAAAATGTCTGGCTTCCCATGATTATAAATTTGTCTGATCACTCGGTACTATTAGCAATGGCAACTGTCCAAAATAGCTTCTGTTTTATTCATCTTAAATATTAAATCATTACAAAATAATTTCAAATATATAGATGAGATTATTGTAAAAATTGTATCGTCTACTATTGCGTCTACTATTGCTACTATTGTATAGTCTAATTGTAACGAAATATTGTTTCGTTTTAAAAATGATTTTCAAATCCACAGCTTTTCAGTGTTCTTTTGTTTGAATCATCCTCTGTGGATATTTCAATTTTTATATTTTTAATTTGACTGTGTTCCATCATTCCAACAGGTATACTGTACTGGTAACCAGCCTTGGTTGCCTAAACTGGTACAGTCCTGCGCAACATTAATCCAATGCCTTGAATCGCAGCCCGTATATATATTATATATATTTACTATATATTATATTATATATATTCACTTCACTCGAAACTTTGGTGTCTGTTTATGAAATCTGGGTGTTGAAGTCTTTGGTGAAGTTATTTTCTTTGTAGTGATGATCTTTCGGTAAAATGCCTGCCCATTTGTACATTATTGCTGTGACGTTATCATTAGTTCTCTGAAGGACTTAGTCATGTCAAATTGGATTGTTTATAAAATGATTTTTTAAAATGTTTTTATCTTTAAATTATGATTTTTGTACAGTTCTATTTTAAGTGCATTTTTTGATTTTTGCAGCATGTTTCAGTTCTTTACAATTTTAGATTCTTCATTAAACATATGATTCAGGCAAAGAAAATATTGCTGCCTGGGCATTTTCATGCTCACTAAATAGATATTGGTTTGAAAGTAATCAGTTTACAAAGGAAATATCGTAGTTTATTACGAGCCAGAACGGATTAAAAGTGTGAAAAAGTTCGTACAGCTTCACAAGATACCGTTTTTATATTTACTGCTCTTAGATTATAACAATTTTTTTGTGAAATTAAAACGATCTTATTTTATTTTTTATTTCATATAATTTGATGTTTTAAATCTTTAGAATATTCTATTTCATACAGTAGTACTACTATATTTTTAAGGATCATTATAAATATACATTTTTATTACTACATTGTATGTATCGGTGGTTTTCAACTGGTATAAAGTGCCAAAAAAGTATGCTACATACAAGTGGCGGTTTGTGCTGTAGAAATGTAAGGGTTGCAAATTTTTAAGGTACGAGTTATTATAGGTAATCTAAATTAAAAATTACCAACTATACATATTTTCTAGATAAACATTTATTTTTGAACAAGAGTTGAATGTAATGAAAATGAACTAATTTTCAGACTTGCTAACATTCTGCCATATCCAATTTCTCCGAATAAAAAGCAAGGAACACAAAAAAGTGCATTGTTACATCACAACCACAAATCCACGTATGTTTATTATAAATGTCCGGAATTAATCATCTATTAAAGATTTTTTTACTGGTGATGATTGCTTTATGTTTAATTTCGGAATAGGTCTTATAAATCAATTTAGTTTAGCTCTATTAGTAGAAGATCGACTAACAAATAACTCTCTTATTAAACTTTGAAAAGAATTCATTTTTGAGAAAATAAATACTTAGTTAACACACGTTTAACACGGTAGCTTTCGTAGTGTTTGCAATAACCGTACAGCCTACTTACTCTTATAACAATAGTCTTTTATCATTGCTGGCGGCTCGCCAATGCACAGGAGTTCAATGCTGGTACTGTGTTGCATTCTGAATGCACACCAGCCTGTCATTTTTTTTTTTTTTTTTGTAAATTTCATACTATAAGGAATATTATCCTTTAATTATTATTATGAAAAATTTAATATTTTTGCCGCGTTTCTTTTTTTTTTTGTGTTGCGCAAACCAAACTAAAGCCGCCACTCTACAAAAATAATATTAACTCTTAACTCAACTGTCTTATAATTGAAACGTGAATGAGATTTTTTTTCTTGATTTTTACCTCATAAACATGTAATTCAAAATACAGTGAATCTTCGATTTATCGTTTTTAAGAGATGAAATCTTTAATTGCGGAACTCTATTAAAAAATGTTTGTTTGGTAGTAAAGGAAAGACATCAGGTTATATGGAAAAATTTTGTCAACGACCTATGTTCCACTGGAGAAGAAACACTATAATTATATTCAGTAATAGCTCATACAATGCGACAAACAATTTATTACACAAACGTATTACACCACAGTGCGTGTAATAACTATCCATAAAAATAAAAATGTATACATAAAAAAGGATTATTAATATGGTACAATGATAAATCTTTTGTCGTGATGGATATTGAACAAAAGCGTTCTTATAAATAAGAAAAGAACAAGTATCAGAACTAGAAGATATTACTGCCAAAGATTTTATTAAAGCTGTCATTTTGAAAAGGCTTCTAACGTCGTTAGGAATGGAGACCTTAATGTTGAGCAAAGCATTAGTATGCATTTTTAAAAGTCATAAAGGCTCTTATAAAGCTAAGAAAGAAAAAAGAAGAAAGAACTTGTTGAAACTTCAGTGTTTAAATTGTTTTCTAACAATAAATTTTAAACAACATGATCGAATGCATGTAATTTATTAATTTTTAAATTATGTTAGCAATATTACTCTTTAGTATCTAACTGACATTTGAGGTCTGAGTTTGAGGTTATATTCCAAACAAACATGAGGCAAGTTCCAGAATTTATCGATTGACTAATCGATTGCATTGAGAATCTATCAAACTGTTTCTTAATTCATCGATGAGTTTCTAAATTTACCGATGTAAAATTTTATTAGATTTGACGAAAAGATTTGATTAACTGATTGAAGCAAGACCAACTCTTTCGAGAGGTATATTTGACCATGATTGAAGCATAACTTAAATAATATTTATTCCTAAAATGTTTCTGGAAATTGTCAGTGCAATATTTATTCACTTGCATACCTATTCGCTACATGATTGACCACTTTGCAGTGCACTTCTTTTTTACGTATTAAAAATAATTCTTAATCTGAAACGCTTTATTCATCAGAATCAAACGAAAAGGATGTTTAACGAAATCAAACGAAACAGCGCCCTGAATATTTTAGGATAAGTAAATAGTACACAAATAGTACACGAGTCGTTCCAAATTTCAATGCTAATCATTAATCTTTTTGCATCGGTTCTATCGATTGGTTGAATGAATCTATTAATTTGCTGATGAATTCTTGAATTTGCACATATATTTGTCTTGGTAATTTGGAATAGCCTGTACTAAAGAACGATAAGCAGCACAGAATTGCCAACTTAACATTTTTTAAAATAAAATTCAAGTCCTACTTGGCGACTTTTTCGATCTTATTGTACTTTCTTACGCATGTTGTGTTATGCATCATATTACTTACCATATGATGTATAACACAACATGAATAAATACAAAAAAAATCCAGATTTTCATGCTTCCAAAAAAGTTCATTAATTTTATATTGCAAATAATGTAATTTTGAACATAATATTTTGGAACAAACTACTCTGGAACAAAAACTGTTATTGTTGTAAAAAAAAATCTGCAAATGACAGTTTTTTTGTATACATTTAGTGCAAACAATGACCTCTTCATGAAAACTAATTCCTGGACCAAACAATACCGACAAAATTAGTAAAAATGATGTACCAAGTAACAACAACGATGAATCGAGGTTTCGCTGTACATGTTTCCAGAAATTAAAATACGACATACCCGAAAGTATGTCACATTATCTAATTCATCAGGTTGCTTGTTTCATTAGAACTCTTTTAAGTAGCAGCTACCGCAAGAAATTATTCCGCGCAAAGTATTCAGACCACCCATGCCACCAATGTATCATAACTCTGTGTCATGAGTTTTCAACTTTCTGATGTGAAGTATGTGAGAGTGATGTGAAGTATACAGAGTGCACCAGAAAAATCGTATGGTCAAGGACAGCGCGAAAGAAAATGCCCCTGTAATGTTATATAACATTGCAGGGGAATTTAGATGCTGATCAATCGATTAAAACCTATAAACATATATATATATATATATATATATATATATATATATATATATATATATATATATATATATATATATATATATATATATATAAATATATATCTATTTCACACAACTCTGTGTAAACTATCAACAACGTATTTGAACTACTCGTACCACTGTACATACGCAGTTTTTTTTTTTTTTTCTTCGTTTGATATATTTGAATACATTCACATAAACATATGTGCGTTTTGCTATATGCAGCACTCTCTCTGTAGTAGTGTGAATAATTCTTTCTCAACATCCGAAAGAATGACAGCGCTTAATTTTTATGACCTTCTGGATTGTATCAAGCGCTTTTTTAACCATCATCGGCCAAGTAAATTTTTCGGATTTATACTACACACAGTGGCGGATTTCCCATTACTTGAATAACTGGTTTCATGGGCTTTTTGTAATAGTGGCAGAAGGAGGTCATAGATACCAGCTTTTAACTATGAAATCTTTATATAATACAGGATATAATACTACACTCATAGTCGTCTCATTGAAATTTTCACAGAAGTTTAGTAGCAACGCATATTATTTGGAATTTAATTTATTATTAATAATAAATTAAGTACATTATTTATCTTATAACGGCGGTTTATTAAAACTCAGCTTCCCTTCATATTATTTCAGACATGACTGGCAGAAAAAAATGTTATTTTTATCATCTTCAGAGACTTAAATTATTTTTTCCCCACTAGAAGTTGCCAGTTATTGTATTCCACCGCATTGATCATCTTTTAACACCTTATATATTGTCGTTTTCGAGACACTTTGCAACAAATTTACATAAAATCATACACTTTTTCTGACAAAGTGCATGTGTCTTATTACATTCTAGCAATTGAACATCACGATATTGTCGTGAACTGATAACGCGCCACCGTTTACCCGTTTGGCCACTACATAATCAAAAAGTAAATTATTGTTGTTTTGTTGTCCAGACTTAAGTCAAAAACTACGACTACTTTCTTTAAACTGGAATTGGGCTTTTATACCAAAGTAACAGTTGAAAATAGTTGAAAATTTAAAATAAACATCGTTAAGGCAAACAGTAATATCAGAAAATGGTCTTATGCTTTTAAACAAAAGTTAACTTTTAATTCCACCCCTTTACATAACACTTATATGCAAATGAAACTCAAGATCGATATAACTAACAGTGTGATTGTCTAAGCCAGTGTTTCCTAATCTTTTCTTTTTTCAATCTCGTGGCACATTTTCCAAAGAAGAAAAATTTCGCGGCACACCTACGTAGTTATAAAAGAAGAAATTTATAACGCTAGTTTTTTACCGACCGCCAATATATATCGGGATTTCAATGGATCTACACGAATTGAGGTCCCTACATAACGTTTTGACTATTTTTAGCATGATGTCTGTCAGTCTGTCTGTCTGTCGATCCGTCTACACGTGCAGAGCAAATTCGGCTAAAAGGATTTTTATGAAACCTCATATTTAAGCTTTTGACATCAATGTCGTGTCGGTTTTAAGATTTTTGCGAATATTTCACAACAGAGTAATTTTTCGAGAAAAATTATTTAAAAAAAGTTGCTATAAAATCAATAGCTTTTAACAACTAACAACTAACAGCTAACAACTTTTATCTGAGAAATTTTTTGGTAAAACGGCATAAATTAAACAAGTACTTTGTAATGGCGGTCGGTCCTGTGGACAGGACCGATTGTTTTCTTTAAGATTTCGCGGCACACTTGGAAAATTTTGCGGCACACCCTTTGGGAAACAGTAGTCTAAGCAAATATACTTTTACATTTTAAACAAAGCAGTACTTTATCCTCCCTCCCTTTACATAACATTAAAATGATATTAAAATTATCTAGAATATATATTTTACTGATAGTTCTTTAAGAATAAATATAATTTTCTTTAAAATATTTAGTACTCCACCTCTGTCCGGAAAAGTAAATGCCTAAGGACGGCAAAAGTATATATCCGCCACTGATACACAAATTACACATTATAAAAAAAGTACTAGCGTAGATATTAGTTATAAGTACCATTTTACAGACGGTTTGTAAAGTTGGTCTTATAGATGTTCCATGGAGTTTGTAGCTCACTATTTAAAACAATGGCACAGGTGAGTTTTACTTGACCATACAATCTTTCCAGTATACCCTATTTGTGAGTAAAGAAATTTGTTAGAGAAAGCCTAAATGAGCAGGATTCACTACTGATATGACAAAAAATAATGGAAAGCATTAATTCACATTTAATGTCTAACATTTTCTACTCTATTACTAACTATTCTTTAGACGCAATTTAAATTAGAACTCAAAAGTATCTCAAAGAAAAAATTTAACATTATGTTAGTTTGAAGAACGACTAGCTTTATTATAATACAAAAGAAGTATCTATCGTCTTATTAAATTTAAGTTTTCTGATAATTTTTTTGCACTGATGTAAATATTTATAAAATATAACAGTAACATTTTAGGAAGGAGGTATATGCAATAAACACTTGTTATATATTTTTTTATAATTTAATTATTTTTATTATTCTTTAAAAATATGAAATGTTTTATTTTCATAGCATTCTGTGATGCAAACTGCTTAGCTTTTCACGTTGCTTTTTATTTACACATAATTTCAATAACCAAAAGTAACTAAAAAAAGCGAAATGTAAAATTTTATAAACAATACAATTGATTTTAGCTTCATTGAAGTAGTGGTAACAATTGGGATGATATAGAAAAGCATTCCATTTTTTAAGACACATTTGTTCATATGTTTATAGCCATTTTGTTTTGAAAAATGGATGTGATGACTTATTGAAAAATCCTATAGGGAAATTCGATATTTGATGATTTACTGATTGGCACTATTGCAGCACTTTCAATTGAAAAATGCTTTGATAACGGCTTATGGATCATTATGCAACAAGAAATTGCATGAGAACTTATTGTTATATATTGCAGAAAAATACACATTGCAACAATATTGTACATACAACAAATATTAGTGTAACTTATAGATGATATAGGAGTAGTTTAACAATAGTTATAATAATATCCACGAACCCATTTTAAACAAACTTTAAATAAAACTACGAAGGGTGGTCCAAAAATAAGTTCACAAGACTTAGTACTGTAATATCTATACTACGGATAATTTGGTAAATTATGTATAATAACCGATGATTATGAGTCGTAGATTTTGAATAATCTCCTAACATACTTTAGGTGATCTACTGAATCCTTGAATTAATCAAAATGTTGTTACATTTACATATTTCGTAGTCAATTTCATTTGTCTTGAATACTCTACCGAAACTGCTCATTGTAGAGAAAGATATGTTAGAGGGCTCTATAGAGAGACATTTTGGACAGTAACTGGGTCCAAGATTAAACAAATAATGCCACAAATGAACCAACAACAAGAATCTTTGCTGTAATATCAATGTGTTCCGAAGTTACGCTCTTGGAGGCGCACTCATCTCTTTGCCAAGCATGAACTGGGCAAGATTAACACAAAGTAACTAAGTCCAAAGTCACACAAATGCCTCAGAGAGAGAGAAAGATGATATGCTATATGTATATACATTAGTTCGTCAGTTCCTAATTAATTTTTAACAAAACCACATATTACATTCTTTTATTGTCGTCTTACAACGTAGCTCCCCTCATGATTAAGTCTTTTTATCTTATCCTAGACCCTATTTCATAAAATATGACTGGTGAGAATTTGTTGACAATTTTGTCGAAACTTTATAATGACAAACTTTTATGAAACGAAGATTTGTCAGACAACTGTCAAAAATTATCGAATTGTCATCTGTAAATTTTTATGAACCAAGTCTCTGGGTCTATTTTTTTCCATTCTTGCCTTTGTAAACTTGGTGAACTGTAAATTAAATCACCAAATCAATAGTACTAAGTGTAAATCTTCCGATTTCCAAAATTTTCAGCACCTGATTTGTTTTCTGGTATGTTGTTTTGAATTACTTCTCTCACAGTCTTTTACACATTTTTGTGTCAAAAAACTTCAATCTTCAATCTGTAATTTAATAAAATTAACAAAATTTTGGAAATTGAATCCCCATAAGATTAAATTTGGATGAAAAAAATATGAAACTTCTCAATATTAAGATAAAAGCTTTTGGGAATTGTTATGGCCGCAATATTCTTAAGATCATAATAATTCTGATGCGTCGTGTTCTTGCACATTTGGCAGTTTTACTAATTTATATTACGCTTTTTTGCCAAAATTTTCAATACGTCAATACGTCTTTAAGCGTGAATCGCTCAGTTTTAAATTCTGCACACCATTGTGAATCATTACGATCGGATGATGACACATAACTTTCGATCAGTTAATGATGAATTTATGTAACATACACATTCTTTGATGTCAAAAAACGAATTGCTGAATTACGAATGAATCTAAAGCTTCCTTTTGAACCATTCATAGCAAAACTGTTTTACATTTATAATACATGCCTTTATACAAATTTGCTCTGAATCCTACGTTTAAAAGTTAGAGTGTCGTGTTATTTGATAAATATGAGCGAAACGAATGATATTTAGCCTGAAATTTCGTCTTCGATTTGTCTATGTCCTAAACATATACCTGGGAACAATTTTGCCTCAATTAATAATATAAAATGGGAAATAGATGCTCGTGGTTTTACTCATCAAATCAAAGCTATCATCAGAAAAATCTAAAATGAGACCATAACACGATTCGTATTGATATATGACTGTGAACTAGCCATGACGACGATATTGAAAAATAATCTTGTTACATTCTAAGTAGTAGCTTTGATCCAACAAGAGAATATGAATATTGATATGCATAATATGTACCAAGAACCCGATATAATTGTAACAATCAAAAGATCCAGGTGAATAGTTCATGTAGCCCAGATACCACGAAGCAATCCTATTAAGAAAATAATGTATAGCAGACCAGGCACTAACAGACCCAGGGGAAGACCTATAGAAGACATGTTCAAGGACCTACAGGAGATTAATGTTCATAATTGACCAAGAGAAGCCCTAAATCGGTAAAAGTAGAGGCAGAAATTTGAGAAGGCAAAAACTGTCTTCAGAATTATTAAACTAAATAATTCCGATCGCCATTTTCCGGTATATTTATGTAAACTTATTTTTGGATCACGTCTCGTATAATAAAAATATATTTTCAGAGATAAATAAATAAATACTTAAATAAATTATACTATTGTTAAAAAACCATTGTTGATGTGTATTTTTCATATAAAAATGATAAAAACAAAAGATTTATATAATGGAGAATTATTGTCAAGAATAGCGATTTTATTTTAATTTCTGAATGTTTATTTTTCAAAATTTGTCATGCCTGTCTTTTCAGAAGAATTTACTCTTTGGAAATTTCTAAACGTGATTGTACATGTTTATGTTTTGCCTGTGTGATTGTGAGAAATTTGGAATTGGCATTTGTACAGATTTTTTTAAATAGAAGTGATGAGAATGCCCTTTTATTTTTATGATCATGAATTAAAATACAGTCTTAAGAATGTTATTATTTTATGATATCTTGTATAATATAAATTATTTTGATATCGGTTTAGTTTTTAATTTTGAACGTTAACTTTGCTACTGAAATTATATTTTCACTTGTCTTTAGTGTGTCTGAAATTTGCTGTTAGTTGACTTCTGTCCGGCAGTATACTGCATCTTCTGCTGTAATGATTTTTATATAGTTTTGAATGATAACATCGAAATACTACCATGGAAAAATGGAGCTTGTATAGCTATAGAGGTGAAATGTAATATGGGAAAAGGAACTACACTCTATTTGCGGAAAATATGCAGTCGATGTAAACATTCGAACTTAGTCACTCTTGTTCTGATTGGATGGAAACACTAATTTAAATCACTTTTGATGTCTTTTCGTCCAATCACAGCAATATTGACGTAGATTGACGATTTAGGATATAGTTTGCATCGACTGCATGTACTCCGCGAATAATGTATAGTCATTATCTGTTATTTTTTCTACAAACTAGTCTTTAATTTAGTTAATTATTTTGTAATTTTTACTAAGGAAGATAATTGGTGAAACTCACCACAATTTCTCGCAAAAATTTCCTTGCTCTAACGAAACAGCGTTGATGCAAGTAGTATTAAACAATATCTAATTGTAAAATTGGTATCAACTTTTCGCATGTCGATAATATTTCAAAATTATAAAAATATATATATCTCGGAATTTTTACTTTCCGATACTGAGCAGTCAGCTCAGAGATCAACAAATTCTTTTTCTCCGATGAACTTGTTGAATTAGGTCTGTGCAAAAGCTGTAGTTTTTTTTTTTCTGCTTTCCAAGTTTTAACTTTCCATTCATAATACTATTCAGTCATCAAAATATTTGCCTGCACTTTCGGACCTTCTGCTATTCCTCGTTTCGAATTTCTGCTCGAATAAATTAGTTTAGAGGTAGTGAGATTTTCGATCAAATTTCTTATCTCAATCTCACCCTGCAAGCGCTGTTCAGCTAAAGAATTCTGCATTGCCTTGTATAAATGATTCCGTGTTGGAGAACTTTCCAGCCCAAGTTAAAAATGGTTTGATAAGGAGTAAGAACAACTAACGGTCTAGCATTGTTGTTAAAAACAATAAGCTCTGCTTCTTGATATGGATATTTGTATTTGTCCTTATCACCTCATCCCCATTTAAAATAATAAAAATTAGGATTAGGTCACCGTAGGAGTTGTAGACCCAAAACTTCGCTTTTCGGAGTGAAAGGTCCGTGCCAAACATAAAAGTAGCAGTATGGTAGTAAAAACTGCGGTTCGGTGAGACTACTGTGGGACGTTTATGGGCTGAAGAAGAAATAATTTAGTTGACGGCTATAGCGCTCGGCAATAAAAACTTCACCCAGTTAGATGAGTTTGTAAAACGGTACACCCTTTTTGTCCCACTAGATGCACAGAAGAACCATGTTGGGCATGAAATTTCGGTTTTACCATTGATGCTGATGGCTGGCCAGGATCCATCCAAGAATATATGCGTTTAGTATCGTCATACATAATTCATTCTTTCAGTACTAATTTTCCACAAGAGAAAAACTCTTGTTACGTTGCCTTGCCTGCAATGAAATGCTTGACTTGAGAAGATAAGGCCGTGTTTGAAAAGTTCATGTGGTACGCACTTACCAAGCTTCTGAATTTTTTCCATACCATTGAATCGTCTCGCAGTTGTTGCTCGATCAGCTTCGAGATATTCCGTGAATTCCTCTTCGGTTTGCGATAGATTTTCATGCAATTATGCTTGCAAATCATCGACTCTCGATCCTCGTGGCGTTCCACAACGTGGTTGGAGAAAATTAACGTCTAAACTGATATTTGCCAGTATTGTGAGACGCAGCATCTTCATCAGGAACATACAGAGTGATTATTTAATGGCGAGACGACGTCACCGAATTTTACGTGCCTCCTAGCAGAATACTATGACTATAACAACCTTGAAGAAAATTTGATTATGAAGAAAAAAAGATTATGCGAATGCGCGCATAATCGCCTGCTACGATGTGTATGAAACGGAAAATTATTAAAACTTCCAGTGACGTCGTCTCGCCATTAAATAATCACTCCGTATCAGATTAACTCGCATGTTTTACCAACATTCTTGCCTTGTTGAAACTCAAATCAAAAGCGGTGTCGAATATATAGTTTTTGTCACTCATCATGTTCAATACTGTTTTGTGAAGATATACAGGGTGATTTGAAAGATTTGTTATTATGCAATACATGAGTCAGCGTGTATGTAGGAGAAGCCAGGGCATAACGGGCACCTTAAGGATTATTTTCAATTCCTTGTGCTCATTTTGCCCCGGTGCCGGGGCAAAATGAATATTTTAGTATTTTGCTTGTACAGAGCGATCAACAAATCTTGACCGTTATGCAATACTTGACAGAAACATTTAGTTATCAAACTTATTTCCAAGGACATGTACACATAGGCGTACATTCTATTTTATTACCTTATACAAATTGATTATTAAATGAACACTATTTTTCTCTACACGTCAATGTGTTAATCGCACAGTATGTAATGACCTGTGCACTTTTCAGGAAAACCAAATACATCATTAAAGTGGCTAATTAATGGGGCAACTTTGCCCTAATTTAATCGACTTCGTATATCTTACGGTTCACAAGATCCCAATGGTGAGGCTCGATAAAACGGGCACCTTTATATGATATGAATACCCTTTAAATTGCACTGTTCGGCGATTTTTCGGATTTTACTATATTGACAGTCAGAAATTGTCTACAGGAAATGTATTGCTCCAATTTTTAGTTCTTAACTAAGAGAAATTATAATAAATTTTCCTGTTTTATGACCCCTTAGTAACTAACAGAAGTTTGTACTTGTTGTATAGTAAATTTTACAATGAAAAGTATATAATGAATTCAAAAACTGGGAAACCACTCCATTATATTTCCTCTCATAGGAATTCTTTAAATGTGCAAAATTATTGTTGAGAAAATTTCGAAAGTAGGTCAAGGAAAGTTTCTTTAACTTATAAAGAAGAAGAAGAAATATATTTATGAACACGTTTAACGGTGACGTGCTATTTTTTTTTTGGAAAAGGACAAATATTTTCCAGTGAAAGTTGGTCTATTTTCTTTACGAGAAACTGTCAGGAAATAATAAATTCTTATGAAACTTCCTTGTACTTTCAGCGACAAAAAATTATTCATCTTTACATGAAGTCGAATATTTCAAAATGAAATGAAACTTGAAATTGAATATTTAAATAATTTCATACTTGAGCCAAGGACATACAATTAATTTAATGGGACTCATGGATTGCTGAAAATTCAGAAATTGAGATTTTGAACGAATAAAATTCATAAATAAAAGAAAGAAAATATAGTCCATTTTATTACATCATACGAAATTAGATTTTGAAATCTAGTGACTTTTAATAATTGAATGGAACTTTTGACTAATTGTTTTTAACGCAAATCTGCATTCACAGCTCGGATTTTAATGCACTGTATGTTGTAAGTTTTGGATAAATTTAGTAGACTGTTGTTAACGTTTTTAATAGTAGAGTTTACAGCTATGATATTTAATGCGTAACGAATGTTGTAACATATATTTGCCTTCAAACTAGCTAAGAAGGCGTAATAGTATATTATGCACCGAACATGGAATGATGGTCATTTCACACGAATATGAAAGTTGCGCAACGAGCCGCAGGCTACTAGCGCAATTCATACGAGTGAAAATGACTATTTCATGCAAGTTTCATACTATGGTTTTTCCACGACTATAACTTTGTTCTAATGTTATTTTTATTCAGTTACCTTTAAAAACTAACAATAATTTGACAATTGCTTTCAAACTATTTATTACGTTGCCTAGCAACTACCATGTACGCTGTAATACGGAATGTAAATTCAGTTAAAATAACAATACTTCCGTCAACTGACCAAGACTAACTCTATCAAAAAATATATTTGCGAAATTCGACAACTTTAACTATATTATTTAATTCTAATCAGGTTTCCTTTCCAAACTAACAATAATTTGACATATGCTTTCAATCTATTAATTATGTAGCTCAACCTGTTACGTAATGAGTTCGTTACGTAACAAGTCAGCGGTGTGTAATTAAAAGGAGTGGGGTATATGCCACATTTATTAATCACTGGCACGCCTGTAATGAACGTATATCTGTATAGTCGTGGAAAAATTCATTTTTATGACATTTTACGAAACCACCGTCAGTGAGATCGTGGTTTCTTATTATATATTTTTTTTCACTTCTTTTTACTTCCACGATTTCCGAAATTTGTATAAATTTGTGCGACGGCATTTTGTCTGGTTATGTAAAGTCAGTTAGCAAATGTGTGTTTATGTATCTATCTTATTAAAACACATGTAGTTTGCAAACTTTTATTTAGCTAATATGGTCGAAAGTCACTAAGCCCAGTGCACTAAATACATAGCTGTGAACGATCGCTTAACTTACCATATGACAAACTATTTAGTGAAAATTTACAGTGAATAGCTCACTTAGCACAATGCATTAATTTATAGCTCTGAATACTGCTTAAGACGAATTTAAAAAAAAATTATATATTAAGATTACGATTCGTAAACTATACAGTAACTACATGGGTGAGGGTGACGTACTTCACTATGCTGTCCAAACGGCTGGACCTATAAGGAAATTTTGCATGCACGTACAGTTCTCGACGAGCATTACAATGCTCGAAATATATAAATACAACATAACTATTTCGGAAAAATACTGTCACTGGAAAAATACGATACTGTTTTAATTTTGAATAAGGTATACGAGGTGTGTAAATTAAAAAACCGTACTGGCAACATAGCGTTTGATCTGAAAACATTTTGGACCCAGGACTTGGAGGGGCGGCAGGTGAACATGTGATGTGTCTTCAGTACGAGTTTGAACTCGCTGGAGTAATTTTGTTGTCCATAGCGATTTTTTTCGTGAAACAGTTTTTTCTAATGCGTTCTAAAAATGAGTGACATTCATTTCGAGCAACGGTGTGGTATCAGGTTTTGTTTCAGACCTGGGCACTGTGCAACAGAAACATTTGCAAAACTTCAGCAGGTCTACGGAGACAGTGTTTGTTCAAGGACCAGCATTTTCAGAAGGAAGAGAGTTGATTGAAGATGAATAACGCAGCGAAAGGCCTTCATCTTCAAGAACCGATGAAAATGTCTAGAGAACCCGGGGTCTTAAGCGTTCAGATCGTCGGTTGACAGTCAGAATGATCGGGGAAGAGTTGAATTTGACTCACACTACCGTTCATCAGATTTTGACCAATGCATTGGGGATGAGAAAAAATGCGCCTTGTCACACAGCAATTTCAATAAAAGTGTTTTTGACCAATAAAAACATTCCTGTGGTTCCTCAGCCTCCTTATTCGGCTGACTTGAGTCCTTGTGACTTTTTCCTCTTCCCAAGATTGAAAAGTCACCTCAAGGGACATCATTTTGGGACACTCGAAAACATTCAAACGTACGTAACCTACCAGCTAAAAGCTATTGCAGAATACAAGTTTCCAAGAGGATTGGAAGAACCCTCTCTAGCGCTGTGTGGCTTCCCAAGGAAGTTATTTTGAGGGAGACAATTTTATATTGTAATTCTATTCGAATAATTTTTTTTTTTTAAATCAGTTCGGTTACTTAAGTTATACACCTCGTGCAATGAAAACTCTTGATACGTAATTTATCAGACGAATTTATTTTTTAATTTCAAACTAGTTCCAAAATTTCGTTGACTCCCATCTTGTTTTACAAAGGGTTTGATCTAAAAATCTGCAAATAATTAGTACAATGGGCCATGTTCTTATAAACTGGAACAATACAACCAGAATGTTTGATTAGATTATTTTTTAAGATACCGAATTCTATTTCATTAATTTAAAAAACAATATATATCTAAAAATTATTTTGTTATGTGGGGTATCAAATGAAAGCACAAGGTAAAAGAAAAACGACATTAGATATTTGCTAAAAAATTACCCAATATTTGCGAAAAATGTATAGAAACATCTGGATTTGCATAAAACTTTTAAAAAAATCATAGTTATGCACGTTAATTTAAACGCAATAGAGCGACCAATTTTCTTTTATCTGGTTTCTTATTTACTTTTTCAAAAAATAAATTGTTGGATTTTTGGAAAAATATATATATTTCCAATTTCATTTTGGGCAGGGGTGTCAAACACATTTCAGTCCCGGGCCATTTTTCTAACAAGTAAAATTCACGCCGTACGATACGTTATTTTCCACAATTTTTATGAATATTTATTTGAAGGAAGTAAAGAAATAACAATTAAATAAAAACAATTAAAGTTTGCCAAAATATTTTCTTTATCGAACAACAAAACAAAAACGGGTCGAAATAAGCGTACTGGTACTCTACACAGCAGTTGCAGATATAAAAAAGCGCTATTTGGAATCTCTGCTTACGAGTATATTATTTGGAATCACGGGGAATCACCGATCTACCGACTATAGAACGGCCTTGGCTAACTGCAACAGGTACTGCTTAAGTATTGGTTTTGCGCCCTTTGCCAAAGTCTTGGCGCCGCGCCCGAACAGATTCTGGCACGAGGTATTTTCGTTCAAATAAATTTTTATTCTATATAAAACATAGGTATAGCAAAAAATTTATTATAGTATAAGATGTTGCGGGCCGCAAAAATGCTAGATATGGGCCGCATGTGGCCCGTGAACCGCCAGTTTGACACCCTTGATGTAGTGTATTGAAAGCTACTTAGATTAATAGACGTAAATGTATTTTTAAATATGAGTATTATGACACAATTAGAGTAAAAAACGTGCCCCAAAAATTTCACTTAATAATATCTACGAAACCATAAAATGTGTGTAAATTCACAGTTCACATTTTAATATATTTTTAATTCCAATTTCGTGATTGTTATAAAAATAAAATGCTAACTGGCAAGATCTGCTGTGATTTCGTAAAACGTATGTTATTTTTGTATTGTATAAAGTGTATGATAAAAATCTTACGCGGGTTGTACGAGGGTTACCTTTTAAGTTTTTACAAAAACTAAGAAAGACATTTTTTTTTTCTTGGAACAAGCTGTTTTATTGCATTTCAAAATATTTGCCTTTAAGATTTATATACTATTGCATATGTCCAAACGAATTCTCGAATCATTTTTTCCACTCTGAAGTTGGTATTTCAAAAACATGGTTTTCGAAGGCTTCAACAGCTTCTTGAGGTGATGAAAATCGCTGTCCACGCATTTTTTGTTTGACATTGGGGATAAAAAAAAATCGTTAGGGAATAAATCAGGTGAATACGGGCAATAAGACATTAATTCGATGTTTTTCTCCTTCAATTAATCGATTGTTTGACGTGCTGTGTGGTAGCTTGCATTGTCATAATGAAGAATTATGCGACGTTTTTGGTTGTTTTTTCTGATTTTATACAACAATTTGTTTGGCTTGTGGCAAATAAATTGTTATATACCATCCAGCATTAACTGTTCGCCGATCCTCTAAAGAAGGGTTGCGATATGTCCAGTACAACCGAAGAAACTAGCGATCATTTTCTTGGAAGTACTTCGTGATTGAACAACTTTATGGGTTTCGGTTCATCTTGGAAGACCCAAACAGTGGATTGTTGCTTAGTTTCCGGTTCATATGAATAAATCCAAGTTCCGTCATCTGTAACGATGTTGTCTACGGATTTTGCAGTACCTAGGTTGATTTTTTTTACGTGCCTTTTTTTGAGCTTCGGGCAAATTATGCGGAATCCATCGGGAACAGATTTTTTTCACAGCTAAATACTCATGCAAAATCGAATGTATTGCAGTCTTCTATATGCCAAAGGATGTCTCTATCTCACGGTAAGTCACATGCCGATCTTCTTCAATCATTTTGCGCACAGCATCGATGTTTTTTTGAATCACAACCGATTTTGGTTGACCTTCACCTTGACGTACGCAGGACCACGACGAAATTTTGCAAACCAATTGTAAACAGTCTGCTCTGCCGGTGTTTCATTACCAAAAGTTGAATGAAGCGAATCTATGCAGTGTTGTTGAGTTAGGCCTTTACTAAAATTGTAAAAAATCATCCAACGAAAACTTTCACGAGTAATATCCATTTTTTTACAAACTTGTATGTGTTAACGTTCACTGTCAACAAACTACTCGGTCATTTTATAAGCTGCTACTGATTTCAGAATAACAAATGTCTAATTATTCGAATATAGTAATGACACATTTCAATAATGCCATCTAGTGGTCGTTTGTATAAACATAAAAGGTAACCATCGTATACAGCCCGTGCCATACCGGCTTTTGCCTTATGTAATATCTATCTACATATTTCTATATATTTTTTAATAATCTCGATTAATTAAACTAGATATTACCGCCCCCATTTATAACAAATACTCTATATGTTACCAAACGATAAATTTGATTGCTTTACCAAGCTTAATTTTTCCAATCAAAACTCGTATTAATTAGAAAAGTTTAGCGGGATGTACAGCAGTGGTTTAGTTTGTGTGATTAACGGAGTAAATTAATGATGATGCCCAATTGTGGGATCATTTGTACATTAATCTCTTGGTGAACTACATCCGGTTACACTATGGAGCAGACAGTATTAGCAGCACATCAAACACGACTAGATTTGACAAATATCCATTGCTTAAACTGCCTTTGGGGATTAATAATAGTAAAGTGGTCAGGTATAATTCAGTTTGGGAACTTTCTTAAATTGATATAGGGCATATAGACGTATTGATTTACTCTGTTATAGGAAAGACAAATTTCCTACAGTTTGATTGCCAGAAGTTTAGATAACAATAAAAGATACTTGTAAAATAATACTACCTCTGCTCCGACATTTATAGAAGATAAAAATAAAATAGTAGCATTTGAGCTATGGGTATATAGGAGATTGTTGTCTATTTTTCATGGGTTGAGAAAATCAAATCTGTATTGAGTGAAATATTTTTGAGCACATTTTTCCTTGTAATCGCGTCTAAATGATCAAATACTGATCCTTTAGAGCAGTGGTTCCCAAACTTATTTTGTCGCGGAACCCCTGTGCGCTGTTCAAAAAATTTTGGATCTCTTTTATTAGAATCATTCTTGACTTAAAAAAAAAAAAAACAAATTTAAAAAAATATCATGAAATAAGGGAGCTAGGTTTGCCTTTATTTTATATTTATATTTTTCATATAAAGTGTGACACTCTGATAATACAGCTAGGTTTAAAGAGACGCATACTTTTGCTTTTTGGATTCTAATATCTTTTCAAAATATTTGTGTAATATTGGATAATCGAATTCGCATATTTGGTGCAGCATTTAGTTTGCTGCGATATTTCGATTTTGCATCAACGTATTTTAAAAATCCAGGTTCAACACGTAATTGCAAACGGTAACAAAAACCGAATAGCACTTTTTGATAAATGAGGATATTCGTCATATATATCAGACCAGAAAGTTGTTTTTTCTGGGTTTTTGTATTATTTATTTATTTATTTTTATTTTTTTGTTTTATTCTTGAATAATGTTTTAATTATATTTAATTTTTTTTTTTTTTTAATTTCCATTTTTATGAAACAAGAGAGATATAAAGAGCCCCTTGTCCAACAGAACCCCTGAATTTTATCGCGGAACACACTTTGGGAAACGCTGCTTTAGAGTTTGATACAAAAATGGTTGGAAATATTTTTTTAAAATATCGCCTTAAAAGGATTTTGTTTTTTTAATTATATTTCGTTTTTAAAACTACGTTTTAAGAATTTTCATTTGATAACTCACAATTAATTTAAAAAAATTGTAATTATATAAAAAAATTGTATATTCTGTAACAAGGTTGGAATGAGAAAATTCGATGCGAGTGGAACCACGAGCAACGAATTTTCTCTTCCAACCGAGTCACAGACTCTACTTTCTCCACGACCACCAGAAAGAAAAAAATAACAAATAATTTATATTACATAACAAATTAACCAATTAATTAAACTATTTTGTTTAAATTTATTATTTGTTTAATTTTAATTTAATTTGCCGCACATCGGCCAATATTTTAGGTTAGGAAGTTATGTTGCATTTATTTAATGTAAACGTTGTATATATCTTAATGTAACCCTACAAAAACAAAAGACAACAAGCATGGAATAGTTATTCCATAACAAGTGATGGAATGAAATACAAGCGAAATGCGTAAGAAAATAATTGCTTTAGAATAACATTCCAACTCTTGTGTTAGAATATTAACTTTCTGCAGTCAAAATTGGTTTTAGAATTTGTAAATTCTATAGTGGTCGTGGAGAAATCCTGTTATTGTCTCACACAAAAAAGAACTTAAACACGCACGCCTTCTTGAGAGCGTCAAAGGATAGTATATAATCGGTGTCGGAATAAGTAAACTTTTATAATTTTATTACAGTCAAAGCTGCTTATTTGCGGGGAATAATTTCGGCCGATATTCCGCGAATACAAAAACTGTCAACATGGAAGAATAAAATGTGTAGGATTATAGGAGATAGGTTCCAAGATTACAAAAAAAGGTTAAATGATTACAAAAACCTTTAATTATACCTAAACTAAATTATTATCAGGTTTAGTTATTGCTTAAATTAGTTATTTTTTACTCGTTTCCGCCTTGAAAAGATCCTTTAACTCAGATTCATATTCGGAAGTTGCTTCGTCAATATACCTTTTGGAAATCAGACTTATTTCCATGGATGTATCAATTTTTACGAAAAGGTCACATTAGCAAATCTTATTTCTTGCTCAAGTTAGTATCATCTTTTTTGATCTACTTGCACGTTTTTCTTCGAGATCTAAGTAAACTTCAGACATATCTTGAGCTTGTACTGATAAACAACATGTACTTGAGGGAGATTTGACAGAAAATTTTGTGCTCATTCGATACGAGACACGCGTGAATGTTTGAATTTTGCAAGTTGTTCTTTATTCAAGAACTTCTTTTTGTTTTTTAACATGTAGGTATATTTGAAACACTATATTAAAATTCGCGCGCCTCGTGAATGCCCAATTCATCAGATGCGCATAAAAAAAGGAATCACTAATATTTTTTCCGCGAATATCAAAACCGCGAACTAGCAATTAAGGAGCAAGGTTTATTAGTCGAAAAATGCTTTTCTTGAACTGCTTAGTTTTTGCCGCGGACTGGCTGTTTAGAAACAGTGATTTATACTACAGAGCGTTCCGTTATTGACTGATAGGAATTTGAATTTGTCGTGTTGTCGTGTTAATAATTTTCGTTTCACAGTATTAGGTCTTTAGCTGTACAAAATGCATTTAACCATAATTGTAATTATTTCTCATTAATTTGCCTTTGTAATTTCTCCTATGTACAGCCCCTCTTTGGTACCAACCTTTAAAATTAATCCAATGAGATGAAAATTCAAACGCCTTTCAGTCATTTTGGAACGCTTTATATTTTTCGTATATGCGAGTGAAAAAACTGCATTCGGTATGTATGCTAATTTTTACTCTCTGTATCTAACAGTTCGGGCACCATTTCAAGATGAGTCAAGATGATTCTTGGTCATACCTACGAAATTCTAAAAATAAGGAACTCCGAATTAGGATGATAATAGAATTATCCTTTAAGATCTAAATACGAGAACCGAAATATTTGGGCAGCGTTGATACCTATAGCAAATATTTCCTCAAACTTAAAATTGAAGGATAATTAAGTGGCAAGAGATTAACTTTTGAGGCTTATCTCATCTCAGTTACACAATCTGAGGGTATAGTTCCGCGTATTAAGCATAAATAAGGTAAATTTCGAGTTTATGCTAAAGAATGGTACCCAATACCCTTTTCACACTAGATCTTTAAGATCGGATGTTTAAGTGAATGGATCTTTAAACGCTAATGTGAAACCGTACGGCCTCGTCTAAACACGACCGATGTTTAAGACAGAGATCTGCGTCTTAAACTTCGCCCGCATTGCCAACTTAATTCCCATTATAAAAAAATACTCCTTGAATTTGTGCTTCTCTTCTTTTATCTATGTTCAGCTGTTATCATTTTATATATCGAGGTTATGAGAAGATTATTTGCGTTATTATTTAAATAAATATAAAAAATAAACTTCTCCTAACCTCGATATACAAATTCTGACAGAATAAATTCAAACGATATGAAATTATGTTGGCAATACATACTAGCTGTACATGGAGATTTCTTCTTCAAATTAAACATCAAGTGTGAAAGCAAACCGATATTAAACATCGATGAAGTTTAAGTTCAATCGTCTTAAAGATCTAGTGTGAAAAGGGTATTAAGGAAAACAAGTACCAAATGATATGTGATCTTTTAAAAAAGTACGAAGAGCGTCATCTAATAAAAAAATACCTATTGCCGAAAACAAATTTAGTAATTATTACCCATAGAAATTTCATAGAATCCAATCGACGAGTTAAGAAAATATTTAGCTTCGTGTGCCGATAGTTTAGTGCACATTGTCATAAAAATTCAGTGAAACAAATTGAAAAAAAAGACCAGGGTTCATTCCCCGGTACCGGAAAAACACTTTACATTTTTCCGACCGTTTCTCCTTCGGAAGGCATCGGGCCACCACCGAGGTAAAAGCCCTAGTAAAATTTCCCCAAAATAATTAGTGGTTCGGATTCCACGATAATAAATTGTAGGTCCCATACGATTGTGTTATATACAGGCAACACACACAACACAAATGTATGCGGGGAAATAGCTTACGCTCGGAATATGTTCAGTACGAACTTGTCAGTTCAGAGCATCGAGCGTGGCACTCTAAGAAGAATTATTAGTTCATAATATTCCCGGTAGTCACTGCAAGTCATTGTGATGATCACTACCGCATTGCTAATAAATTGGACATGGGACTCTTCTCTCCGAAGAAGCGTGGGTCTACAACTCGTACGGTGGCCCAATCCGGCTTGACAGCGTTGTTGTATTTTGTGACGTTTAGCTTTATCTCTGTAGTTTCCTTATTTAATGAATATGAATTGATGAGGACCATCACCAATATCCATTCAATGATCAGGATACGAATCCGAAAATTTTAATATGTGAATCAGGATCACTACCTCTGCGCTACCTAGGCCGGCGTAAGCTTTTTAGTAGATAAACTGGTGCTAAAAATTAAATACTTTAAATCGGAAACATTAAAGCTCGAACGCCAATTACGTGGAATAAATTTAATCTCCTCTTCTGAAAATTAATTTTGTTATTGTTATTAGATATTAGTAGTGAACGTACAAAATAAGTCTTTCTAGGAAATATATTAGAAACATTCATATCAAGCGGCAAATATATACAAATATATTTAATTAAATATTATGTGTATAACGCTTCCTTAAAATTGTGAATATCAAAGTAAAAATCTTGACTAATTGAACTGATGCAGAGATAACTTTTTAATGAAATAGGTTAATTAATTTCGTTTCATTATTTTAACCAATGTACTTGGCGATTTTTTTTTTTTTTTGTTTGTAGGCAAGTTATAAAAATGAATTTAAAATGTGCCAAATTTTACATTTAGAAACTTCGCCTATGAAGACATTAAATTTAGTAGAACCTAATTAAGTATGACACTAGTTATTAGATTTAATAATATTTGTATAATTTGAATATTTTTGTCACTATAGTGCGACTGTTAAATTTATATTAGTTTATTTATATTATTTTTGAATGAACTTTAAATCTGTCTTTGATCTTGCAGCTCATAAATAATATCTATAGCTATTCTGAAACATTTTGCTCGAATTTATATGGTAGTTTTTCTTTGTACAAGACTGTTATCTTATAAAAATATTCATCACTTACTGCATATTTCTGACAATAATTCTCAAACGACTGAATTGATGAAAGATTGGCGAAAGGATGAATGGAAGTCGATGAATGATGTATAAATGATAAAATGCTAAAGGTGAAGGTGCCCTGCATTAGCAAGGGCAAGGGTTGTGGGCTGAGGGGTTGAAGGGTGGACAGGGATGACGATAGTCTGTTGACAGCCGGGTTGCGGTGATGAGAGGCCAGGTTGTCACTCCTCAGGGTCTGGGCATCGTCGGCATTCGGGTCTCCGTTGACAGAGATAGCAGATTTGGATTCACCCTAACCAGACAAGGAGGATGGTAAGTTGCATTTGATTTTACTATGAATTTCTATTCTATTAATTTTAATGTAAGGTGTATCTAAAAGGACTTTGAAAATGTATAAATATTTATTCAAAGGACATACTGAATGTTTTGGAGTGCCGGAATGTAGCAAAATATTTCAGTAGTCTGTTGGCAAAAGTAGTTAAATGCTCTTGACTTTTTTTGAGCGAGTGGAACAACTTATTTATATTATATACTATATTTTTTCCTCTTCAAGATATTAATTTGATAAAAATAATCATTGTTTTAGTAAAACAAAATGTGTATAATATGGCATTAGATATAGAATTGATTTTAATTAAAATATAATACTCTTACAGGTTTTGCAGCTGAACAGCATGATTTAGGGACTATAGTGTCCACAATTTTTACTTTCTCTGAATTACTTTTAATTGAATTTTTATGATTTTCAATCATTTTTATTGAAAATCCGAGAACAACAGTTTGTTTTAAGTAAAATGAAAATAAATTTATACTTATTAATAAAAGTATTGATTGAAACCTTGATTGTCATACAGAAAAGGATGTAAATTGATGTTTTAGATGCCATTTTAGTTAATATGATTTAACTTCTTTTGCAAATACAACTATGGATATAACTGCAGTTGCAACTGCATAATGTAGGGATTTTAATTCTTTTGTAACTGGTACCAATCGCAGATTGATTATATAATATAAATATATATGATGTAAATAGGACAAAATAATGATCATAAAAAATCACAGAAATCAAATATTAATAAACATGAAACTGGAAATTACTATTTCTTTTTCGGAAATTATTTTACAGTGTCATGTTCTTTGTTTTTTTCTGCTTCTGAAAATATGCTTCTGTACCACGGTTATTCTTTGTGTTTAATTGTCTTCTTTATCCGACGATCTTTTTTATTGAGCCATAATTGTATGATTGATCGAGAATCTTGTTGACTCAAAGGAGGCATATTGTTATAAATACATAAATAGTAAATTTTTCTATCCATTTTTTAAAATTCCTTGACTTTTCGACTTAATAGTGTTGCTTACATTTACTAGTCTCCCAACATCAGCCAAATCTAGTTTCTCAGCGAAAATTCTAGCCAAATTATTAGAGATATTTTTATATACTTCAGATTTCAGTATCGGTAAAAGAGTACTGAGAGATATTATTATTTTACTCGTCAGTGCTGTCGTACTCAGAAAGTTCAGCATATTCGATTCCCAGTTGATTAAGATCCATGTATTGCTCCAAAATATTATGACTTTCTAAATATCTGCTGAACGAAGAGTAACAAAAGGTTTTAAAATCTTCGTTAAATTTAATCGAATGCAAATCTCTCATTTAAAAGGTTTAATAAGGAATCCGGCACCTTAATAGATACTTATAATATTGACGTTGCGGTTGAATAAAAAATATCTATGTTGGATAGAAATGGTAAATTATACCAACATTCCTTCCGTAGCTCTTTTATCGTGAGCCCTATGTACTGCGTGATTTAGGTAAATACTTTAACATAAACAAAAGAAAGAAATACTTATAAAACCTGGAAATAGGACAATTAATTACTGCACAAATCTTGGATTTACACTACATAATTAAAAATTCCCATTACACATTTTGTGTCCAATTAGACGTTAGAATAAGGCCTGGGAACCACTCTCCTTAATTTTATATTATGATGTCAGGATCCTTGACCAATCCACCGACCAGGGAATCGGGTGTCGAGGTACTCTCCAAAAACAGAAACAAATCCAAACACAAAACAAACCCGCTCTGCGTCTGTGAAAGTAACTATTTTTATCTCAGCTACGTGTGAACGGAAAGGGCTCACAGTGGCAATATTGGGTACCAGAAGTGTTCGCAGAAAAATAAAAATACCTTTTTCTTGAGTTTTGGGGGGATTCGTGCCCCGTATTTTCCTGTGCTTCTCATGTTGAGTACCACAGTACTCGATACTTATTTGCATCAAATCCGCCTCAAGTTTGAAGTGTTTTACTATATTCTGACACTTCAAAACGTTGTGTCCTATGATGTCCTCATGATCTCTTTATGAATAAATATATACAGTGTGATTTTAAATAATTGTTATTATGCATTATATGAATCATTGTATGTAATGTTACAAAATATCCTAATGCGAATTACTATTATCTATCATTTCTATTCTTAACACATATTTTGTAAATATATTCACAAAATATGTTATGTTTACAGTTAGGACACAATTAGTCTTTTTAAGAAATATGCTGAAAACTTTCATATCAAGCGGCAAATATATTCTAAAGTGTTTAATTACATATTTTTTGTAATTCGCTTCCTTAAAATTGTGATCTTTATCGTGGTGTAGTCGTCAAAGTAATACTATGTTTACACAATGTTTACAAATCAAAATCGAAAGCTTCACAACTTGTGTGAACCTATGTAAAGATAAAATTGATAAAAGTGATAAATTATTTACATTCATGCTTTTCATTTTACTCATTACTGGTGTTATTAATCTTTATTCAGATTTATTTAAGAAATTTAAACGTGTACTACATCTACCATTTTAATAACTTTATAGAATAAAAATGTGAAATTAGTTTGAAGAAACACTTCATTTGTAGTTCAATGTTTATGCCTGTAGATGGCTGTAGTATTTCGACAGTGTCGTGTAATTAAGACTGTCCTTTTAGATACATTTCGTAGTTTGATCGAGATGGAACATCAATATGAAAATAATCTTATATTTGCTTTAATTTTATGTAAAATTTTCCGTAGATATGACTATTTAATAATTATTATAACCAGTTCTATGCAAACTGTAATTATAAAAAATATATTTATCTCAAATTTGTGTACTTTTAGAATGATTTAAGAATGTTACATAATATGATTTTAATAAACATGATTGTTGTAAAGGTTCGACGTTCTTGTCAACGGAGGCGGCGCTGTGACATTGCAGTTCCAGAGATCACCTTTCCGTCCACTCACCAGGACTGTTTTCGTTCCATGGAATCAGATTGTCGTCCTACCTCCAGTACACATGGAACTCAGCGAAATCGATAATAGCAACAAACGTTTCCATATCAAGTATGTGGAAAAAACAATTATTAAGATTGTATGAATCATAACAATTTTTTTAGCTGTGGTTGATTTGATTTTTGAACTATGTACCAGATTATAAATATGCAGTAATTATAAACTGCTTTTTGTGGTATCTATTCTTCTTCGTCTATTGCTTATCCGTTATGACTTTATGACATCACTATTGTTTGACATTTGCCATCTTACTGTAATACTTGTTTATTTACTGTTCATTAAATGAAATGGTTCATATACTTGTGTATATGAAAAGAGCAATATTTAATAGTTAAAGGTATTATGTAGGTTGTATTAAACACTTACTATAATTTAATCGTTTGCATTAAAAAATGATGGAAATATCTTATATTACAATTGTATCCTTAAAAATTTTAACACTCGACGCGGGGGTCTTTGGGATTTGCCCAGTCAGCCCAATCATATAATCATATAATATAAAATTTACAGAACAATTCAAACATATATATATATATATATATATATATATATATATATCAGCCAAATTCATTCACTGATGAATATATGTGTATATTGCTTCTCCAAAACTTTCTGAGCTAACAAGAGCCAATTTCCTACAAATTTCTTAATATCATCCGACTATATGGATGATGATATACCTCTAGGCGTAATGGTACGTACTCAGCTCTCCGTTTGACAGAGATTTTCGTCCAAGTAACCAATCAGAAGCCTGCAAATATTCCAAATCGTCCGGCACCCGTGAAAAGTCTGATGGTGTTCAACTTCGTCTGGAAAAACGGACGGTTTTCTCTTTCTAGTATATCACGATCCTTGCGAAGCGAAACATCACGTATTATACTAGAGAAGTTAACTTCATTTTTGGTCCCACTATCCTCAAATCAAACTGGTCCTTATTCATGCGCAGATAATTATAAAACAATTCTGAATCTGAATATATTTTTTTTTACAACTGAGCGTTTTTATTATTTCCTATGTTTCAACGAGTGTCTACAACGAATTCAATTGAATTATGAATCCTTTAAACGCATTTTTGCTACCAAATTATGATATGCTCCTCGCTCCAATCTTTTTTTATAAATTAGCCTACTTAAAAATCCGTTATTTTACCTTTTTAGGGTTTTGTAGGTATTACCAAAAAACCCTTATACCGTCATTTTATCGTCTGTCTGTCTGTCTGTTCGGTTAAAATTGTAGCCAAACGGCTAAACCTAGAGAGTTTAAATTTGGCATACTTATACAACTCTTTGACCCATAGGAAAAATACTAAAACAACTAAAATAATAATAAATTCTGATTAGGGTATCAAATGAAAGCCCTTAGTACGTGGATTAACGATCAAAATTTTATTTTTGTATAATAAATTATTTTGAGGCGATTTTTGCCAAAATTGTGTAACAATATTTTTGTCCGGCACTCTGTAACCTAGATGGTTTAAACTAAAAATCTGAAAAAAATCTAAGTAATTTACATTTGTATGAACCGGAATAGTACAACAGGAATTTTTTATCAGATTATGTTTTCGGAAAATAACGCATTTATTGTGTTTTTTGCTAGACCATCTAAAATATTTAATAACTTATGTAACAGAGTAGACCAACTTGCTTTAATAGTGTAATGGTTAGCGTTCTCGCGTTCTAATTTGCAAACTAGGGTTCGCTCCGATCTCGAGGAGATTTTATTTTTTCTGTTTTTTTTTGCATTTTTATTTTGTGTAAATTATTTTTTTATATTCTAGTTATATTTGGACAAATGTTGCATTTAATTTTTAAAAGCGTAAATTTAATAACCAGTGGAAATTGAATACACGAAATCTGACACATCTGCTCTGCGTTGCGAAGGTCTCGGGTGCGAATCCCGTTCAGGCATGGAAATTTTCTCAAATATAAATTGTCCTGGCTAATTGCCACAGCAGCAAAGGCCATTAAATTAAAAAAAAAAAAATATATCTGAGCGGCGGTGTTGTGACAACCATGGAAGCCATAGGCGCAATTTTTAAAATCTTAATGAACCTTGCTAAATAAGAAAAATACTGCACATATTTAGAAACCTAAATAATGGTATTAGGCATTCGTATTAAAATTAACAAAAAAAATATTTTCAAATTTTTAACATAAAATTTGTTTTGGCATCCCGAATAATCATCATTCACTTACTAAATACCTGCGAAACCCTGAAATGTGTGAAAATCACACTTCACATCAATTTTTTAAATATTTCTTTTATATTTTTATATAAATAATATGCTGCAATAGCTCTATTTCGATTATATAAATATTAGTTATATTCATAATTAAATTTATGCGTTGCATTTATATTGAATCTTAAAAATTTGAATTCAGGGTGTGAAATATTTTTAATCTTAATAACGAAGATAGTAATGAATGTCGAAACATTCAAATGAAGTTAATTGCGCTGCAAAAATAACTTTCCGCCTGAGCGTAGAGCTGACAACGATAGAACGGATGAATTTTCCGGTGTCGTACAAACGGATTCGTCGAGCGGCGAGCTAAGTACATACCATACGAACATCATGTTCATTTGAGAATGTTTTTCCTAGATCTACTAACAGCCAATCTCGTCAAATGCCCGACCTTTTTCAATTTTAAGTTTGCTACTCGCTTTAGTGTGTTACATTCGTACACCTGTTTGTTTTCTAGTCCATGAATTTGTTTTATGATCCTAAAGATAAATGCCCAACATCGCCCACTCCATAGATCTTTGTGTGGCGTAATTTTTTTGCCTATATTAATGTATATGTTAAAATTTCGTCCCTTTATAAAATAACTGGAAGCATGCATTATTCAATATAATTCAAATAATCCTATAAATCTTTAAAATTTATTTTAGTTTTGTCAAGACAATAACAAAAAACTTAAATATCACTGTTGTGAAATTTGGTTAATATAACAAACTTCTTGTAAATCCTTTAACAAACATAGAGCTAAAAGTTCTTCCCGTAATGCTATAATAAATCACTGAATAAAACATATATTTATTTAAATGTATCGTGTTACAGCAGCAGCCAACTGAGTCGCAATCCTGCAATTAATTTCCCGGGAGTTTCAAGATCAATGTTCGGAACTAATGGGGAATTACCTCCTGTTTGTTTGGAGCACAATCCTAAGATACTTTCGCCGATAATTACAGGAACTTGGATGCCAGAAACTGTTGGCGGATTGCCGGGGAAGAGTCTTATTTTTGCTGAAACACAGGTAATTGCTTGTAAATTCATTACCCTTTTCCATCTTCTGTCTTTCTCTTGTCTCGACAGAAAAGATCTTTAATTTATCTGACTTATTTTCTAGATAAATGCTAGAGATAATATTTTATTAGTTCTGTATTTTATTAGTTTATATATGTTGGAATACAATATTTGTTAATAATTATTATATTACAGTTGCAGCACATGGAACTATGAATGAATATTGGGATCTCTAAAAAAATACCGAGACCGCTTCTATTTTTATTATTATTATTATTATTATTTCGTACCATTATGACGAGAATAGTTTGACTTATTGAGCGTTGATTAAATTAATTTATAATTCTATTTCAGTAGTATCCAACAAGCGGCCCGACTGAAACCCTCATGCACTACTGATTTTCTGAATAACTACTCTCTAGTCCACAAGAGATTTTCTGAATTTCTTATTCCTCTCAGCAAGTGTTACTTCGAATTTCTGCGCCGTCGTCCTCTAGAAATTTTCTGAATCCATACTCCCCATCACTGTACTCAAGTTATTTTCTGAATTTCTCTCGCCATCATTTTTGAATATGTGGCCACCCGGCCAACTCAATCCGGCTCGAAAAACATATCTAACATTATATATGGCCTCAGTATAGGAAAAAGTTGGATACTACTGTTCTATTTTATTGTTACGTGGTTGCAATTAAATATAAGGAATATTAATGTGTTTGTGTTTCATAATATGTTAGTAATAGAATATTCGCTACATTGGCATCAAAGTAAATCGCTATAAAATCACTTGACTGTCTGTATATAGACTAGTGATGGGCGCGTGCCGTTCACGGTTAAATCGTAAGTGAACGTGATTTTTCTGTCGTGTGTGATTTAATATGTGACGTGACACGTCGTGCGTGCAATCACGGCGTGTCACGGCTCACGAAGTTTAAATTTTAGTAAATCGAAGGAATAAGAAAGAATTGTCTATTTTGTATCATTATCTATGCTGGGTTTTGTATCTCTTTCTACGACGAAGCAACATGTCCATTATATGCAAGTGTTGGAGGCAAGAATTATTTTTGTTTAATTTTGAGTGGACATGGATAACTCAAAACAATCTCATTCTAACTAGTTTGCGCCTTTTCTCTAACCAGTTGGATTTGGTGGGATCATACGGAGCATTAACTATTCTTCATTTCTTAGAAATTTTTCTTTAGGTATCTTGTTATAAATTATCTTTTAAGTATCCTTTTCTTAAAATAAATGCCCTGCAACTCCGTGGATTTTTCTGCGGATGCAGATAAATTATCATTTAAATCGTGCAGATGCGGATAAAATAAAATATACGCGTGAACATAAAATCTTCGGTCAGACGCCTATTCCCACGGAAGATGTTTATTTAACCCAGAGGATGTGGTCCAAAAATCTGAAATATTCTAAATGAAACACATTGATGTCAAAAATAATAACATAATATGGTTTTTGATCAGATTATATTATGGAAAAATATCATATTTTTAGATCGTTAAAAAATAATTTATTTTAAAATTTTATTGTTAGGCGACAAATGCAAATCTTGAAACATAGATTAAGGTAGGAGAGTTATTTTTAAAAACACCTTCTTTTTTAGGGTTTTGTAGGTATGACCAAAAAACCCTTATACCGTCATTTTGTCGTCTATCTGTCTGTCTGTCTGTCTGTCTATCTCTCTGTCTGTCTGTTCGGTAAAAATTGTAGCCAAAAGGCTAAACCTAGAGAGTTGAAATTTGGCATGCTTATACAACTCTTTGACCCGCACATAGGAAAAATACTAAAACATCTAAAAAACATATCCCCCTAAAAATATAAACAAATATATGCTCATCGAAAAAAAAAAAATATGTTTTTTAAATTCTGAGTAGGGTGTCAAATGAAAGCCCTTGGTACGTAGATTAACGATCAAATTTTTATTTTTGCAAAATAAATTATTTTGAAGAGATTTTTGCCAAAATTTTGTCCCACACCCTGTAGCCCAGATGGTTTAAACGAAAAATCTGAAAAAATTCTAAGTAATATACATTGGTGTGAACCAAAAGTACAACAGGAATTTTTGATCAAATTATGTTTTTGGAAAAAAAGCATTTTTTGTGCTAATAATGTTGAAAACTTATAGTTATATAAGACGCTAAACAGTAACGTGTATCTTGGTGCAGTGGCTAATATACTGGCATTGTGCCCAAGAAAATGAGTTCAAATCCTACGAGAGGAGACAATATTATTTTTTATTTATTTTTTTGCACTTTTATATTGTTTAAATTATTTTTTCAAAATTCTAGTTATATTTTGGCAGTTGTTGCAATTAATTTTTAAAAGCGTAAGTTTAATAACCAGTGGAAATTGTTGAAATTATAATTTAATTCTATATTTGAATGTACACGAAATCAAAGGGGAGGAGCTATGACTAAAAGCAACCAATGGAAGCCATAGGCGCAATTTTCAAAATCTTAATGAACCTTGCTATATAAAAAAAATACTGCACATTTTTAGAAACTTAAATAATGGTAATAGGCATTCGAATTAAAATTCATAAAAAAATATTTTGACATAAAATTTGTTTTGGCAACCCAAATAATCACCATTCACTTACTAAATACCTGCAAAACCCTGAAATGTGTGAAAATTCACACTTCACATCAATTTTTTAAAGTAATTTTTACCAAAAGTATGTTCCCACGCCTTGTGACCCAGAAGATTTGATCTTAAAGTCTGAATAAAAATCTAATCATGTATATTTATGTGAACCAGAGTAGTATATATGGATTTTTCTACGGGTTATTTTTTACAAAATATCTAATTATTTTCTAATTTTGAAAATTTATGTTTTTTTCAAATTGTACATTAAAACTACTATTACTTGTGTTTTTCAAAATATTGTTCATTTTTACGCGATTGCAGCAATATTGTTGTCCCAGATGATTAGCATTCGCACCCCTACTGGCCACCCTTATAAAATAATATAATATAAAATAATAACTATAAAAAATAAACCGTGAAATGTGTGAAAATTCACACTTCACACAATATTTATTTGCGCAAGTAGAAAAGGCATTACACTCTTTCTGTCTTCCTAATTCGAACTAGTAAATGTTTTGGATGCCTAAAAAGTGATCTGCATCATAAAATATTATATTTTCTATCCAATGTTTTTCTGTTCTAACACATAGTTTCAATTTCAGATTGTCCAGGAATCCATCTCAATACCAGGATCAGATTTACATCTCATGTATCAAAGTTCTCAAGCAGCTGGTTATCTGAGTTCCATTCACATGAAACTCACAGGCAGTGTCGTGCCAAGATCACTCACACATGTACACGTCCGTGTAGAAGTAGAAGGTTCACTTCACGTACGCACTTACGAGGCAGATCCAAACCTAACGCACACATTCGCTTGGAACAAACGAAACGTATACAAACAAAAAGTTTATGGAATAGCAGTTGCGAGAATATCAATAGGTTATCAACAATCAGGTTGCCCAGAACCAATTTGGGAAACACAGACTGCAACTTTACAAGGATTTGATGTTGATATTTCTGATATTGGAGGATGGGGATTGGATATCCATCATCACTATAATTTCCATGAAGGTATTTTGCAAAAAGGTGATGGTACTACTCTTCACCTTAAGCAATATCCAAGGACTGTTAAGGTTGTTATGGGAACTGGACTTCAGAGACCTTTATTATGTTCTGGACAGTGTGGTGGTCCAGCTAAAGATGCTAGATTGTTGACTCCAGGTGCTCTAGCTAGTGGTCCTGATGGAAGTTTGTATGTTGGAGACTTTAATCTCATTAGAAGGATTACTCCTGACGGAAAGGTCTACACTGTTTTACAATTAAGGTAATTTTTTAGCTTGTGAGTAAGAAAATAAAGGCAATATAGTCTTGTATAGAATTAAGTTACCTTTCTCTGTAGTAAAGATGAGCGCGGTTCGTGATTTTAGCGGCCCACGATTGGTTATGACCTTATCCACATGAACGTGAACAAAAATGACACTTCTGATTCACGTTTTCTTTTTTCTTTACGGAGAAATAAAATATGTAAATTTCAATAAAACAACTGGTATAAATTGCAAACATAATATCAGAAATTTGTCAAATTCATTTGTTCCTTAAATTAACCGTTTTTTTTTTTTATTTCAATATAATAGTCTACTACAGCGGTTCTTAAACTGTGGTCTGCGTAGCCATTAACGGGGGTCCGCGAAACAATTTTAACATTAACTTTACATCCCCCAACGTTTCGCTTTTATTCAAATAACTCATGTCCTCAAGACCTTTTGTATTTGTTGTTATCTAACTAGTTATTGACATAACTAAACTATAATTAGTAAAAATTTTATTATTTTTATTCAACTGCAAATTACTTACAGAAAACATATTATAATAAGATCTATTTTGACCAATATTTGACCAAGAAACGTTTGTATAAGTTTAACGTATTATAATTTGTAACATCTTTAATTCTTTTTACTACTATTTTTATTCATTTTATGTTTTATATTCAATATGCTAATAAAAATGTTCATGTCTATAAATGCGCAGGACCATTTATTAAAATAACCACCGATACATTTTTACTAATATTTATTATAACGTAGTGCCTATGAGATTATTGAGCCAGAAATTAAGTCTCAAAAACGACGTAAAATGCCTAGGGTTGGGATGGGGTCCGCAAAAAAATGTTGTTCAAGAGGGGGTCCTCGGACTACATAAGTTTAAGAAACCCTGGTCTACTACACATTAGAGCGATTTATTGCATGTTAATTTGCTGGTAATTCGCGTTTTCGGGTTTCGTTGAACCATATTTTGACACTTCGTGAATATAATCACGACGTGATCAGCCGTAGAAACAGACACTACGTAACCCGCGGGTCACAAAGTGCGTGAAAAGAAATTTTACGGACGTGAACGTGCTTGACGTGAAATTTTATTTGTCCAATGTACTTGATTGTATAGGGACATAGGTTTAATTCCCAAATTTTCACTGTTACTGTGTAATTAGCAACAGGGGTCGACTCAACATCAAGTATTTAATACTTTAAGAAGTATCTATTTATACAAGGATAGTAGATAGACCCGTTGAAACGTTACACGGACCATGTTGTTTTCATATAATGATAGAGGTCTAGAAACGAAGAACTTACCTTCTCTGTTCTGAGCGCAATGTTCTGAGTTCAAGAACAATGTCCTCCACCTTATTACTTACAGGAATTGATCAAAAATATGATTTTTTTAAAGTTCTATTGTTTGGATTAAAATAAAAGGTTTTCTAATTTCAGGTATTCGAAATGAAAGCTTATAATACACAGATTAATATAATAAATAATAATAAAAGGTTCTCAACGCCTAAATAAGCGTATAAGGGCAGAGAAGGTAAGTTCTCTGTTTCTAGACCGCCGGTCATAGATATGAAAGCCACGTAGTCAGTGTGACGTTTCGGCTGGTCCTATTATCCCTATATGAACAGGTAGTCATTTATAAGTATTAAATACTTGAGGCTGAGTAAACCTCAGAGCTGTCTGCACAATATCGGAACATAAAAATCCGAAGGAGTTGGGAGGCATCGAACTAGCCTCCCTGTGCTCTGTAGGCAACTTTTTTTATATTTCAGTTTTTTTTTCTTTTTTTTCTTGAACCCAACATTGCAAAATTACACGCCGGCACCGTATAGTATGTGACTTTGGTTGAACGAATTTTTCAACTTAATTTTTGTATTTAAGAAAATGTTTAAAAAAATGTTATAGAGTATTAAATGAAAACTTATAAAACATACATAGATTAATAGAAAGAAAGTGATTATCAAATAACTTTTGATGCAGTATTAGAAAAAAATATATCACATTTTTTTGTCTTAATAATCCAGCATTTGGGCTTTTTACAGACCTCTTTCACTTCACTAGATAGCTAGAAATCCTGAAATATGTGAAAATTCACACCACATTTTTTTTTTTTTTTTTTCTTCCATATATTATCTTATCATTTAAAAAGCAACCAAGTTCCTTTATTATAAATCTATAATTTATTTGCAACACAAATATATTTGTAATACTTTATTTCTTTTTTTGTAGTACAACTCAAGTTGCTTATCAGTACTACCTGACTGTGTCACCTGCTGATGGACATCTCTACATATCAGATCCAGAAAAACATCAAATCCTCCGTGTCTTAACATTGGAACCAGTTCAAGAACCTTCCATAAACAGCGAACCAGTCGTTGGAAGTGGCGAAAGATGTATCCCAGGCGATGAATCACAATGCGGTGACGAAGGACCAGCTCTACAAGCACGACTTGCTCATCCTAAAGGCCTAGCAATTGCTGCTGACAAAACTATGTACATAGCCGATGGAACAAACATAAGAGCGGTTGACCCAAGAGGAATCATTCATACTTTGGTGGGTCATCATGGCCACCACAATCATTGGACACCTACACCTTGTAGAGGAGCAATTCCTGCTCAACAAGCACAATTACAATGGCCTACTGGATTGTCTTTAAGTCCACTAGATGGTGCCTTGCACTTCATAGACGATAGGTTAATCTTAAAACTAACAGCTGATATGAAAGTGAAGGTTGTAGCAGGAACACCTTTACACTGCCACGCTAACAACGAAGGTGGCAACGGCACTAAAATGGACAATGAACTCTTAAAGAAAATGGATGAAATATTAGGAACTATTCTTGCATTAGCGTTTTCTCCCAACGGAGATCTGTATATTGCAGAGAGTGATTCTAGACGCATTAATTTTATCAGGGTCGTTGATTCTGCTGGAAGGATGTCTCATTTTGCGGGTCGTGAGCAGGATAAAATTAAACAACAAAATTGTGAGTGTAATTCAACGATGACTACAGTGAATCCTAAAACACAAGATACACCGCCGGCATGTCTTTGTGGAAATATTGATGATACAACGAGTAATGCAGAGACTTTATTGTCTTCTAATGCGAAATTCCAGGCGATTTCTGCTGTTACTGTTTCACCCGATGGAATATTATATATTGCTGACCAAGGTAAATATTACAATAATATTTTGACAAATGTTTAGTGATTATTCTTCAAATAATGCATGAGACAACTTTCGTTAGCGGCAAATTAAGGTCTCTACTGAAAAAATATTGTTCAGCCTTTGGGCTGAACATCATAATATCATTATCTTTCAGCCAAATTCGGACACTGCTCACAATTTATTGAATATATGCACTTTTTGACTGCACTAATTGTGTTGCTCTGTGTTTGTACTAATTGACTTTTTTTTCTAGGATCTCTCCATATTCTGGCTCTTGAACACTACCTTCCAAATCACGATGAAAGCGGTGAATTCCATATCCCTTACCCACCAGCTGGAGAAGTATATGTATTCAACCGTTATGGTCAACATGTCGCTACCAAAGATCTAGCCTCAGCAAAAACCAGATACTCGTTCTTATACTCCAAGAACACCAGCTTCGGTAAACTGTCCACAGTAACAGATAGCTCTGGAAATAAGATCCAGTTCCTTCGAGATTACAGTAATGCTGTAAGTTCCATCGAAAACACCCAGGACCATAAATCAGAACTTAAAATCTCCGGAGTTGGATATCTTGTAAAATTAACTGAAAAAGGAAAATCAGAGATTGAATTGGATTATGATACGAATACAGGATTGTTGACAAGTCGATCTGGTGGAGGTGAAACTTTTATCTACCAATATGATTGGTTAGGTCGTGCAAATGGTGTAATTTTACCTAGCGGAGAAACCTTGAAACTAAATTCCGTGTTGGATACAGAAGGTATACAGGTTCAAGTTGGAAAACCACCAACTAAAGTTATGATTCGTGGACAAAATGAAAAGCAAGTCCTCCTTACCGACAATTTGAAAAGAACTGAAGCCGCTAGTTTTACTAATTCAAGCATCAGCGTGAATTCCGCATGGGGAGGAAGATTAGAAGCCGCTGCTATTGCTAGACATCCATTACTAGAAGCTGCTCTACCAGTAGAAGCTGAAATGTTACCAGTATGGTCACACCAAACAACAGTATTCGGTGATGGTCTCGAAAATCATATGTTTACCACCTTTAGTTTAGTTGGAGACGTGAAAAATCCTCAACAAACACTCAACAGAGAAATTTGGATTAATGAATCCCGAATATTGGGTATCGAATATGATCAATTTACTAGCAAAGAAACATTTTATGACAGAGATCGTCAGCCTTTGTTGACTATTACTTTTGATCCTGCTGGTTTACCAAAAGCTTTCATTCCATCCAATGATGCAGTTCCTTTAAATATTTCATATGATAGATTCAACAGGATGGATAGTTGGAAATGGGGTCCTGCTGAACTAAAATACAGTTACGACAGACATGGTCTACTCTCTGAAATCACAAGCGCTCAAGATGGTTCTACGATGTTCACATACAATGAACTCAATATGGTGTCTAAAATTTCATTGGCTAGTCAAAGAAGCTTTTTATTAAGTTATGATGATGATGGAGGATTAAGACATATAACATTGCCCAGTGGTACTAAACATTCATTTAGTTTACAACCATCTATTGGTTTTATAAGAACAACATACACACCCCCAGGTAGTACAAGAGCTTATCTGCAACATTATTCCTTCTCAGGAGCATTGTTACAAACAGTTTTTCCGGGTGAGGGCGCCAGAGTTGTGTACAGATATACCCCTGGTGGGCAACTCAGTGAACTATTACATGGTGATGGAAAATCTCAGTTTATATACGCACAAAACACAGGTTTGCCAAGTCAAGTCCTACACACAGAAAGGGAATTAGAATACAGATGGGATTACCAATATTCTGGAGGACTATTGTTGGAAGAAAGATTGGACTTTGGGGCCAAAACAGGACTAAGTAACGCTAAATTTACTTATGATTATGACAATAATTATAGGCTTATATCTGTCCAAGGCAGAATCGGTGGTCAAAATCTACCACAACATAATGTAGTATATGATGCTAAAACTGGAGCTTTAGAACAAATTGGACCTTTCAAAATATCAAGACCAAAATCAAATGAGACTACTGTTCTCGATGGTACTGCCATATTTACACGTACTACTGATGGTAGATTTTTAGAAACACAGATTGCTGTTACTATACATAGAATGGAAGTGTTTAGGATGGAGTTTAGCCATGACTCGCACGGTAGAATTTCTCAGACTAGAACATACACTAGGAATGTTGGTGTGAATACTTATACTAATATCAAGAATTATACTTGGGATTGTGATGGACAGTTGTCTGGTGTTGAGGCTCAAGAACCATGGGGTTTCCGCTACGATGATAATGGAAATATGTTGTCACTAACATACAGGTACATAAATAACAAATATTATCTAATCTAATCTCATTTACATATATTTTTATATAAAGTGCATGTACAAACAATTATTGGACACTCATATAACCAATGTTATCGTAATTTCGGCCGATATAATATTTTACTTAAAAAATTGAACTAGAACAAGCAGCAAACGAATATTTGCACACCATATTCACCTAGTAGTAGAGAAAAATCAAGACCTTTTGACGTTATTATGGCAATTTAATATTTTATTGAAAATTTTAATCTAGATTCTGCAGCCCTAGAAAAGACAATTCATTTTGTCTCTCTCTCTTCCTTCTCCCTTGTGTTTTACATAGGCGTTGGAATATATTTTCCATATATTATTGCTCTGACTGTTTGAAGCAATTTTGAAGAGCGTTCTAAGCAAAATTACTTACAAATATATTATCTGTGATATTCATTTTGAAGTGAAATTACACGTCTTTTTCTAATTAATCAATAATTAATTTTAATGTACGTATTTAATTTTCAGGGGTAATACAATTCCTATGGAGTACAATGCAATGGATCGCATTGTTAAATTTGGAGAAGGTGTCTACAAATATGATAGCAGAGGTCTAGTCGTACAAAATGCCAGAGAAGAACGATTCCACTATAATGCTAAAGGTCTTCTTGTCAGAGCTACAAAACGAGGCAGATTTGATGTTCGCTATTATTACGATCACATGGACAGGTAAGCTTTATTCATAAAATTGATTTTTGTAAAATTTGAACAATTTAATATTAATAATAAATTAGACATACATTTCTTGATGTCATGGTAAAACATTATCATTTCTTTTGAAGTTCGTTATCCATTTATTTATTTATTTATTTATTTATTTATTTATTCATTTATTTATTTATTTATTTGTTTTTTTATTTATTTAACCAGTAACTATACAGATTTGTGCAGTAGTGCACAAGTCCAGTTATATAGTACTGGGGGAAAAATACAATACAATTATAATAATAATATAGAAACACTAATGAATAAAACAATAAGATACAATATAACTAGTCTAATTTATTTTTATTCTAACAAACATTTTATAATTGTCGCAAAAGATATCTACATCTCTATCAGAGATTTGCTTGTTTACTAGACTGAGCATTTTGTTCAGTGGTGACATAGATTCTGAAATTTTGAAAAAGTAATTTTTTTTTAATTCCGTACTTGTCAAGGACTCGTATATTTAAATTTTGAAGAAGTTCTGGGGCATCTACTTTATTGTCAAATAATTTAAACGC
Source organism: Liopterus haemorrhoidalis (assembly GCA_963971575.1). Classification (NCBI taxonomy): domain Eukaryota; kingdom Metazoa; phylum Arthropoda; class Insecta; order Coleoptera; family Dytiscidae; genus Liopterus; species Liopterus haemorrhoidalis. The sequence goes on from OZ020611.1 coordinate 86,370,110, forward strand.
GAAATTCAAAGTGTGAATGTCGCGTCTCCATTCTAATGTATGAAATTTCTTGCTATTATTGAGTGCTAGGTTTTTTAACTGATTTGCATAAGAGATACGAAAAGGATATGTTCCGGTTAATTTCAGGGTCAGGTTTCTTACAAATCTCTTTTGTACTTTTTCTATTTGATTTTTGTGGGACATTGTTTTAGGGCGAACTAGTGCACAGTACAGTAACCAAGTTGTAGATATCTTAAAACTACCACTGTTTCTTAGTATAAATCCTAAAGTTTTGAGGGCACTATTCACTATATTGTCTATATGGTCACTAAAATTAAAATTGTGTCTAAAATGTACACCTAAGTCTTTCACTTTACTATCTCTAAGCAGCATTATATTGCCCATATGGTAATCGTGGATTATTTTGTTTATATTGCGTGTAAAGGATATTACTTTGCATTTGTTGATGTTCAATTTAAGTTTATTTTTGTCGCACCAGTTCACTACACTATTTAAGTCTTTTTGCAACAGCATGCAGTCCGCCGACTTGTTTTAAATATTTATATTATATAAAAATTAAAAGTAAAAACTTATGTTAAATGAAACTTTAAACTTTTTCCAGATTGACAACTCGAAAAGATAATTATGGTAATGTTACACAATTCTTCTACACAAACGAAGCACGACCGAGGGAAGTTGGTCAAATCTATTCACCAAGAGATGGAAAACTCATGACATTAGTTTATGATGACAGAGGACACTTGATATTTGCACAGGTAATTGAAACAAAATCTTTTAAACTAAAGTGATTTAAGCTGCGTTCACAGCTCTAACGTATAGCGTATAGTTGACTATACGCTGTGCGTTGTGGATAAATTAAATAGACAGTTTTAACGTTTAATGGCAGCATTCACAGCTACGAAAATTAATGCATAACGAATTTTGTAAGATCTATGTTTTTTCAAAGCTACTCCGAAGGAATAAATGCATTTATGTGACTTTTTACGAACACCTCATTAGATTTATTGTGATTTTTTATTTAATTTTAATAACAAAAACCATCAACAGCCGTTCTAAGCTCGATTTTGTTGTTCCTTTTTCACGAATTAAATTTGGAACAAGTTCATCATTACACATTATAACCCAAGTTTCGAATGAATTATTAGCAAACACTTCCGCAGATTTAGCAATGACCCGTCAAAGGTTCAAAAAAATATGCCATGAGTAGGCCACGTTAGCCTGTTAGAATGTTTTATCTAACAACTTTAACGAATCTATTATTTCTGAATATATTCAAAGACATTATAAATTATATCCAACACCTCAGCACATCATAAGCTGAATTTTTATGATATTATTATTACTATTATTAAATATAGGATACTATTATTATTACATGTAATTAGGACTCCTAGTCCTGTTTGTAATAAGAATAAATAAATAAGAAAGTTATAGCTGTAAACTTAAGCAATTCTTTTTCGTTTCACGATTTCCGAAATTTGCTGAAATTTGTGCGACAGTATCTCATTAAAACAGTGCACTAACTACAAAGTTTGGAAAACTGTCGACAACGCATAATCTATTAAATTTAGAGTTGTGAACGATTGCATGTGTTAACATATGACAAACTGCCAAGTGACAATCAACAGTGCACAAGCCCTAGCGTATAGTCTACTTATTTTAGAGCTGTGGATGCACCTTAACGTAATGTAATAAAAACTACAAATTTAAAAATACTTAAGAGGGGCTGCAGCCCCTAACTCTCTCTTAGATACGCCCCTAACTTTTACTCTCAGATTAATTAAATAAAACTAATATTCTAGAAAAAAATGCATTACTAAAAAAAATTATATCTCTTATTGGCTAAAATTAAATTAAAATTATTGAAAATCAAATAAGAAAACAATCTGACAAACTCTATTTTAAAATTGTCCTAATTTCAGTTCAGATCCACTGATTTACATTACTCTTTTTTTCAAAATTCAGATAACTTTTTCTCAAAAACTAAAATAGTTAGAGAAAATATTATGTTAGCCTAGGTTTTCTGCAGATCTTTTAGCTCTTTCTAACTAAAAAAAAAAAAACGGAAGTGATTTTGATGAACACTTTTAGAGTTATACCAAAAATAACTGATAAGTTCGTTCCCAGCCCACAAAACTATCCATTTAAATTAAAATTCTGATATAAAATGTAGCCTATATTCTACCCCGGAAACAACTTAAAGTGTGTTAAATATTTCGGTGAATATTGGGCGCCATTTTTGCGTGATGCCCGTATAGACAGATAGACTCCCAGTGTATGTATATATTATCGTCTCTATAAAGCGTTTCAACAAAATTTCAGCAAGAATATTGTTTTAAAACAGTAGATTTACAAATACTTTCGTTGAAGAATTTAAGACTGATGATTCGTTAAGCGGAATACAACCGTAAAAATTGCCCTCAAATAGGTCTTTCTTAAGAGCGAAACACACTGCCGGACTTACAGATGAATATTGGTTGTTTAACAGCAGATTTAGAAAATAGTTCGTTAAAGCGGGAATTCGATAATCGAGGTACGCCTGTAAAACGATCCTATCAAAGAAGTTAATAGAATATTATAACCATGTGTACAAAATGTCATTAAAATCCGACCAGTAGTTTTTCAGTTTTGCTTGGACAAATATATACACATACAGATAGACAGACAGACAAACATTTTAAAAATAGTCAAAATGGTCTAAGCTAAGTATATTGAAAATACCAAAGTCAAAATACTAAGAATAATTTTTGTACAAACTTTTTTTTTTGTACAAACTTTTTTTTTTGTACAAACATTTTTAATGTACAAACAAGCATCCAACTTATATAGATTCAAATAGTATCAGTGTCAAAAAGCTTTTTATTCTACTGATAATTTTTTTCTTATTATTTTTTTCTATTTTTCAGGTATATCGACACAAATACTACGTAGCAACAGATCAATGTGGTACACCTATTATGGTATTCAATCAATACGGCGAAGGAATCAGAGAAATAATGCGTTCACCTTACGGTCACATAGTGTACGATTCGAACCCCTACCTATATCTTCCTGTGGACTTCTGTGGTGGTTTATTGGATCAAGTTACTTCACTGGTTCACATGTCGAATGGAAAAGTGTATGATCCGCTGATAGGTCAATGGATGTCGCCACTGTGGGAGAACGTTCTGGAAAGGGTTGCTTCTCCAACTCACCTGCATCTATACAGATTTAATGGAAATGATCCTATTAATGTTAGAAATACGAAAGAAAAACCAAGTGGTAGGTATATTTATTATGTGGATCAAATCATAAATAAGTTCCGTTTTCGTATATTAATTTTATTTTTCAATAAAAAAATGACAATGATAGCTTATTCTGTTATATACTCACCATCGTTTGCATTGTTGCCGTTTATCGAGGAGTTTTTTGCTTATTTCTACGTAGAATTCCGCCGGTTTTAACATGAATAAGTTCTCGACGAACTCTTGAACCCGTGGTGAGATTACGAGTAATAGAATTCTATTTTATAGTTGACAATAAAAAGAAATAGTTACTTAGTAACCATTAATAGAATCGCGCCATTAACCATGATAGAATAGAATTCTATTCATCATTATTTACCACCACTATTCTTCATTAGAGAAATTTCTTCCAATTACAGAGTTTTGAAGGAATCTAAAAAGTTGATTACCGAAAGGCACTATGTCAAATGAGTACAATGAGTAAGATAAAATAGATCAACCAAGCTCCAAAATATTTTCTTTGCTGTATGAGATTTCACATTATTCTGAAAAGATCAGGCCCGCCGAGATGCATTTTGGGACCCATGACAGGATTGTGGCCCTGGCCCTCTTCCTTAAAAAAATAGTCATTTGAACACTTCTTCCGAATAAAAAAGACATAAAGCTATAAACATTTATTAAAAAAGGCACAGCAAGTCGCAGTACATTACCTTCATACTTTCAAAAATTACGGTATGATATCTGAGGAGGCACAATGCAAAACCGACTTTATCACATTTTTTTCAAAATCGAGATCACGTTTTTATCATTTTTTACCTTGAAAGCTTTTCAGAAAACAGAAAAAATATGAACAAAATCAAGGTTATATGCCTTGAATTGCATCGAATTGTGCAAGACAAAACAGAACCAATTTTATCCACAAGCGAGTCTGGTGCAAAATCAACTCTTTCTATTTCAGCCAATCACATCACTGCTTTATTTTCTCTATTTGCAGGTTACAAACACATGTAGATAAATACAAGTTGACAGTTACAATACAATACAAGTTATATCACGTACATAACTGCAGTAACAATTAAATGAAAATTTTTTGAAATATTTTTTTTTAAATAAAATCTTTAATAATCTTTAATGAAATGTTATTCCATGACCTTTGCATCAAATATTTTATTTTGCTTTATTATATTGTTCTTAAGAAATGAGATTGGAAGCGATTTGGTGCACAACCAACTTTATTCAGTCAGATCTCAGCAAAATCGACTCTATCCAAACCAAAAAGTCTCAGCAAAACCAACTTTTTGCAAACTAAAAAGTGAATTATCTCACAAACTATTAAATTTTCGATGTGGGTGAATTATTTAGTCTTAATCATATTACCATAAACAGTAAATTTACCAACAAAAAATCATTGTAGTGACAACACTTAACTCGAAAAATGTTTCTTTTTTGAATACCCAAAGTTTTGATAACTGTGATAAAGCTGGTTTTATTTTGAACCTTCTCATCTACAAAGATTAAATACAAAGAAACTTTTTGCAACATCCTCGAATATAATAATACTACCCCGACGGAGTGGTGTCAGATTCAAAGTGTTTATACTCGTTGCCCCAAAAACCCAGGTCAGGCTCTAAATGTTAACTTGATTTCTTGGATCTATGCATAATCATAAAAAACGGACCGGGTCCTTTTCCCAGCCGGGCATCCGACAATATTCTGAGATAATCACCCTCTCTTGGTGACCTTGGAAAAGAATAATAATTTTTTTCTACCATGTGTGCAACTAATGCATGCGGGGCGATTTCCGAGATGCTTTGTTAAACATAGATAGTGTTTAATTTGCATAGTAAGTCCCGAGAACATTGGCGCAAGGCCCTAGTAAAATATTATTTGCGGGATATGATATCGGTATTGAATTTATATACGTGAGTTTATTTTTACGTTTATTTATTAGTGCTGATAGAAATCGACCATGCCGAACAGGATCCGGTTTCAAAAAAGAACTTGTTCGAATACCCGACTTTAGAACCGGGTATCCGGATAAACCGGTTTTGATTCTCAATACTAGTGCCGATGGATCAGAGGAGTGGACTGTAAAAAATTCGTTCAAACTACAGGATACTTCAGCTTCAAGTAGATTTGTTTTAAACGTTGATAATATGCTGCCTTTTCATTCTGTGACCAATAAACACTTTCTATATACCCACGTTAATTTGTGTTAAAAGCACAGCTTACTATTTTATCAACAAATTAAGCGCGTTAATTTAATATATTATACTGTATTACAAACAATTAGCATTTAACAATTGCATAGTTTTAATTTAATAATAATATTTATGGGAAATCGTTTTGTGATACAGATATTTTTCGTTGTACTATTTTGTTACTAGGTTAAGGAAATAAATAATTTGAGTATTGAGTATTTTAGAGTTTTGAAGAAAAGAGAGTATAAATACGCAGTGCACAGCACATACAATGCACTAATGATCTATCGAAATCATTATAAAAATGCAAGATGCAAAGGCGACATTGGTACAATGTATATTTATGCTATCGCAGTGTCGTTTGACAACTTATCAAGCAAATGAATATAACGACGGCCTTTGTACATGTCCGATTTATATGTTATACCTAATGTGTATCGTGTTTATTTTTATAACCATTACAGCCGCGGGGCCGATTATGTGAACCCGAATAAAAAATAATTGATTATGCACCCGTTCTAAGACCGGTCCTGATAAGCGTCCTAGTCTCAGTTTATCTTTTAATTTTACAAACCAATTTCGAATTGCCTGGTCAGTTATGGTGCATTCAGCATACATCCTACAAACTGTAACAGTCTCCGTAGAATTTTCCCCTTGTTTATAGTCCTCAAACATACGTGATGAAAGTACAATTTCAATCCGTTCATTTCACTTACTACAAATTTATTATTTTAATGTACGAAGGATCATTTGATTGCCTAGCAAGTTATTACAATTTGTACTCGAGAACGGAAGTTATTTATGACATATCCTAATATTTTATTTTGCACCGTAGTACACTATGACAAAATTTATAACCTGTTTTTTTCTTATAGATTTTACAAGTTGGCTTTCTCGAATGGGTTACAACTTAAAGAGTTTGGCACCTCAATTATATCCAAACGATTTGCCAGGAGGTGCGATGCCCCCTGTCTTAACACAACCAGCAACATTCTGGCGACCAACAAACGATGCAATGAGCAGTCAGCTTTCTCTCCAAACCCCAGCAATGAGCATTCAATCTGGCTTCCTAGCTCACCTCAATTCTCGGCGAATGTCTGGCGCCAGTAGCCTTTCTGCTCCACCTCGTTCAGCTTTAAAAACAAATGTCATGGACTTGGTACCTAAAAAGATTGGTGCAGCTGCGGATCCACCATTTGGAAAAGGAATTGTTGTATCAAGAACTTCAGAAGGTCAAGCTATAGTATCCAGTGTTCCAGCTGCCAATGCAATATACCGCGACGTTTACACTTCAGTGTTTAATCGTTCATATTTATTACCATTCACGTTTGTAGTGCACAGTGCTCAACAAGACGCATTTTATTTTGTTAAAGAAGAAACATGGCGAGCTGCAGAAGATAAAGGACAGTTAAAACGATTACAAGGACAGGTTAATACTACATTCCATGAAATTGCTAAAGAAAATGGTAGTGGAAATAATTATTTTGATGTAAAGATACATGGGATGAGTGCTATAGTTAATTTAAGATATGGTACTACTGCAGAAAAAGAGAAGCAAAGGTTGCTTCATCATGCAAAGTTGTCTGCTGTACGTAAAGCGTGGCATAGGGAGAAAGAATCGTTGAGAAATGGTTTCTCGGGAAGTGTTGAGTGGTCAACAGTGGAAATAGATGAGATATTGAAAGTTGGTTATGCGACTAACTATGACGGGGAATATGTCCATAATGTTCAGATATATCCTGAGCTAGCCGAAGACCCGTTCAACATTAGATTCGTTAAGAAACAGACGGAGCCCTCTAAGAAGAGGAGAAAGAAACGCGAGACTACTAAGAGCTGTTACGAACAGCGCTGGTGGTTCCAGTGGAACTCTGTAGACTGCTAGTGAACTATCGAGAACTGATCATGGACAGACTGAACTGAGTTGGATTAGTGTTAAGAACTATTTTCAATTAAATACGTGTGATGTACCAAAACATAAAGCTTTTATTATAATATTAATTTTGAAATATGAAGAGACATTTTATACCAATTACCAAAGTCTATTTGTGTATGTATATCAAAGATGCCAAAAAAATGTATATTATTTATTATTTATCTATAAGATGCCATATGACATAAATGTGATTTGTTATACTCCTGTACAGTGTGAGAATGTTGCATGTACTGTTCATCACCATTAGGAATCACGAGCCGCGGCCATCTTGCTGCCACGGCCGCTTGGGTTCCATGGAGGACATACCCTTGACATAACCTAAATGTGTGCAACCACAATATCCATTTAGATTCAATGATCAGGGTAAACTTAACTACATACTAGTTGTTTTTCATTTCAGAATCTCTTTGTTTCTGACAGACTGCCCTGGTTAAAAGTGAAAATTATTTTATTTAAAGAAAACAATGTTACCATTTACTGGTATAAAAATGAACTTAATGCTTAAAATATCATTAAAAATATTGTACATAGTCCACTTATTACGATTTTTAATAAATTTAATTAAAAAAACGAATTTATAATAGATAGGTACTGATAATAATAACAATTAATGTATATTTGTGTTGCTTCAGTATTAACAATGGAATTATATTATCATGTCACTGGAATCAATGTCGAACCTGAATATTTTATTAGTCAGTGTAAACCTTGCAGCAACAGAGATGTATTGTAAAAGTCAAACCTGCATAAAGGCAATGTTTGGTTCGTTGTATCTCCTCTGTTCACGATTCTTTAGGCTTCTTCATGTATGTATAGAGCAGTCAACCACGTGGCAACATTGCAATAGGCGCCGTCCTTATGTGCGACATCGGGACGCCCTGCGACATAACCTAAAACATTTCTCCGTCATTAGCCCTCGCTTTATTTGTTTAAGCATCCATCATTTATATGTTGATATGATATTATAAATGTTATCATTAAATATATTATACCTATTTGTTTATAAAAAAACACGTGTATATTTTTTATATTAATTTCAGTACATAATTTAATACATTTTCGTTTTTATGTTTTAAATAAAGTTATAAAATAATGATAAATATCTGGGCCAATAAAATATGTTTAATCTAAATCAGTCTACACGACATTTCGAAAGATCTTTCTTCTAATATCCATTTCAAAACATAATAAAATTTCCCAATAGTTTAAGTGCAATATAAACACCACAGATGTCTGGTTTTGATATATATTGGCACGGGTGGCCTTAGTATACGTGGCACCCTCATGAGAAAGCCAAAATGGCACCCTCCTCTCCCCACTCCATCTGACAACAAAAGGAAAATCACAGAATAAGGCAACCCATTGGACAAGGCGCCCACATGGGGTGCTTGCTTTACTTACCACACCGAGTTCCTGTACATAGGTAATTTTGGTTCTTCTCACTATGGCAAGAAGTCATATTATCACCATCCATTTGTTCATCCTTAATAGTGCCATAAAAACTTTTGCAGTTATCTAGTCGTACAGAGTAACCTAAGAGTTTCAGCTCATAAAACAAAGCTCAGCTACTTCATGTATTTCAGCATTTTTCCAGAGATCTTGTAAGAATTACTTGAACCAGACGTTACTTCTTGACGTCCCCGTGGCCGTCGCGACCATCCGGAGCTACAAGGGTTTGTCTAACCAAGAAAAGATGATCCGATTTTGTATTAATTTAATTTATTTATTTATTTTACATCGGCCTATTTCTGCAACAAGGCTAATCGCCCGATTTTGTATTAAAGTAACGCAGAGAAAGAATAATGTATTGTCAGTTTTTTATTTGGAAATATTAAATCGAGAACGAGAATGGGTACCGCCAGGAACCCCATGTATTTTTACCCCCAGCCGAGGCGTCAATCTATGCATCAAGCCCCAACTACCTACAACTCACCTCAAAATTATAAAAACTTTTTTATTCTTAAAAAAATAAGTATATTTTCCGTGAGATATAGTTTTTGATGTCTCATTATTTTTCTGTATGCAGGAAAAAGGTCTGCGTGTGCAATTTTCAACTCTCTAGGGCCAACAGTTTGGCCACAATTGTTGCCGCACCGATAGATAGATATAGAGTACTTAATAAGTGACGGTATAATGGTTTCATGATTACACCTACAAATGCTTTTTAAAAAAACGTGTATCTGCTTCTGTAAGACTAAAAGGACCAGTCAAATGGTAGCCCGCCTGATTTTTATATAATTTCGGAGGACGAGAGACAGAAAACCTTATCCGTCCTATATTCCACTTAGGCTTTGGGAACCTATTAGTAATATTACAGTAGGCGCTTGATTATGTAAATACTCCGTTAAATGAACCAGCCACTGTAGTGAAAAGTCAAAATTTAACTTATTAGGTTCTATAGAGTTCTTTGTGATGACAGTAAGTGAGGACTATGAAAATAATAATGAATTAACTGGCAGGGCCGTCTTGAGACATTTTATCACTCTAGGTTACCAATATTGGCGGGATGTCAAAGATATATCGGGATATAAAAGATATATTGACTCGTTAGGTACTGGTTAATTTTTTTGTACGACATTTAACTAAATAACCATATATACAGGCTCTTAACAGTTGTATGTATGACGCGCGTGATATAATAATCGTTGATTACCAGAGCTTGGAAAAACTTTAGGTCTATTAGCACCACCACCTCGAAGCGCGCTCCCCGGAAGCGCCAATCTAATTTCGGATACGGAAATTAATATTCCTACCCTATGACTATTGGAAAGAGTACAATACAGTTTATTTAAATATTTATATGATATTTTCTCATGAAACTCTAATAGTCATATAGAAAGAGTACAAGACAGTTTATTTGAATCTTTATATTTTCTAATGAAATTGTGAGCTACTGTTACTATTTCTAAATTATTAAATTAAATTACATCATCCAATAGCGATATTCCTTTTTTTTTACAAGTGTGTACGTATAAACAAAACATTAGAGAAACAGTGTTTAGAGACACGTTTTTCTGCCCAAATGATGACCGAAGATAATTTTTTATCCTCTTCAAAACAGAAAAACACCTTTCTCTGTAAAAATTTGGTAAGGGCAATATAATTTATTTTTGTTTATATGGATGGTGGTTAATTTTAGCTGCTTTTGAATGGAATTTTCTTGTGAAGAATACTAGAGATAACTGATTCAAGTGGTGAAATAGAGGTGTGTCATTTTACCCAAATACATAGAATAAAATACCAATTGCCTACTTCTCCACAAATTAATATTACAGGTACATAAAGTATAATTTTTTAGTTTTATTTTTTATATCACCGTACTAGTTACATTTTGTAATATAAATTTATCAAAAATTAATTGATTCTGTTGAAAAAAACAGCATTTATTTCTTATGGTATGTCATTTTAGAACAAATTCCCCTAATTTCTTTTTCGTTTCGGGTTAATATCGTTATTTGATTCCGTTCTCAGTTCCTGCACGGACCGGGGAGCGCTGTTTGGGAACACTGGTTTAAAGCTACACATACGATATAACTATTTTATTCAAATTATATTTCCAACTAACCAAAAATTATCAGTCACATTTTAGAGATAATAATTATACTCTAAAATTTATCAGTGATTCAAACGTTTGCAGAGTTATATGCTTTTCGACACCTATTTAAATATTTAACTTGAAAAACAAATTACGATATTAGTAAAAAAAATAGTACGTGTTAATATGTATCGCTTGGATAGATTTTTTTATTGCTGTGCATTAAGATCAGGAGGTCTACTTATCGGCACACTGGGTTGGGTAAGTAATTTTTTGCAAATATTTTTTAACCAGTAGCACCTTATAAATAAACTTTAAAATATTTAATGACACTACTGGCGTACAGGCCAGAGGAACCTGTAGTTAATCCCTCAGTTAAAGTGATGCAATTTATAAAAATGTGTTAAACAACCAGTACCTACTAGTGATTTTTATTGGTAAGAACATAGAATAATATTACTTAGTATTTCTTATTAGTTAACTAGAAGAAAAGCCCGTCATTCGACGGGGTAAAAGTAATCACCAAATTAAAAAGAAACTGTCGGTACAGTATTAGAACAGTGGTGGCGTTTATTGATAAGTCATACACCTAGCTTTCTTTCTAAATATAATAAATTGTCAAGTAAATGCCCAGTTAGGCAAAGGAAATAAACTGATTTAAAAAAGAAACAATAAATATCTGTAAAACAATTATAAAGGGTAATGAATATTTAAGCCATCTTCGTCACATATTGCAGGAACAGAAATTAATATGTAGGGACTGCTCATGTTGAACAGCAACTTAGGTTATTCATATTTAATAATTACAGGAAAAAATTGATAATAATAATTTTTTAAAAAAATTAAGTATCGTTAATTTGGTAGCAAGTACACCACAAAACTTCTTTAAAAACTACATTTTTTATTATGCCCTTCACTTTAACGTCCGCCGCACGTTAAGGCGTGAAGTTGAGATTAGTGGAAGCTAAATCAATCCTAGGAATGAAAGCTGGATTTCCTTAGGAAGATCCAGTTATAACAGTGGCAGTTATTAGATTTTTTAATTTTTTTGTCACCACCAAGCGTGTGTCATATTTCCATTACATAGAATCTTTTTTGTGATGATGCTTATCAACATAATTATTGCCCCTACATTTAAGTTTAATTTGTGAGGTGACTTCCCTAAGGGAGTAAGATTATTCAAAAATTATATTGGATAGTTTTCTGTTCTTGAAGCATCCTTCCAGTCGATTGAATCGATGCAGGTTCAGAACCTCTTCGTTGATGCTTGTAGCATTTTCATTTGGCGGCAAAGGATGGCTGTATTGGAATAGTTAAGGACATCGCTGGCAGTCAAACTGCTTCCAAATGCAGCCATCACTATTAATTCATTGATGATGAGCTTATCTGAAATTTCAATGATATCCTATTCTAGACACGCGGGGCCTGTAGACCGCTGCCTACTCTGCCTATTAGGTAATCCGGCACTGGTAAAAAACCACTGGTATTGGAAGACATGCATGCGAGACCCTAAAAACTAAATAGTGTTCAGCAGTAATAAAGGGGTAGACAATAAAAATTTCGGAAAACTGATAACAGTGTTGTGTTTAGGAGTCTAGAACACACCCAGATATTGAAATTAAACATAATCAAATAAACTTTATTTTTCTTGTGTTCGTCAGAAAAAAACACCACAACAAAAGTAAAAAACGATTTTGGAATTTTAAGCTATCATTCGGGTACCGATTTCGGAGTAGATAATCAAAATTTCGTAAAACTAATAACAGGATCGTATTACTCTATTAGTCTCGAGTACCCCCAGATATTGAATTTCAAAGTAAACGAACCAACTTCATTTTTTGTCCCATTAAGATAACATGGGAACTTTTTTGAGTTGCAGAAGTAACTTCAACTTCTTAGGTAACCGGATATATGCGAAAAACCTCTGGAAGGACATCTGACAGACACCTCAAGAATTTTACATACATAGATTATCAAATATACATATTGAATATTATTCCGAAAAAATTAAACATGGAATTTTATGCAAGACAATTGTCTGGACGTTCCCATACTTTCTTGAGGTTGGGGAAGATTTGCCACGATGGCAGCCGTAAATATTGTACTGTTATTTTATGTCATTTTGAGTGGTACAATGGAATCCACCATTTGGTTTAGAATGCTATTAATGTCTAAGTCAGAATCTTACCTATAATTCATATTACTATTTTTCCAATAGCTTGGAAAATATCAAGGTAATAAAAAGGTAATCGCCTTTTTTAAATCCAGAAAAGATAAAAAGCTTCCTAGTATTGTCGAAAGCATTTGTCGAACTTGTAAGCTTAGCTAAGCATTATCAACTGTAAAAGGAAAGCACCTAATGTGACAGCAAATTTCTGTCTCAACAAATTAACTGGTGTTGTTTTACTTGACATACAGAAAGTCTTTGACACTGTATGACACAATGGTCTTGTCTATAAACTTATTAATTACAGCTTCCCAACATATATAATTCATTTATTGAAAGCATATTTAGCAAATAGACAATTTATAGTACAATTAAATTGGCGTCTTTCACAATCGAACTATAAGTACAGGAATGCCTCAGGGAAACGTGTTAGGACCTGCACTGTTTAGTATTTATATCAACGATATACCAAAAACACAACATGTCAATTAAAGTCTCTATGCGTACGATACAGCATTGTTCACTTCATCATTTAGATTAGATACCATTAACAACAGACTCAACAATTTGCATAAAATCGATAAACATTTTAACAAATGGAGAATACAATTAAATGCAGAAAAAGCAGAATTCATAACATTCAATATTAATAATATTTATGTTCAATTAAACTTTTTATCATAAACCCTTTATCAAATACCTCGGCGTAATATTAGATAAATCCCTAAAATTCACCGAACATGTGAAAAAAATAAAATAAAATAAAACACCAATACTGCTAATAAAATTATTTTTCAGTTGTTCAAAATATAGAATAGAAGATCCTTTTTACTCTCTCCGTCCGAAAATATGGTATACATTACTTAAAAAATTGTGGGATTAACGAAAGTAATATTATCTAGATCTTTTTTGTTTTTATTTCTAAATAAGTGGTTGCTAGGCAACTAATAAACAAATGGTGCGCAAAGATTTTGAATTTGATAAAGTAATTCAAAGAAAAAAAAAACGCGTATTTTAGACAAATTAAAGTGACACCCGCTGTTCTAACAAAATGGCGAATTTTGATTAAAATTGTATTGAATTGGAAGGAAGAAGTTCCAAATCGCTTTAAATCACGACCGCCAAATAGTGGAGATTTAAATGTATTGGATCTTGGGTGTTTCAATTCTATACAATTCTTACAACATACAGTTTCACCGAATACAATCGACGAACTGATTACGAAGGATTCACGGTAAATTCATCGAAAATCAATTCATCGAAAATCAATTCATCGAAAATCAATTTATCGAATGATCAATTCATCGAAAAAAAATATTTTGTAAATATTTGAGAGGAATGCCGAGGGGATCGGAGAGCCAAAAAAGCAGTGGTCAATAAAAGTTGACGGACTACACTTATTAAATAACTATCATACTTGGTCTATTAATAATTTTTAAATTTTCCATTCAGAAAATACGACAGATAAAAGATACCTGTTGGATTATTTTGAAATCAGGGCTCCTTAGATCAGAAAAACCCGGTTAATGGGATCATAAATGTACTTAATACACCCATTCTTAAAGGATAATAAAAATGGTATTTCCCCATCTGTTAAGTCTTAAGGGTTTTGAGTTATGTACATAGTTTGACTATTCATATTTACTATTCCACACATGATTTGTTCAATGTACGGTGATTCTAAACAGGTGGCATTGTTATGTTAGTGTGAGTTTGTTTTGTCATTAAACTAGATGATGGGTAGCTCGCTTCGCTCGGCTTCTTCTAACCAAACCCTTACTAACCTAACCTAACCTAAGATAGTGTTTTGACATTAAACTAGAAGATGGGTAGCTCGCTTCGCTCGGCTTCTTCTAACAAAAACCTTACTAACCTAACCTAACCTAAAATAGTACTTTGTCCTTAAACTAGAAGATGGGTAACTCGTTCCGCTCGGTTTTAGACTTTTACTAACTAAACCTAACCTAATTACCTTGTTTTTAGGCGCATAGTACTTTATTTTCCCCCATATTAGCCCAGTTAAAATGCGTATCATTGTGTATGAATTTATAAAAATTATTGGCGTGCAATTGCCCATAACCTGTCTTTTAAAACCTTAAAAACAAAACATTTATTTCTTTTATTATATAAGTTTTCTTATTATATTTCTTTATTTATATTCAAACACTATGTCACTTTATTTACCTTTTTTTAAACCATATAAAAAATTTTACACAATTATTTCTTAGTCTGTCTACTTTTATTGACCA
Source organism: Liopterus haemorrhoidalis (assembly GCA_963971575.1). Lineage (NCBI taxonomy): Eukaryota > Metazoa > Arthropoda > Insecta > Coleoptera > Dytiscidae > Liopterus > Liopterus haemorrhoidalis. Next base: position 86,385,419 of record OZ020611.1, read on the forward strand.
CTGCTCTTTTGGCTTTCCGATCCCCTCGGCATTGCTCTCAAATATTTACAAAATATTTTTTTTCGATGAATGATCATTCGATGAATTGATCATTCGATGAATTGATTTTCGATGAACTCGTCGGTTATCATTACGAAGGCATGCCTTCATAGTCTAGTGGCTCTAGAACGAGAACGCGAAATTCTTAGGTTGCCGGGTTCGATTCCCGGTGAGGCTGTATCTTGATATTTAATTTCTACATTATATATATATATATATATATATATATATATATATATATATATATATATATATATAACCAATTGTATTTTCATTTTAATCCTTTCAAAAAAATTCCTTGCCCCATTTGTCTAGATTATTTGGTATTTCGCGTACTGTATATTCCTTTCATACAGTAATATTATCTTGAATAAAATTTCTTAATCATCATTATCTTATATATCCAGTACCAGAACTAGCTTTATTCGGGCCCTGGGTAAGATTTTATATTTAGACCACTAGTAAATTTTCAAAGAATTAAAAAGAAAAATGTAGCATATAATTCGAAATTTATTAAAGATATTATAAAATATAACGAACTGGTCAGTGATATAAAACATTGTATGAATATTACAGCTTTTAAAAGACATTTAAAATCAATGGGTATGTCGATTTTTTTTTGTCTCATCTTCGTCTCTTGTCACCATATACGTTTCTTATCCCTGCCGGATTTAGGTGGTCGAGAACCCTCAAGACTAAGAATCACCATACACCGCATCGGTGTATACAGCATCATCGACGGATTTTGATTTTGTGGTACAGTTTGGTACTGCGCAGTAGGTTGCGACGTCAGCACGGTGCGGAATTCTTCTTTAAAATGTCGATTGGCTTGAGATAATTTTGGTGGACAAGTGTCCATCCTTGCAATTGGTGGAGTAGAAGCATTAGATCTCTGGAAACTCCTGTTTGATACCGTTCTGCGTCACAGAAATTTTGTTGCGACATTAAGTTCAGTTCCGGGTACCTTTCACATCAATGGGAGAACTCGGATCATATAGCCCCGTCGGTTTGTCGATTCTACCTGAAATATAGAAAGCAATTCATTTCACTGCGCATAGATCCATTTATGACGATGCCGAACGGTGGTATTTCGTTCGCTTCTCCCAACTTCCAAGGGATCCCCATCTGAGAAAGATCCATTGTGGAAAGGGGTTTGATTTCTTTTATCATTTGGAACCATGTATACATTTCATGAGATGGTTGGCCCCATGAAACGGTGGTAAGGTACATCGACCAGATGGTAGGGTCGACGTTACCCCCCGATTGGTTTTTGCCAAGGTAGCTTTAAGCGATCCAAAGGGAAAGGGTGCTTAACTTTTTCCGTCAAAAGACCACCGTATTCCGTAAGGTGTATTTAATGCCAAACGTGACGTGTGAAGAAGATTAGAGGGAAAAAGTCGGTTGAGATAGAACCAATTTAAGAGGCATTTTCAGAAGGATGAGGTATGTAGGACAACGGATAGTCGCTCTTTTAGTCGCCTCTTATGACAAGCAGTAGAAACTGCGGGCAATTCTACTCTGACGACATTTCACAAAAAAATTATGTGAAGTGTGAACTTTAATACATTTCGTGGTAGGTATTTAGTAAGTGATAAAAAATATATATTTGACACATTTTTGACACAAAAGGGGATAGACAGACAGCCAGTTTAACACATGAGTGACGTAATAAGGGCTTGTCCAAGAGTTTACAGCCCTAAAGGCATGTAAAGTATTGTTTCTATTTATTAAGTTATTTTTATTTTAATATGCTCCATTTATCGACACAAACAAGTTAACTAAATATAACAAATCCCTCTAATCTATTTATCATGCAACCATATGTTTAAAATTTGTTTAATTTACTTCATATTACCCACACTATTAATAATTACCCTTCAAATATACTTTGATTTACTATCTATTTGCTTTTCTAAATTTTTATCTATAACTTACAAGAACTATAGATAATATTCACAAACGGTTGAAAACAATATATACATTTTTTCGTATAGTGAGAATTTTACCACATTGCAGGATTTCGTTGGTACAGAGTAAGTGTAGAATGTGTCCAGGAGAGTAATGCTTCTGTAATTCTTGCATTCATTCTTCATCCCTGATTTGAATATGGGTTTTATAATCCCTTTCCTCCATCTATCAAAAAAACTTTTCCCTGTCCATACCTTATTTATAACTTCCGTTATTTTTTTTTTTTCTTTACATTTTTCGTACTGTACAACCATTCTTCGTTTCCTATCCCATCTTCTCCGGCTGTTTTTTTTTTCTTTTTCAGTTTCTCTATCTGTGCTTGGATCTGATCTTCAGTAGTATATTAAGGTTATTTTTAACAAATTCGTATTTTAAATTTAGTAAATAAATTTAAACCAATTACATTTTATCTATACTAATACTTACACTAATATTTCATAATATAATATATATAATTTTCAGTTCTCCAATGTATGTGTCATCATTCCAACTACTATAACATTAGAATCAGACAAATCGCAAGGAATTACATCATCCCAAAATGATTTTAGAATTGGGATAATAATCTGGTGCACCGTCCAAAGTTTATTATGTTTTTTTCTAGCTTACGGCGCATACAAGGCAAGTATTAATCTATTTCCATATACACCCCAAATTTCTCTTTGTGTCGTTTCGCCCGTCATTATTTTCAAAGTTATTATATGAAACAATTAAGGTAACATACAGAGTGATTATTTAATGGCGAGACGACGTCACTGGAAGTTTTAATAATTTGCCGTTTCATACACATCGTAGCAGGCGATTATGCGCGCATGGGCGTAGTAGACACTTCCGTCATCTCCAAAGTATTGAGTCAATGATTTCCTGCCATTCTTTTATTCGATTTTCTATTATTTTATTTGATAATTCGGTGACGTCGTCTCGCCATTAAATAATCACTCTGTATATAGCTTTAGGTCCTAAAATTACCGCCGAAGTAATTAGTTACAGTTTTTAACGCACAGCATCTGTGGCTCTTACCCAGTGGCGGAGTGGCCCGCCGGAGTACTAGGTAATTCCCCGTGGGCTGGTCCCGATAGGACCAATTTTTGGATCAATAAGGCTGGATCCAATGAAGCCGTTTCTTCACCTTATGAGTCGGTTAAATCCAATTTTCCAGGACCGGAAAATTTTGCCAGTCCGCTACTGCTTTTAGCGTCTATCAGAGCCTATTTGCTACGTAAACAAAAAAAAAAAACAAATAAAAGAAAACTCACAGATACATTATAAACAACCTAAAATAAAATTAAATATTACCGCCAAATTAAATGTTCTAAAATGATTGGTCATTCCAGCAGTTTTAGAGATATTTCTGAAATAATACAAAAAACACTGACATTTCAATTTTAATTCAAAATATAGTCTGTTCCAAACGTTTAAGCGGAACTACAATTTGAAATCTAGTAATTTTTATAAATAGTGTAAATCATACATACATTTGTCAAAAATTCAAAATTAAATCGATAGTTTCAATTGTAGGCTCTCAGTGAAACATATTGAATAACAGGAAAAGAATAAAACACTCGGTAGTTTCAAAGAATAAAACAAGTTTTGTCCAGTGTTTGAGTGCCACTGTTCATTTTTGTAAAAAAACAGCTGTGTTAAAAAAGTGGGTTGCTATGAAAACAAAAATATAAAAAACAGTCTGACACTAAATTCACAACTGTCAACATCAAAAAATCCTATTATATACAGTCCACTAAATGATCACATATTTAATTATTAATATTTGTATCTATTAAAATAAATAAATGTGAAATAAAAATAAAAGCTTTGCGTACACGCTACATTTGGTCCTACAGAACCGGATAATTTCCAAAGACAGTGTCAGAAGAACAATAAGACGGTAACAGCCGTAGAAATCAGATAATAATTAGACATTCATCAGACACATAGCAAGAATAACATCAAGCAAGAATATCATCAAGCAAGTATATTATCAAGCAATAACATCATCAAGCAAGAATATCATCAATCAAGGTAATCAACAGGACATCGTCAGAGAGAGAGAGAGAGTGTGATAACAGAACACTGGTCATAAAAAGGTTGTTAAGGTAAGTGAGTCACTTATTTCCTTTATATCCTTTTTGTTTCAATTTCAATATGGCGGATCAAAAATTAATTCAAAAGCGAAAAACAATAAAAGCAAGTCTCACAAAAATGTTTAATTTTGCCAATTCGTATCAAAAAACTGACGACATTACTCAAATTGTTGTCAGAAATGACAAAATTGATGATACATGGACCAATTATGACATGGTGCAATCAGAATTAGAATTTCTGGATGCTACACAGTCAGCTGACAGAGATGTTGTAGAAGATCTCTATTTTAATATAAAGGGCGCATTCAAGAAAATTCTAACTTTGCACGACAATGAACAACAGCCCGGGAAGTCAGCGCATGACACAGCCGTCTCATTAACACCTAATGAGCTTGAAGATGAAAATACAGTCAAGGTACCGCGGATGAACATACCAGTGTTTACAGGTAACTATCATGAATGGGTTAATTTCTATCAATTGTTTACGTCAGTTATTGATAAAAATAAAAAACTAGCACAAGTAGAAAAATTATACTACTTAAAAACATATTTAAAAGGCGAAGCGTTAAAAATCATTAGTGCTTTAACGGCATCTAATGAAAATTATCCAGTGGCTCTTCAACTTCTCCAAGAAAGGTATGATAACAAGGTTTTAATTGCAAATCACCACATGAACGAAATATTTGAACAACCGATCTTGAATTTAAAAGACAACAATAGTTTACGCAATCTAGTTACAAACACAAAACAACATTTACAGTCCCTAAAATCTTTGGATCTGCCCATCGAACATTGGGATATTATAATAATGTATGTTTTGAGTCGAAAACTAGACAGTCGTACCCGCGAAGAGTGGGAATTGAAGCGAGTGAGCAAAAAGTTGCCCACTTTGGTTGATTTTTTTGAATTTCTTGAAAATCGGTGCTCCGCTTTTGAGTGCATTACACCAATAAGTGTTCACAAACAACACACACCATCACCCATGAAAAAGCCAGGAACCTCAATATCAGCTAATCAACAATCGTCTTATGCAAACTCTAATGCAAAGGTCTCATACACTTGTCCAGTATGTAACGGTGCACACGGCATATACAGCTGTGATAAGTTCCTGAATTTATCACTTGATGAAAAAACAAAAGCTGTAAAAGAGTCTGGACTTTGCTACAATTGCTTAAGAGGAAAACACACAGCACTGCAGTGCATGGGCACTTCTTGTAGAAAATGCTCAAAAAAGCATAATACATTATTGCATCCCAATGATGGTACAGAAATCCCCACATCAACAAACTGCAGCGCACAAACCAAACTATCACAAGTTTTGTTGTCAACAGCACTAATAAATGTTTTAGATTACAAGGGCCAGCCACATCCATGTCGAGTTCTACTGGATTCAGGCTCGCAATCTAATTTCATATCTGAAAAAATGAGCAAACGTCTACACCTTCCGCAAACAACAATAAACATACCAGTATCAGGATTGAACAAATTATGCACGTATATAAAATGTTCAACAAATGCAACAGTGAAATCCAGATACAACAGTTACAAAACAAAACTCCGACTGCTTGTATTACCAAAAATTACAGAAGATTTGCCATCACATCAAATCAGAATATCAGATGTAACAATACCCGACAACATTAAGCTAGCTGATCCTAAGTTCCATCAAACATCTGAAATTGATATGTTAATTGGTGCTGAAATATTCTACAGTATATTATGTGTCGGACAAATTCGCACATCACAAGGATTAACTTTCCAAAAATCACAATTTGGTTGGTTGATATCAGGAAAGGTTTATACCACACAAAGGTTAAAACAAACAAACGGGACATCTTGTCACCTATTAATTGATCCCCTCAGCGCCCAAATGAAAAAATTTTGGGAAATAGAGGAATGCAGTACCACAAAAATATTATCAAGGGAAGAGGCAGACTGTGAAGAGCACTTCAAGCAAAACATAACCAGAGATAGTATTGGCAGATACATTGCCAAACTACCCTTTAGAATAAACAAAACAGAATTAGGCAATTCATACGCAACCGCACTGAAACGGTTCAACGCACTGGAAAGAAGATTTGCTAGAAACCCTTCCCTCAAGACACAATATTGTGAATTTCTAGACGAATATCTTCATTTAGGTCACATGAAAGAAGCGCCATGTGAAGTAGCAGAATTGGATTACTATTTACCTCATCACGCCGTGATGAAAGAAGAAAGCCTTACAACAAAAATCAGAGTCGTTTTTGACGGGTCCGCATCAACTACTACTGGAATTTCACTGAATGATACATTGATGGTCGGTGCAACTACCCAAGAAGACTTGTTTTCCATCCTGACCAGATTCCGGTTGCATACTTTTGTTTTGACAGCTGATGTAGAAAAAATGTACCGGCAAGTGCAAATACATAAGGATGATTTACATTTCCAGAAGATATTGTGGAGACCCAATCAAAATGAAGCATTAAAATCATATCAATTAACTACAGTCACGTATGGTACAGCATCGGCACCATTTCTTGCCACACGCTGTTTGCAACAACTCGCAGATGATGAATTACAAAATTATCAATTAGCTTCATCAATATTAAAAAGAGAATTTTATGTTGATGACTTATTAACAGGGGCAAATACTATCAACGAAGCAATTCAAATAAAAAATGAGCTCACAGATCTCTTACATAAAGGTGGTTTTCATTTGAGAAAATGGGCATCAAATAATTCCAACATCTTGCAAAACACAATCAATGAATCTGATATTCATCCGTTTCAATTAGACACAACACAAACAATCAAAACATTAGGTCTTCATTGGAACTCTTGTCAAGACACAATAGTTTATGAATTTAATCCCACAAATGAAAAGAATACAACAAAACGGACAATTTTAGCACAAATTGCAAGATTATTTGATCCACTAGGTCTCTTAGGACCTATAATTGTTAAAGCAAAAATTATTATGCAAGAACTTTGGAAGTTAAAGATAACTTGGGACGAATCAGTACCAATTCACGTCTTTACCGCTTGGAGCGAATACAAACAACAATTATCAGTAGTAAATCAATTGGCAATAGATCGGAACATAGTTATTAGCAATGCTACTAACATACAATTACATGGATTTTGCGATGCGTCTGAAAGGGCATACGGTGCATGTATCTATGTACGATCAACAAATAGTATCAGCACTCAGATGTCACTAGTATGTTCAAAGTCGCGTATTGCTCCACTAAAAAATATCACATTACCAAGGCTGGAACTTTGTTCTTCTGTTTTGCTGGCTAATTTGTACAAAACTACCCAACAATCATTGGGAATCAACTTTGATAGAACGTATTTCTGGACAGATTCAACAATTGCGCTTTGTTGGATAAACACACCGGCACACACATTAAAAACTTTTGTGGCTAACCGAGTAGCTGAAGTACAATCTATGACGGATCCACGCAACTGGAGACACATAAGTTCTCCTGAAAATCCAGCAGATATCATCTCTCGAGGATTACTTCCCTCACAGATTCAGCACTGCAATTTGTGGTGGACTGGTCCTTCTTGGATAACACATGATGAAGATACATGGCCTTGCAAGGAAATATTCTTTGATGAAATTCCAGAAGTAAAATCAACAACCACTGTTCTACTCACGACTAACAAAGAATTCAGTCTACTTACGAAATATTCAGATTTTAACAAATTGCGCAGAATCACAGCATATTGCCTCCGTTTCATCAACAAAATACGAAGGAAGATTCTAAAAACTGGCCCAATTTCAACAGGAGAACTAGACGAGGCAACTACAACATTAATAAAGGTAGTTCAAGGTCATGAATTTGAACATGACATTAAACAACTAGAGAAAAATAGAAGTCTCGGCAACAATAGTAAATTGTTGAGGCTCAATCCATTTTTAGACAAAAACAAAATATTACGAGTAGGAGGTCGCCTCAGACATTCAAATTTATCAGAGTCTCAAAAATATCCAATCTTGCTACCCAATGGACATCAGTTAACTAAAATGATAATAAGACATGAACATGTTAAATCCTTTCATGCTGGCGTCCAAACAACATTATATGCAGTCAGAGTAAGGTATTGGCCATTAAATGGTAGAAATATGACTCGAAAAATCATTCATGAGTGCATAACATGTTTTAAGGTAAAGCCCACAATTACTGAGTATATGATGAGTGATTTACCTTCGGCGCGAACGACAGTTTCCCGCCCATTCACTCATACAGGTATCGACTATTGCGGTCCTTTCTACATCAAAGATAGGCGCAAGAGAAACAAAACACAATATAAGGTATATGTAGCAGTTTTCATATGCCTCACTGTCAAGGCGATCCATCTGGAATTGGTAAGCGATTTGACTACCGAAGCTTTCATATGTGCATTACGTCGCTTTTTTGCTAGACGAGGAGTATCTCGACACATATATTCAGATAACGCAACCAATTTCACAGGAGCATCACAAGAACTGGCAGAATTAACAACATTGTTTAATTCTCAATTGCATAAAACTAAAGTAATGCAATTCATGGCAGAAGAAAATATCATATGGCATTTCATTCCGCCCAGATCACCACATTTTGGAGGACTATGGGAGGCTGCTGTCAAGTCATTTAAGCACCATCTACGCAGAGTAATTGGCAAAACCATACTAATATTTGAAGAATTAAATTCTGTCATTATTGAAATTGAATCAGTATTAAATTCACGTCCTCTAACTCCCATGTCATCAGATCCTAATGATCTGTCAGTATTAACTCCTAACCATTTTCTCCTTGGTGACTCACTTACAAACTTAGCAGATCCTGACATTCGTGTAACCCAGATTAATAGATTATCCAATTGGCAACAAATACAGTTGTACAAGCAACAAATTTGGGCTCGCTGGTACAAGGAGTACCTCAATGAACTCAATGTCCGAAGCAAATGGCAAACGCAGCAAGAGAACCTGCAGATTGGAAAGCTGGTTCTACTAATAGAAGATAACCTGCCTCCCATGCGATGGTTGGTAGGTCGTATTATTTCTCTTCACCCAGGTACAGACGGCGTTGTACGAGTCGTCACAGTTAAAACACCAACAAGCAGTTTCAAGCGTGCAGTGAGAAAGTTGTGTCCACTACCCATAGACAATAGTAACGACTGTTGAAAGTAGTACTTTCAAGGCGGGCGGCATGTCCAGTGTTTGAGTGCCACTGTTCATTTTTGTAAAAAAACAGCTGTGTTAAAAAAGTGGGTTGCTATGAAAACAAAAATATAAAAAACAGTCTGACACTAAATTCACAACTGTCAACATCAAAAAATCCTATTATATACAGTCCACTAAATGATCACATATTTAATTATTAATATTTGTATGTATTAAAATAAATAAATGTGAAATAAAAATAAAAGCTTTGCGTACACGCTACAAGTTTATTTGATCCGTATTTCGGCTTATGAGGCCATCTTCAGAAAAGCAAGGGGTTTGCAGAAATACATTCATATAAATAGAAAAATTACAAACTATGAGAAAGGAGATACAAGGTAAAATTATATGAGAGAAAATATTAAAAGGGATTAAGAAGAGGCGACCATCTAAACTCAACTTGTTCATTCATGAGATTTTTTTTTTAATTTATTTTATTTATTTATTTATTTTGGCTCACAGTCGTATGTATATATACAACCATATATAGCCATGTTACATAGGCTTTTACATGTTATATAACAAACTAATACATAGTACAATAAATATGGTGTATTTCTAATAATTTGGAGACGAGGGTTTACTATACACTTAAGTATCAGTCCGTATTATATAAGCATTTCACAGTCTTCCAAGAACGATATTACGATCAGTATCATTTTTTTATTTTTAATTATTGCGCAAATGTCAAAGGGGACTAAATTTTAAGTTCACTAGCTTGATTACAAATTGGGATCTTTGGCGTGTCATTTGGGGGCATTCATAAAACAGATGGTTGAGATTGGCGATTGTCTGGTTGTTGCATGTGCACGATGGCAAAGGGACAACTTTGATTCTCCAGAGGTGGGCGGGGCTTGGATCCATGTCCAAGTCTTATCCTGCATATGCTGGTGATATATTTCCATTCTTCGTCAAATTTTGCGAACCATGGTTTCTTAGGGACGGTATTTTGTATGGATGCGTATGTTTGCCTTTGTGTTGAGTAGACTCCAACCACTCGTTCTCCCACTCCTCGTCAATGATTCTTTTGATGTGGCCATAGATATCCCCTGCTGTTGCTTTGTAGGGGTGATGTTCTGGACCGTGGTGCAAAGCTAGTTTGGTCAGAAATTCCGCCCTGTTGTTTCCCGCAGATATGTCTTGGTGGGTCTTGACCCATACAAAGGTTATTATCAGATATTTTTGTTTGGCCGTCGCCAGTAGGTTGATGATTTTTTGAATTTGGTGATTGCGATGCTGCAGATGTCCAGACTTTACGGATTGGAGGGCACTTAGGCAGTCTGAGATTATGGAGGTGAGAGAAATGCTGCTATTTAGGATCAGTTCTATAGCAGCTTTTATTGCAAATAGTTCCGCGGAGAAACTAGAAAATGTTACATCAAGGTAAAAGGATTGTTCAATCCCTTCAGATGGGCATGAGAAGGCTGCAGCAGTCTTGTTATTGCAATCTTTGGTACTGTCTGTATATATATATATATATATAGGAATAGTCAGGGCAAAACTTGGTAAGGGCTTCAGACAGGATCATTCTATTTTCGCAGGGGTTGTCCGTATATTTGGAAATCTGATGATGTGTTCTTCATGAAACCATCTTTCAGATAATATAACGATATTTGGCTTGTGTGTTCCTATGTACCTTTCTATGAGAGGTTTGTTGGATCTGACCGACTGGTCGTTCCACTGGATAATAATAAGGCCGATTGCTGTCTAGATGTAACGTGTTCCGTAAGAGGTTCAGCACATCTGAAAAATTAAAATTGTCTCAGATTTTGATTGATCTGTTAAATAATTAACCATTGTGATTATGTTGTCTAGGATAAGTTCGGAGTTTCTTGAGCCTGTAGAATTGTCTGCATTGGACCTTAGGTGCGGTTGTGGAGGGTAAGGGTTGACACCTACTGTTCCGTTAAGAGAATAATTGTTTTGTACTGAATAAACCCGCGCGGGTGTCCTTTCTCTGTTATTTGCAAGTGTGTTTGTCTGAGTATTGGAGAAAATTTGGCCAGAGTTCTGTTGGTGATATTGATCTTCGTTGTCTGCAGCGTTGACCAGAGTATTTTACTCGTGCGAAGGGGAGGAAAGTCCGTGAAATTGTTGACATAAGCGACCTCTGAGTCCGATCTATATTTAGTTTTGGCCTCTTTATAGCTCACGTTGTTGAACGCCATATATATATTTTTTATTGATTTTTGGTTATTATATTCCGGTAAATTAGTATGATTACTTCTATGTTCTCCTTTATAAGAAATGCATCTGGGGGTTGTGTTGCACTGTGTTGACTCGTGGTTTTCACCACAGTTCACACAGCGGCTGGAGCTACGACACTGTTTGACCAAGTGTCCAAATCGGAAGCATTTTAGACATTGGGTTAGGCGGTAAATGTAGGGTGATACTATGCATCGCGCGCCGTAGATGGAAACGTACTCGGGGAGTATCTGACCTTTGAATGTTAGGACGACCGCACCAGTGTTTTCAAAATCTGGCAGTTCGTTTCTGATTATTTTCCGCGTCATTCTTTTAATATGAACAATTTTAATTGTTGATTGTATAAAATTGTCAATTTCGTCTGTTGAGATGTCTGTGTCCACGTTTCGAATTATGCCTTTTCTTACTAAAATCAATTCCGGTATATATGCTTGAAAGTTGAGGCTTGCCAGAACTTTAGCTGCGTCTAGGATTTTGTTTGCAGACTCCCGATTAGACATATCAATTTTGATTTTGTTTCTGCCTGTTGTATATACAGTTAATCACAAAATTGAGGATACAAGAATTTGACAAAGATTTTTTTAAAACTAATTAATTTTTATTTATAAAATACACCTTGCAGGTCCAAAATTATTACAAATAGTATAAAGTATAGTAATATTTGTTAAAAATTTGTTAAGGAAAACTAAAAATAATAATTTTTTAAAGACACAAAATTGAGCGTACTAGTTAATTTGGATTGATTTAAGACCTGTCTTTTCCTGAAATTATATTGCATAGGTTTTATCTTGCAACAGATGGTTTTTTCATTAGTTTAGTTTGCATTAGGCCACATTCAAGTACAGTGATTTTGTTTATATCATAATGGAAAATAAACGTAAACAGACTAACGAATCTACACGAAAACTAATAGTTAAATTATACGCCCGGGGTCATACAATGCGTGAAATAGGTGATATAGTAAACCGAAGACATTCCACAATTCAAAAAATAATAAATAAATTTAAATATGAAGGTACTATCAAAAACAAAACGGGCAGAGGCAGAAAAAAATTGTTATCAACTGTAGACGAAAGATTTATTTTGCGAAAAATCAAGCAAGATCCTAAAATTAGTGTACCCCAGTTAACGTCAGAATTGTCACAAAGATTAAATAAACAAATTTCAGTAGAAACAGTCCGCCGTGTACTCCGGAAAAATAACTACAATGGTCGAATTGCACGCAAGAATCCTTTGTTTTCAAAAACGAATAAAAAGAAACGCTTAGAATTTGCAAAAATGTATGTAAACAAACTAATTAGCTTCTGGAATTAAGTTATTTTTTCTGACGAGACGATTTTTTTTGGGTCGGACGGCAGACCAATTTTTTGGCGGAAGCCCAATACAGAATTTAAAAAAATTAATACCGTTCCAACAGTACATCACGGAGGCGGATCAGTTATGTTGTGGGGTGCTATAGGCTCAAACGGCCCAGGTAATTTAGAATTTATAGAAGGAATCATGGATAAATGAAAATATCTAAACATCTTAAAAAATAATCTGACGGCTACTGTAGAAAAATTAGATATGCCACCAGTTTATTATTTTCAACAAGATAACGATCTCAAACATACTGTGCTTATTGTATAGGAATGGCTGTTATATAATGCACCAAAATTACTCAAAATACCGCCACAATCGCCTGATCGCAATCCAATTGAAAATTTATGGAGAGAAGTAAAAGTTCGGATAAAAACAAATTCATTTTCTAATAAAAATGATTTTAAAACGAAACTTCAAGAAGAATGGAATAATATACCAGCAGAAGTTTGTGGAAAATTAGTGCAGTCTATGCCAAATCGCCTGCAAGCAGTAATAGAAGCAAAAGGTGACGTGACAAAATATTAATTTAAATTAACTGATTGTTTTGTAATTATTTTATTAGTATTTCTACTATGTGTACGCTCAATTCTGTGTCTGAAAATGTATATATTTTTTGTTTTCTTTAACAAATGTTTATTAAATATTATTTAATTTTATACCATTTATGATAGTTTTGTATCTCTAAAATGTATTTTAGAAATAAAAAATAATTAGTTTAAATAATCTGTTTTATAGGCATCTTTACCTAAAAGGTATATTTCTAAAACTTTTGTATGCTCAATTTTGTGAGTAACTGTATATATCTGTAATATATTTGGCTTCCTCTCTGAAATTTTCACAAATTTGTTCTCTACGCTCATTTTGTGTAAGTTACCAGCATTGTTAATTTTGCTTTCTAGTATAATGATATAAGGGCCATTGTCAGCAATGCTGTATCTATTGTTTATATTTATATCGTAGTAATTTAAACTATTCGAATCATCCTGGTTATTTGTATTTTCGGGCATACTAATTATTGCCGGATTACGGCTTATCTTACTAGCGAGCTCATTCTGGACTGGCAATATCACGTCACCAGCTGATGACTGTGTAGTATATGTTTTCTTTGACTCGAATGGTGTGTTTTGTGAATTGCGGCTTTCTTTTAGTGTATTGTGAAAAGTGATGTGGTTTTCTGATGTTTCATCTTATTGAGTAGAGTCATAAATATTATATTCGTACTGTAATGGACTGTTGTGGATACCGTCCATGGCCTGTACGAATGCGGCTGCCGTTGAAATGTCCGGGGGTTCCTCGCCCCCACTGGTATCCCCCATGGTTAGGGGTGATACTCACTTAACGTTGGGATTTTCTTTCACCACAACACTGATATATTGTAGGTAAAAACACAACCATTTTATTACAACTAAATGTAGCTCTCGTTAAGAGATGTTGCTGTGACCGTGGTCAGGGAAAGAATGATTCATGAGATTTCTAGACTTAGAAATCTCTTTCTTAATTTCAAATATCTCTAATGCTATCTCCACACGCTCGTCCGAGCGGCTCGGCGAACGATGGCGATACGAGTGCAGCGTCCACATGCTTCCCAAGACTCGCAATACGCTCAGTCATTGTTCAGACTTATAGCACGATGGGAGACCTAGAACTTGCAGCTGCAACAGCTTTGTGTGCTCTTACATATTATAATTATTAATATACTTGACTGATTCATCATCCACTACTTATGCATCATCCACTTTCTTCCTATCTTTATGATGTCTGTTTTTTGGATCCCATATAGCAGGTTCGGCTTGGTAACAGTCCAAAAATTTCAAGACCGGGCTAAAGTGTAGAATGATGGACGAATCTTGTGGGGGATATTTGAGAAAGAAGAGGCGTGGCCAACAACGTTACATAAAACCAGTACTTCTCAAACAAAAACAAAGCATAAATTAAGATTATAATTAAAAGATAATATAACTATCTGGAGTACCCGTACTTCGTACGGTTTTTGTGGTAAAGGTAACTTTTAGCTGCCTATAATACGCATACTGTTCTGTGCAGGGCCAGGGACAGTGATTCACCTTAAAAGCACTATCTTAGGTTATTATTGATAACTTTTTATTTATTTATTTTTTTTATAACCCACCTAAAAATAAATTGTATTTTAAACTGAATTGAAACATGGAAACAGTGCCAACAGAGCAAACACAGGGCATAGTATAAGCAGCTAAAAGTTACTTTTAACGTTTTTGTAATGTGTTTTTTTTTTTTACTTTAACGTAAATGATAAGTGATTGTTTGAGAAGCACAGGTTTTTAGGTATTTTTCGATGGCGACGCCCATTATTTCTCAAATATCCCCCACCACATCGTAGTCGTCAACTATACTACATTTTTTCCCAAGACCGTATCGTTCGCCCACTCACTCATTGTACTTATTCAAATTAATAACAGGAATAAAAAAAAGAACTGTTCAATTACAACGCGGAACATGTTTCTACCAAGAGTTCTACTGTATACTCTATTAACAACGACGAGCGTGTAGACAGAGCATTCGTCGCTCGGGACAGCCGCTAGTGTTCGGCATTCGTATCCTTTGATAAAAACCGACATAATACGGAGCGATGGCGCAACATAGCGAAACAGTACGAAGCGAGGTGAACGAAGTCTCTACACGCTCGGATTCGTGCTGTTTCGCGTCGACTCGGCCAATGTGTAGAGCCGGCATAATAAATCCAATTCTAATCCTTTCGGCTGTACATGTAAAATTTCAATGTTATCAAAACTAAAAATATGTTTATGTTTAAGCATATGTTTAGCTACATTAGACTTATCACTATGGTCTAATCTCCACGCTCTAATGTGTTCTCTTATTCGTATGTTGAAATTACGTTCGGTTTTACCTATATAAATATAATCGCAATTATTACAATTTATTTGGTATACTCCACTGTTATCCAACTTATCCTTGCGTTCAATTTTATTATTGTCTAAAATATTTTTAAGAGTGAACTGATTATGAAATGCGGCTGTAACTTCATGATTTTTTAAAAGGTTAGCTATTTTAATGCTGCTAGAACCAACAAATGGAATTTTTCTGTATAGTTTTACCGGTTTAGAAAGTTCATTGTTATAAAATTTATTGAGAAAGAGTTTCTTTTTCTTTTTCTTAAGAATATCATGTACAACTGTGGGGCTATACCATTAGATTGAGCTAACCATAATTTTAAAAATAACCCCACAGTTGTACATGATATTCTTAAGAACTCAAAATAAATGTCAATAATCACATTTTAATACGTAAACAACAAAATATTGGCAGCAACTGTGGTATCTGGAATGACATAATTTCAAAAAAAAAAAATTGTATGTAAAAATTCAGATCAATTCTGTAAAAAGTTACTATAATAGTTACCGTGTAGTAACGTTACTACAAGATAACTTTTATAGTGACTTTAATAGTAATTTTAACATTTTACATATTCTGTAATATCCAACTGTAGTGTCGTCGCTATGAAAGTTATATCTTAGTGACAGTTACTGAGAAAAGAAGTTAGTTACAGAAGCGCAACACGCATGCGCATTGGTGGTATACAGATGACAGTTGAGGTTAAAAATGTCAAAATATTGTATTGCTTACATTATTTTGTTGTTATATAATATATATTATGGTATATACATTTATAAAATATAAAAAAAAAGCAAAATGAGTGAAGAAATTAAAAAAAGGAGTCCAAAGACAAATTCTCGACAGTAAAACCAGTGACGCAGGCGGGTGGGATTTGGAAGTTAGAACCTCCCATGTAGCTGGATTTTTTATTACTTCGATGCATTTTCCTTGTTTTGTCATTACTTCCATACGACTTATTTTATAACCCTCCCCCTGATGAAAATATTTTTGCGTCATTGAATAGAACATTTGTTAATTTTTTTTTAAATAAAAACTAGTTTTTTAATAATTTGTAAAAAGACTCATATTAAAAATGAAGAATTGGAAAAGACTTTTTGATCTTTTATATATTTCATCTCCTGCAATATAAACATTTACCTACACTCATACATACATATTTCATATATATATTTAATTTATATAATTTTCTTTACTAATCTTCTTCATTTTCTATTATATCTAAAAATTAAACTTAAAATCAAATGTCCGCCATTTTTATCTTTATAGGAACTAAGTTATTACTTATAAACACCAGCATTTTGTAGTTACTATGATAGGAACTTTTATAGTAACATGTTACTAAATATTGTAGCAACTTTTGTCTTACGGAATACGAAATACCTCAAAGTTACTGACCTTGCTCATAGTGACAAATTTAGTTACTATGATCATAATAACTGAGTTACAGAACTGGTCTGATAGTCTCCTTCCTTTTTATTCAATGAAGAATACAAAAAATAAATACATAAATAAATAAATAAATACAACAGCTTTATCTTCCACCCAATTATTCAATTTTGTTATTAATTTTGTATCATAACATTAATAATTTTTGTTTCAGAACAATCGCAAACTTATAACACCTTGGCTAACAATAAATTTCTGGGTTTCAATATTCTACAATGTGGCCTTGTTTAAAATGTTCTTTGTAGCAGGTTTTCCTAAATGGTTCAGTAATACAAATTTAGCCACCACTGCATCTACGACAAACTCTACCAACGTAGTTCCAACAGATATATTAGAAATGATTTTTGACAATACCAATTTAAAAATGCCACTATCCTGTATGATTCTGTTACAGTATTTATTAACAAGTAAGTTGTTACAATTTTATCTGTGTAATCATGGCAATATGTTTACAAATATAATAGCAAGAAGGCACACACCCACAGGTTGGGGAAGGGGTTCTCGAGTGTTTAAATACACATCAACATTGACTAAAAATCAAAAATTGATGTGAAGTGTGAATTTTCACACATTTCAGGGTTTCGCAGGTATTTAGTAAGTGAACGATGATTATTTGAGATGCCAAAACAAATTTTATGTTAAAATATTGTTTTTGTTAATTTTAGGTTTCTAAATATGTACAGTATATATATATATAGCAAGGTTCATTAATATTTTTAAAATTGCGTCTATGGCTTCCATTGGTTGTTTTAAATCATAACCCCGCCCCTCTGAGTTCGTGTATTCAATTTCAACAATTTCCACTGGTTATTAAATTTACGCTTTTAAAAATTAAATGCAACATTTGCCCAAATATAACTAGAATTTTGAAAAAATAAACAAAAAATTTAACAAAATAAAAATGCAAAAAAAAAATAGAAAAAATAAAATTGCCTGGAGAGCGGAGAGAAATTTAGTTTGCAAATTAGAACGCGAGCATGCTAGCCATTACACTATCAAAGCATACTGGTTCAGTATGTTAGATAACTTATTTTACGTGGTCAAGCAAAAAACACAAGAAATTCGTTATTTTCCGAAAACATGATCTTATCAAAAATTCCTGTTGTCCTATTCCGGTTCACACAAGTGTACATTACTTAGAGTTTTTTCAGATTTTTAGTTTAAACCATCTGAGCTACAGGTTGTGGGACAATTTTTTTTGCACAGTTTTGGCAAAAATCGCATCAAAATAATTTATTTTGCAAAATAAAATTTTGATCGTTAATCCACGTACTAAGGGCTTTCATTTGATACCCTACTCAGAATTAAAATATATATATATATTTTTTTTGATGATATTTGTTTATATTTTTAGGCGGATATGTTTTTTAGATGTTTTAGTATTTTTCTTATGTGCGGGTAAAAGAGTTGTATAAGCATGCCAAATTTCAACTCTCTAGGTTTAGCCGTTTGACTACAATTTTTATCGAACAGACAGACAGACGACAAAATTACGGTATACGGGTTTTTTCATACCTACAAAACCCTAAAAATGATAGAAATCAATAAAACAATTTGCGCCATAAATATCATTTAGGAAGGTTTCTTTTGGTTCTTCAGATTTTTAATTCATTAGCGTTCCAGTTTTTATTTATTTTAAATATCAGCCTATTAGAACATATTTAAATTTAAAAATAACTACACTCCGCCAGTTTACTAGCTAAGCTACGAACAAACGACATTTGAGCTACTACCTTAAATGAAAGATTTTGTAGTGAAGCACTTGGCAAAGCTTCACAAATAGGTTTATCCATCATGTTTACTCGGTGTTGAGTTTTAAAGAAAAAATTTTAATTGGTTTCGACCAGATCTGCTTAAATTTTATAAAATACGTATTCTCAGTGTTTCCAGACGTACGGTAATTACTCTACATGTGCGGTAATTTAAGCAAATGTACGGTGTACGGTCTAAATCCTGTTACCGTATGCAAAAGTACGGTAATTTTCAATATTTACTAAAAATTAAAATTTTTGAAATTTTCACACATACCAACGATCGTAACGTTTGTTTACTGACTTGCTATGTCGCCAATTATTAGAAATATAATTCCATCATTAGCGCTAATACTTCAAAAATTGAGCCGACGTTATCAGAAAAAAACGGAGCAATTAATTGATGATGAGTTGCGGTTATTGCCAAATTATTATTAAACTTACTAACAATTTTTTAAACGAGTGTAAATAACATTAAAACGAAATCAAGAAATACATTGATCAAAAAACTATTAATGTTAGTTTACTAACAAAAGATTGTGTGAAACTGTAGGAAACTGTCTGAAATTCGTCCCAAATAAAGACATGTCCAGAATAAATGCCGCAAATGGGCAAGTTCCAGAATTCATCAGCAAATTAATCGATTAATTCAATCAATGACTTAATCGATGGAACCGATGTAATATGATTAGCATTGAAATCTGAAACGATTTGACGTCATGATGCTGTTATTATTTTCAAAATAAGTGCAAAATGATACACCCTCTTCGTCTAATTCTGATGAATTAAGTGTCTCAGATGAAGTATTATTTTAATACGTGACAATGGACCACAAAGTGATCAATTATGAATCGAATAAATATGCAAGTGAATAAATATTTCAATGATGATTTCCAGAAACATTTTAGGATTACACGTTAATCATTGATAAATGGCGGCATATATTTCATTTAAATTACGCTTCAATCATGACCAAATTTACCTCTTGATAGAGTTGGTCTTACATCAATCAGTTAATCGGTCTTTTCATACGATGAAACCGATTGCTAATCGAATTTTACATCGGCGAATTTAGAAACGCGTCGTTTAAAAAAATCGGTGAATTAAGAAACGGTTTGATAGATTTTCGATGCAATCGATTAGTCAATCGATGAATTCTGGAACTTCCCTATGTTTATAGAAAGGAAGGGACGAAAGTGTGTGATGAAAACGACGATGACGATTTTGTCATTGATTAACATATAGGCTGTCGTAAATAATATCTGATTTACATTAAAGCGCATAAAGTGAGATTTGGACTGATTTTTAGGGTTTTGCAGGTATGACCAAAAAACCCTTATACCGTCATTTTGTCGTCTGTCTGTCTGTCTGTCTGTCTGTCTGTCTGTCTGTCTGTCTGTCTGTCTGTCTGTCTGTCTGTCTGTCTGTTCGGTAAAAATTGTAGCCAAACGGCTAAACCTAGAGAGTTGAAATTTGGCATGATTGTACAACTTTTTGACCCGCACATAGGAAAAATACTAAAACATCTAAAAAACATATCCCCCTAAAAATATAAACAAATATGTGCTCAACGAAAAATAAAATATTTTTTTAAAATTCTGAGTAGGGTATCAAATGAAAGCCCTGAGTACGTGGATTAACGATCAAAATATTATTTTTGCAAAATAAATTATTTTGACGCGATTTATGTCAAAATTGTGCAAAAAAATTTTTGTCCCACACCCTGTATCCCAGATGGTTTAAACTAAAAATCTGAAAAAATTTTAACTAATGTATATTGGTGTGAACCGGAATAGTGAACAGGAATTTTTGATCAGATTATGTTTTCGGAAAATAATGCATTTTTTGTGTTTTTAACCAAAATATGTTAAATATTTAATTCGTTATGTAACCAAGTTGATACGTTACCGCTCATAGCTATGTGCGTTTAGTCATTGGTTTTCTAATTGGTCAAGCAGGTAACTTGCAAACTAGGGTTCGAATCCTGTCAATTTTAATTTTTTTGTTTTTTTTTTGCAGTTTTCATTTGTTTAAATTATTTTGTCAAAATACTAGTTATTTTTTGGTAAATGTTGCGTTTAATTTTTAAAAGCGTAAATTTAATAACCAGTGGGAAGTGTTGAAATTATAATTTAATCCTGTTTGATGTATACGAAATCAGAGGGCGGGGCTAATGATTTAAGCAACCAATAGAAGCCATAGGCGCAATTTTCAAAATCTTAATGAACCTTGCTATGTAAAAAAAAATACTGCACATATTTAGAAACTTGAATAATGGTATTAGGCATTCGAATTAAAATTCATAAAAAAATATTTGAACATAAAATTTGTTTTGGCATCCCAAATAATCATCATTCAGTTATTAAATACCTGCAAAACCCTGAAATGTGTGAAAATTCACACTTCACATAAATTTTTTTATATTGCAATAATTAATTTTGTTTGGTATATTTTTTATGTTTTGTTTATTTTTCAATGTTATATATGTGTCTTAATTTAGAGTTAAGTGGAATGACTTATTTTGTTTGTGATGAAAACGACAATAGCGCTTTTGTCATAGCTTATGTCTGTGATTTACGTGTAAGTGCGTAAAATGAGATTAAACAGTCTGATTTTATTGTTTATTTACTGTCTTATTTTCCAGAACTTTAGTATGTAGGTACGGGCCTTTTTATTTGCTCTTCACTACCAAATCAGGCCACTTTTTATTTTATTTTATTTTATTGTTTTTACATGTTTTTAAAAGTTGCATTGCTTAGAAATTTTAATTTTAAAACGTTTCGAGTTAAATGCGCCATGAAAGCATATGCTGCTTCAAATGCATAGCCATAATTATTAATAATTTAAAACATTTTCAGTGTGGAAAACTTATTGTTGGCTCTGCATTTGGAGTCTTTTTGTCCAACTGAGAGAAGAAAAGGAACAGATAACAGAGGCTGTAAGGAAAGCAAGCAGGTCACCTCCATCAACGCTGCCTAGATCACAATCAACATTGCCAAGGCCGTCATCTGTATTATCCAGGCCACAAGCGTGCTCACAACTAGTCCCAGTGCAAAGTTATCCATATAACAATAATGCTTATATTACTATTATTGAATAACATTTATTACATATCATTATTTTATGAAAGCCTTTTTACCGACCGCGAACATATATAAGGAAGGTATTGTGATCATACCGATTTTGACATTTCGAGATTTCGATGGATCTCCACGAATTGAGGTCCTTACATAACGTTTTGACTATTTTTAGCGTCTGTCGGTCTGTGTGTCTGTCTGTGTACACGTGCAGAGCAAATTCGGCTAAAAGGATTTTTATGAAACTTCATATTTAAGCTTTTGACATCAATGGTACGAGTTGATCAACTTTTTTTGGTTGACTAGAAATGGGAGTTTATTCGTGTCGGTTTTAAAATTTTTGCGAATATTTCACAAGAGAGAAATTTTTCGAAAACATTTATTTAACAAAAGTTGCTATAAAAGCAATAACTAACAACTTTTATTTGAGATATTTTTTGGTAAAGCAGCATAAATTAAACAAGTACTTTATGATGGCGGTCGGTCCTATGGTGGCCACAGCTGATTTTTTTTGTTTTGTAACGAAGATCACGTTATAGGCTTCTTGTGTACTAACCATTGAATTTAATATAAAATTAGGCATTTTACCTGAAATTTGACATGTTGTCAAAGTGGTTAGTGGTAACTGCATGTGGACGATCAAGAATACAAAATGCCAAAACTAAAGCAATAACTTTTCATTCGTATACATATGGACAATGGCATACTGTCAGTATTTTCTACTGTAAGGTCTGCATGTATTTATTTACTTGTTGTGGAAAGGGTATATTTACTTGTGTGTATCATTAATTTTATAATAATAAATAACAGATGTATAATAGTATTTTATTGATTGTTTGTATCTCCTATCTTTAGGGCCGAATTCATAAACGTTCCTAATCCTCACCTCACCCTCACCTCAAACTCAATTGGCAATGAGTCACTCATTTGGAATTCAGAAACAAAAGTTGGATATTAGTAACTCATTGCCCACTCACTTATCTGTCAAATTTGAGTGAATAGTGAGTGAGATTTGAGGCCAGTAGCTGGTAACCTTAAATTTTACTCATTTAAGATTTTGCTTTATATAAATACTAGCTGATAAGCCGTGCTTCGCTGCGGTATATTGATGGTCTCATTGGCAAAAAATCCGCAGTTAGTTTTTAAAATTGTGTAAGGGTAACCTTTGTAAGCAAAAACCTAGTCGGTATCTCATATGTCCTTTGAGATGTTGAGGAATCCGTGAAAAAACATTTTACTCCTTTTCACCACATAGAGGGTGAACTTGAAAAAATCCTTTCTTAGTGGGTTCTTACGTTATATTGAGGGCTGTACTCTCCGAATTTCTTATTTCTAACAAAAAAATACTAATTTACCCTTTAGGAGTGAAATTTAAAAATGCTGTCAAAACCATTGCGAGATATTTTAAAGAGACACCTATGTACCCAAAAGGAATATTACATCCCAACAATCACAGGAAATACGACGGGATGTATAATTCATCCCGATTGTAGATTCACCCCTTTAGGGGTTGATTAGGACAAAATCCTGAAATAAATGTTTTGGTATTTGTATGGTAATCTCTGTAAGCAAAAATCAAGTCGATATCTTATTGGCCCTAAGAAATATTAAGGAATCCTTGAAATTACATGTCACCTCTTTTTACCATTTAAAGGTGAAATTTAAAAAAACTGTCAATACCATTTCGAGATATTTTAAAAATACACCTATGTGCCACAAAGAAACGTTATAACTCAACGAACACAGGAAAAATGACGGGATGTAGAATCACCCCTTTAGGGGTTGATTAGGACACAGTTCAGAAATAAGTTTTTCGGTATTTGTATGGATAATCTTTGTAAGCAAAAAGCAAGTCGATATCTTATTGATCCTAAGAGATATTAAGCAACCCTTGAAATCACATGACACCCCTTTTCACCCCTTAGGGTTGAAATTTTAAAAAACTGTGGAAACCATTTCGAGATATTTTAAAAAGACACCTATATGCCAAAAAGTAATGTTGCAACTAAACGAAGACAGGAAATACGACGGGATGTATAATTCACCCCGATTGTAGATTCACCCCTTTAGGGTTTGATTAGGATAAAATTCTGAAACAGGTTTTTTGGTATTTGCATGGGTAGTCTTTGTAAGCAAAAACCAAGTCGATATCTTATTAGTCCTTAAAGATATTAAGGAATTCTTGAAATCACATTTCACCCCTTTTCACCCTTTAGGGGTGAAATTTTAAAATGGTGTCAAAACCATTGCGAGATATTTTAAAGAGACACCTATGTGCCAAAAAGGAATGTTACATCTCAGCAATCACAGGAAATACAACGGGATGTATAATTCACCCCGATTGTATATTCCTTGTAAGTCCGATTGTAAGTCCTTTAGGGGTTGATTACGACAAAAAATAAGTTTTTTGGTATTTGTATGGGTAATCTCTGTAAGCAAAAAGCAAGGCGATATCTTATTGGTCCTAAGAAATATTAAGGAATCCTTGAAATCACATGTCACCCCTTTTCACCCTATAGGGATGAAATTTAAAAAAACTGTCAATACCATTTCGAGATATTTTAAAAAGACACCTATGTGCCAAAAAGAAACGTTATAACTCAATAATCACAGGAAATACGACGGGATGTATAATTCACCCTTATTGTAGATTCACCCCTTTAGGGGTTGATTAGGGCAAAATCTCGAAATAAGTTTTTCGGTTATTGTATGGGCCCTTGTATGGGCCCGGTTATTGTATCGACCCTTAGAGATATTAAGGAATTCGTGAAATCACATTTTAATCCTTTTCATCCCTTAGGTGTGAAATTTCGAAAAATCCCTTCTTAGTGGCTGCATACGTCATGAAGGGAATATACTCTTCGAATTTCAAGTTTCTAGGCGCAGGGGTTCGGGCTGGGCGGTGATGAGTGAATGAGTCAGTCAGTCAGGACACTGCCTTTTATATATATAGATAGATAGATAGAAATATATTTGTATTAATGTGGTTAATGGTTTTTTAGAGTATGTAGAAGTTGAAAATGTTTATTTAAATGTGCATCGATACATTTGGAACGTAAAAAAGAAACAGTAACCTATTTTTTAATACAAAATATTTGTTTTTATCAGGCGGTATATGCGGCACGCTTAAGATCCTCTTCAAAATATCTCTGACTATGAACTTATTCAGAGATTTCATTTCTTAAGAAACACTATAACACATAAAATATTTCCTACAGTATATCCAAAAATTGGAGTACTACAGAAGCATAGGTTGCCTATTCCTCCAGCTGTGGCAGGCATAATTTTATTAGATATGACAAATTATATTTCTTAATTCATTATAATATATCTTTATTTAAGAGAACACATGGCGACTTACATTTACTTAATCAACTTTTGATATGCAAAATAATACAATAAGTTGCCGAAAATATTGCTGTATACGTGGGTAGATATGTTAGATTTCCCGAAACTAACGAGAATATCGAAAAAAAAAATCTTTATGGATTTAATTAATATCGCTGGTTTTCCATATCGAAATAGGAAATACAGGAGGCAGAAATGTGGAACTATTTTGAAATAGAAAAAGCTAGATGTGATTAAACGTGCAAGTAGTAGCAGGTGCAAACTGTGAAATCTTGGACAATGATATTTGCTGGCCAGGATCTGTCCATGATAGCAGGATATTTAATAGTAGTTCTGTTAAAATGATATTTGAAGAAAATCGATTGTCAGGGCTTATTTTCGGTGGTAATGCTATAAAAGCAGCTTTTATTATAATTATGTTGTATATTTATTTATAATACATTAATTAAATAACATTATAAGTTTTTCTAAAATTTTTGTTTTTAAAGTTTCTTGCATTAATTATTGTTCGGCTATATTTTTTCTTATTTCTTGCTTTTCTACTTGCAGCTGTTGTTTACATATATATTTTAAGCCGATATTCTTCGGGACGAAAGATATGAATTTCTTCATCTTGCGGGATATTTTTTTCTGAGCTCTTCATTATAACTTCTAATTCTTTTTCAATTGCAGTAGCTCTGTACGCAGTTTTCTTATTTGTTTGCCTATTTTCCTATTACTTTTAATTAGGTAATTAGATTATTTGCCTATTGTAAAAATTAATCTATTTAAAAATTACATCCCCTGGGAGTAGAGTCGTCTTTTGAAGGTGTAGTCGTCATCTGTATGCATTGGGCAGCGTCACCCGTGATAAATATTCTACTTGCCATGATAAAAACAACAATATATATAAAATACACTATATTTTATTGAATTGAGTTTTTGACAATACACTTCTGTCAAAATGTTTATTACAATCACTACCAAAACGTTTCCATAGCTATAAGGTATTATTTTATTTTGACGTCATAAAATTAGTGACGTTTTCCCTCAACCGTCCCTCAAGTTAGTGACTCATTTACAATTGTTTATGAATAACAAAAGTGAGTGAGGGAACGACTCAACCTAAAATGAGTGTGAAATGAGGTGAGGCTGAGGTGAGGCTGAGGTGAGGATGAGATGAGGATTAGGAACGTTTATGAATTCGGCCCTTAGTTTCTATTTTGAGATTTGCGCAACTGCAGAAAATGTTGCAATGGATACAGTTATTAATACATGGTAGTTGTTGTTTTTATATACAAAATATGTAGAACTGTTAAATATGTAATGTGTCTTTATTTTATATTGTATTTCTAAGATTGATAAATAATAATATATATGGTATGTATCAAAATATTGATCAAGAACTTCCTCATAATCTAACAGGTTATGGGCCCAGAAAGATGGATGGATGTTGAATCCCTGTTCGCCTGGCCTTCGTCTTCTGAGGGGTAGCGGTTCTCAGATTATTATTATTATATTATTTATTTTACATCGGCCTTTATTTCTGCAACGAGGCTAATCGCCGATGCCAGGGGGCGACCTCCTACACCTGGATGAAGGGTGAATGATTGTGAAAATGAGAGTAATGTAAACATATTATTTTCGCCCGAATAATATCACCAACGAAGCAGGCTCGAACCACAGACCGGACAGTTTGTACTGGGTTTCCACCAGTACAAACCGCACGACTAAATGCGCTCGGCCACCACGTTGACTAGCGGTCCTCAGAGGTATGGGATTAGATTGTTGGTAATTGAGATGCGTGTTGATAGTTTATAAATTGTTTAATCACTCACTATACAGTTCATACTTTTGGGAAAATTACACTCTGAGAACTCCCGTAACAAAAAATTCAAATCAACTATATTTTCTTTCGAATCTTTCCACAACATTTTACAGTCTCAACTTTCATACTTAACCGTCTGACCCAGAAATCTCGCGTTTCAGCGTCTCGATGTTGATATATCTAGCTCACTCGCTTTCAACTAGAGCGAGCTATTTATATTCATTACACTTTCTTTCAGGCAAACATGTGCTCTTCTCATGACATTTGACATGTAATTTCTGAGTTTCAGGAGACGTAGCATTTCATGCCGGATATTTTCTTTTAGGGCCAATATTATTTGAATGTTATTTGCATAACTTTATTCTTGAGATTGTTCCAAGGTATAATGTCTGAGGTGGTCCAATACAATGAGCATGGCATTTAAAATCACAATTTTTCAGTTTAATGTGATTGGGAAAATGCCACCTTAGTAGTTACCTTTGTGCCTCGAGCGATGTGTGTTGTAACGCCATCCTATTGGAACTACATATTGTTTCCAGGGCTTCACTCAAGTCAAGGTCACTTTTTTGCTTACTGTACTGTTGGAAATTTCGACAAGAAACTGTTAAAAGAAATGCCAAAAAACTTACACAATAGACCCCCATGATAGCTGTGGCATCAAAAATTTGCAATCTTTGTCCTGTTTCTGGGAGGTTTATTAGGGTATGGGTGTATTCCAGAAGCGCAGGCTAGTTTTCGAGGTGAAGGTCTTGAGCTTATTGAATCTTATACGGGAAGTGATGCAAGTCCTTACTCATTGGGCTACAAAACGAAAAGTTGTAGCGAGTGACAAATCGCCAATTAAGCGTCTTCTACACAGTGTTTAGGGTTTGATCTGCAAGACTCTGTCGAACACATACATTGTTTCCCATTAATCGTCCACTATGAGATCTTCAGTGTGTCTCACAGCTACAACAGTTCCACTTTGTTCAAAATTTCGATCCGCAGTGCACATTAGTTGGTTTCCAGGTAGGTGTGTAATATTTTAACTACTCCCTACTGCCAAATGTTCTGCTCCAATCTACTCTGAAAATTTTTGCGCAAGGAACACTTTTATTGAGTATTTTGTGGAAAGAGGCGCTACTCTCTTACAAATTAACAAAGATCAAAGAAAAACTATCCTAAATGTACAAATTATTTTAAATTTTACATATTTATGATACGATAAATGGATTTTATTTAATATTAAAAAAATATACAGTTATAAATGCGTGATAAAGCTTTAACAAGTTTGAATTGCATCAGCTGTTTGCCCCCACTACAAAGGAACTCCAAGTTCTAAAATATAGCTAGGTACTTCAGGTCGGGGGAAGGTAATTCTGGAGTAGTTAAGAGTGTGAAATACTTTTACTTGGAACAACTACTGAACTGTTGGGGGTAACTCAGAGCTACTCTTTTTGATAGCTTGGAAAGCGCCTATTGTGTTCACCTACTCGGTGCAATGCGAACGGTATAAAATTGTCTTTATATCTATTGCATTAGACTGCTGACCGATTGTTTTACAAAATCATGTCTGTTTTGGTCCGCTGAGCAATTGTGTACATCACTCTTCTTCCTTGTATGAAATCCTCGAACTCGCCAATAATATAAATCAGCACGGTACAGTACTAAAAGTCGTTTGGATTAAATGCCATGCTAACATAAGGCTAAATGAACGAGCAGATATTCTAGCCAAAGAAGCCATCACCACGGGGACAATCCTAGATAACCCTCTAGAAATCCCGGATATATATGCGAAATATAAGAACACAATAATATGCACATGGGAACAAGAGTATAAGATATCAATTCAAACCAAAGGTTCTTACTATGGCACTATCCAAACTAAACTTCCACAAAAACCTTGGTTTAATTCAGACACCAACAGAAAGTACATATCCACCATATGCCGCATGCGCTTTAGACACACATACTGCAGTCACCATCTCCATAAAATAAACATGAGCCCCACTCCCAACTGTACTTGTGATTACACCAGAATTGAAGACGTCAACCATATTATATTCGCATGCCAAAAATATGAAAACAACAGGAACCAGCTATACACAAAACTGACATCCCTTAACATCTCACTACCAACAAACATACCACATTTACTGTACCTAAATAAAGAAATAATATTACTAACCATATTTAACTTTATAGTACAAAATAGAATTAAGCTGTAGCTATTATGTAATATACAATGTACTGGTTAATAGCCAGAGTAGCTAAAACCAATAAAGATATATAAATATATAAAAAAAAAAAATTGTGTACATCTTCATAATTAATACGTTTTAATCCTATTAAATTCAAAAGAACAATGGGTTGTTTCAAATTAAGTAAGATTAATAAGTATTAAGACCTACCTAACTGCATACTATTAATTTTATCATCGTGGGTTACAAACTAATTTAAATATTGTAAATTGCCAGTCACTGTGGTCTAGCGGACAGAGTTGGTGGCACTCTGACTATTAGGCCACGGGGGCTCGGGTTCGAATCCCCGTACCAAGAAAATTGAAATAATAAAATTAATACTGGTTAATGGCCAATATATATAATATAAGTAAATGGTTATTCATCGCATCGATTTCTGAATCGCAAAGCAAATATATATAATGTAAAACTATTTTGAAAAATTAGCAAACAAAATTAATAATATATCCACAGAATAACAGGTACAAAAGAGGATTAATAAATGAATTAGGAAGTGTAGTTGTCCTGTTCGTCTCTCTTTTGTGTTCAATTTTTGTTATATTCTAACATGTGTTTTAATTTATATTATTTGAAGATGTGGTCCTTTGTATTTATGTACAAGTACTTCCCAGGTCAAGCAAATTCTCACATCGCATCACAGATCAACTTCCGCCCTTTCAAACAACACACTTTCTTAGAAAGATATTGTTAATGTAAACCATGTGTCATTACAGGGGTTGTCTAGCTTGGACGAGATATGAAACTTTGCCTGATACAACACATTAGTTGTCAGATAGTCAGTCATTGGCAACAGTCAATTATATATATGTTAGGATCAGGACTAGTTCTTGGACGTCCTTTATAATAATGTTACGATAGCAAATATAATATGATGACATATATGTGTGACAGATTGTAAATAGACGTTGTAATAAATGCTCGTTTATGCTTGAATCTGTGTGTTTTAATTAATATTGTTACAGACGCTACAAAGCGTTTACATCAGAAGTGGGATCCCTATATATTGAATATTTTGGTAATCGTAAGAACACAGACAAAAAAAAATGGTGGATGAAAGAGGTCAAAGATTTCTTGCCGTTAGGTTCGTACTGGTACATATTTGACGAGAATACCAATATAAATAACAAATTTTAAAACTGATGCAATACTGTTTAATACCAAATGTATACTATGTAATACTGTGCACATTGCTTGTGCAGAGCTTTTATTATAGCTATTGCAGGTTTAGAAAATATTTTAGTGCCAGGAGATAAATTCATTGAATTTGTTCTTTGTTCCTTGGAGAACTCCAACAAGGATTAAAATAGAGGGAACCGTAGGGTTCTGCTTATTTTGATTTGATTTACCGAAGCGATCGAGAACAGACGAGGCTGCAGTTTACCTGAAATAGCAAATGTAGTATTCTGAAGAGAAAAAAAAAAAAATGTCAGAATGGACGAACTTTTGTCTATTGATAGATAAATATTAAGAAGGTAACTGATTAAATTGAGGATGACTAAATTGTAAGAGACATTTTATTGATAGATAGATAGATATTTTTATTATTAAATATTATGTACTACATTTTATCTTACAACAATTAACTTACACTTAATAATAATTGTAATTTTCGCCTTTCGGCTTAAAATCTACCTCTAGTTAATATCTTCGTTGACTCCTTTCCTTAATTTCCTCCCTTCTGTTTTTCACTTCTTTCATCCATTCATACCCCTTTCCTGTTTCATACAAAATTTCCTCTCTCGTTTCCGTTCTGTGTCGTATTTATTCACATTCTTCCAACAAATGTTCCATTGTCTCCTTACCTTCCCTGCACATTCTACATGTTCTTTCTTCCTCTTTCATCCAAAAATTATTGTCCCTCTCCTCATTTCCACATCTAAATCTCGCTATCACTTTTTTCTTCTTTCTACTGCCTTTTTCTGTCAAATACTGTGGGTTTCTCACCGTCCAGGTCTTTTCATATTTGCTATTATACCTTGATTCTCTTATTTTTACATCTTGCTTCGTTTGTTGTATGTCGGTCATTCGCTCTGTTACTTTGTGCCCTAATTCTTCTCCATTCATTTTTTTTAGTCTTACCGCTGTTGTTGAGTAGCCACAATACTCGTACATTTCCTTCCTTTCCTTTTCCCATCTTGATAGTGGCTTTCCTTGTTGATTCTGTTTTTCCATTTCCCTCCAGCATTCATAAAGAATTTCTTTTTCCGGGTCTTTAATTATATTTTCTTCATATTTTATGGCTTTTTTGACTGCCTCTATTTTTATTTTCTTCATTTTCGTCTCTTCCAGTATAATGTATGTTGGTGTATTCGTGTCTACTCCCAACATCCATTTTAAGTATTTTATTTGTACTTTTTCTATATGTTCTCGTTCCGCTCATCCCCATACTTCTGCTCCATACATTATTATATTTTTTAGCAACGCCTCGTACATGAGCATACGAGTTCTATAATCCCCTTTGAATTTCCGTTCCCCAATACTCCATACTTGCGCTAGGGCTAGCATGGCCTTCTTATTTAATAGTCTCGTATGTGCGTCTGTTCCTCCGTTGCTTCTAAATTGGTACCCTATTTATATTCCTTTACTTTTTCTATTTTCTCTTCTCCCCATGTCCATTTTTCTACTTTCTCCGTTCCTCCTCCCTTTCGAAACAACATGATTTTGGATTTAGCTGAATTTTATTGCTTTGACTAAATGATATCACACGTGTTATTCATAACGAGTTGTTTGACTCTGGATGGTCAGGGACCTCAAGGAGTTTGGTGGAACTCTGGATGGTCAGGGACTTCAAGGGGTCGGGTGGAACTCTGAATAGTTTTAGATTTGATATTTTATATCAAATAATTGGGTTTTATGACTTAAGATAATGAATATTCATTTCTATTTTGAACACTTGACAATGCCATTGTGAAACTATAGTCGTGTTAAAAAACAATAAAGTGGTATTTTGCGTAGCAATTTTGTGTTTTATTTTTCTTGATAGCTAATATGTGTTTATATGTCTCTCTGCGTAATATGTCGTAAATGCGTAATATGTCGTCTAATGCGTTTATATGTCGGCTGCGTTAGGCGCAAATAGCCTTTGTTGCTGTGCACCAAAAATTTTAACTAACAAACTGTTTACATGTCTCTTTAAAACAGCGCACTAACTATAAAGTTTGGAAAACTCTTTATAGTCGCCAAAGTACAGTCTATCCAATTTGGAGCGTGAACGTCGCTTGAGTTATCATAGGACAAACTTGCGTATACAAAATAGCGTACAAAATAGCGTATAGTCAATTAATTTTAGAGCTATGAATGCAGCTTAACTATTCACACAAATTTAAGTAGGCGTATGAAGTGCGCGATTATAAGAATATTAATGAAATTATTCCATTAAAACTGTTTGAAACATTCGTGCACGCTATTCTCTACAGTAATTAAACAGATAACAGGAAAATTATAATCATCCGTTGGAAAAAATATATAGTAGTAACATATATGAAAAAATTAGCCAATATCAAAAAATATTAAGTATAAAATTTAAAAACAATAAAATTAAACAAAGCAATAGCCAGTATATTTAATAAGTAATGGAAAGTAATTTAATATGGAAAATGGATGTAATTTAATAAAATGTAAGTTAAGGAAGTAAGTTAATAAAATGGAAGTAATTTAATAAGTAATGGAAAATTGTTAAAGATGAGTTAGTTTTAGAATCAGGAATGAACAAATGAGTAACCTTGTTAGAGGAAAATTAACTGACGTAAACCTACCGAAAACAAAAGATGTTATAGCTCAAATTACCTTTACGAGGGTTACCTTTTATGTTTTTACAAACGACCACTAGATGGCAATATTGAAATGTGTCATTACTATATTCGTAAAATTTGGCATTTGTTATTGTGAAATCAGTGGCAGCTTATAAATTGACCGAATAGTTTGTTGACAGTGAGCGTTAAAAAAACGCTTTAAGTTTGTGAAAAAATGGATATTACTCGTGAAGGTTTTCGTTGCACGATTTTTCATGATTTTAGTAAAGGCCTAACTCAACAACAATGCATAAATTCACTTCGTTCAACTTTTGGTAATGAAACACCATCAGAAAATATTGTTTACAATTAGTTTGCAGAATGTCGTCGTGTTCGTGCGTCCGTCA
Source organism: Liopterus haemorrhoidalis (assembly GCA_963971575.1). Lineage (NCBI taxonomy): Eukaryota > Metazoa > Arthropoda > Insecta > Coleoptera > Dytiscidae > Liopterus > Liopterus haemorrhoidalis. Next base: position 86,418,967 of record OZ020611.1, read on the forward strand.
GTGATGGATCTCGTGAAGGACGACCAAAATCGGTTACGACTCAAAAAAACATCGATGCTTTGCGCAAAATGATTGAAGAAGATCGGCATGTGACTTATTGTGAGATAAGGGGCATCCTTGGGCGTATCGCAGACTGCAATACATTCGATTTTGCATGAGCATTTAGCTGTGAAAAAGATCTGTTCCCGATGGATTCCGCATAATTTGCCCGAAGCTCAAAAAAAGGCTAGTGTTGATTGATGTGAGGGAATGCTAAAAAAATTGAACCTAGAAAATTTAGAAAAATAATTAATGATTTCTTTGAATAATTAAAAACTTACTGTCATAAATATTATTATTAATTATTGTTATTGAGAAAAGAAAAAAAAAATCACTACAACACACACCAAGTCGAAAAATTTCTTACTGTTATTATTATTGATATTAAAATTGCATTTATTTTGCTTGTTTATACTATTTATTAATAAAAAATAATATCGTTTATAAACTTTTTCATTTTTCAATTTTTTACTATTTGGAATTAAAGACCAACAAAAAACAAAAGAATAAAACAGTTGTACCGCAATGAATTCTTATCTTCATAACGACACCTCATTATTTTGGAATTATATCAGAGATTATTCCAGCCACTCCTTTGCCATTGGTCAGTTTTTGATAAGATATTCAATTTTTATACGCTACACTATTTGTCAGCAGGGCACATTACAAATATATATAATTATATTTTATTTCTACAGATAACACATGTGCCGCTTTTTATCGAAAAACACCTAACAAAAGTACCGTTGCATATATTTTCCGGACTCTAGTAATAATTATCATATAAAATATATGTTAATTTTAGAAAACGAAAAGTAGTAAGGATAGGTGTTGAGATGAAAGAAATTAAAGGACCAATGCCGTAAAATTGTTAAAGAGGTAAAAACAGAGGAGGGAGGAGTTATGTATCTATGTCAGAGTTTCCCAAAGGGTGTTCCGCGGAACCCCAGGGTTCCGCGATACAATTCAGGGGTTCCGCCGGACATGGTGCTATTGAAAAAAGAGTGATATGTTTCATAAAAATGGATATTTAAAAAAAAGGATTTAAGATATAGTTAAAAATTTATTCAAGAAAAATACAAAAATAAATATAATGCAGATACACAGAAAAAACAACTTTCTGGTCTGATATATATAACCAATATCTTCATTTATTAAAAAGGGCTATTTGGTTTTTGTTACCGTTTGCAGCTAGGTACAACTGTGTGAAGCTGGATATTTAAAATACGCTGATACAAAATCGAAATATCACAGTAAACTAAATGCTGCACCAGATATGCGAAAAATATTAATTCATTATTATTATTATTATTATTTTTTTTTTAATTTGAATGCTCTAGTTTTTAGGAAGACGATGAAAATGACTACTTATTTATAAACTCTTACTTTTTTATCGTATTTATAAAACAAAAAAGTTTGCAATAATGTAATGTATTTTTTTTTTTTATATTTAAAGTTGTATTAAAAAAATCCAATAAAAGGGCTCCGTAATTTTTTGAACAGTGCATTGGGGTTCCGCGACAAAATAAGTTTGGGAACCACTGATCTATGTTATAGAACATCGGTCGGCAACCAATGGCACGCGTGCCACTTAGTGGCACGCGAAGCATTTTTGGGTGGCACGCCAAAATGTGGGAATTAATTCCCAATTTTATTTTTTGTTTTTTACTAAGTTCTGTAATCGTAAAATCAGAGGATACATGAACTTTAAGAAGAGTATACGCCAAGGACGGGCGTATGTGATGAGCTGAAAAAAAAAAACATATCGGACCCATGCGTTAGGTCGACCTTTTTTTTTTAGAGGTGGCACGCGCTCTGTGTCAAATAGAATTATATGCAAAAAATGGCACGCGAGCACATTTGGGTTGCCGACCACTGTTATAGAAATTATCTAGAAATGATTTCCTCCTTTTAGAATTGATGCTTATGCTTCTATTTCCGCCTAGTAAGCCGAAAACCATGGTACGTGTAATTTTATACATATGTGTAGTTAATAAAATATGCAGATTTAATCTTGCCAGTCTTGTGTCAACAACTGCATTCTGCTTCAATTAGAATTATTCTTCGAAAATAAATAAATATTTTTGAAGGAAACATTTTGTTAAATAATTTATTTAATTTGTGCGTTAGACTCATCGAATGTTATACAAAAAGTCTGTCTTGTGCGTTGATTCAATGAATTTTAGTCGGTCACGACCATAGAGATAATAGAGGGAATCAACATTACATGACCTTGTATCAGCGTTGCCACCTTTCAAATGTTGTATTAAAAAATGTGAAATTAATTTCAATATAATAAAATAATATCATAATTTAATTAAACATACATAAGTTTATTAATCTATATACAATACATACATTTTTGATATAATATTAATATTCATATAAACATCGTAAATTGAGAACTGACACGCTCGAATACGCAGTCTGGTGGTCAAATATTGTACTAAGTGCTCTAGTACTGTTTGAACTTATTACATATGTTCTAGTGTTGAATTTTTGTTAGAATGTCGATAGAAGTTGTGAAAAACTATAAAAGTAGAACAAATTATAGTGTATTTGGCTGTCATTTAAGACAGAACAAAGATAGGCACATGAGTTTTTTTCTATTCATAAGAAAAATGGAGGGAAAGTTAATATTAAGTCCAGATTGGGAAGATTTGATTATGGACAGGAGGAAGGCATGGGAATATATTGTGAGTTAAAAAGTAACTGATAGTATGCGAGTTTGTTTCTTACATTTGTGGCAGAAAAACAAAACTGCACTAATATGCTTTCACCTGCAAATTGCATGTTTAACTTTTAGCTACTCCTGTCCAACTAAAACTAATTTTATTTCATGAGGCTATGAACATAATGCACTTGTTTGCAAACAGAATCCATATATTGTAAATTCAGATGACCGACTCTCAGATGTACCAAATAAAATTACGTGCCCGGCATTTCACACCTGCTCAACTACAAATTACACTTCAATATATCTACTGAAATTAAACTTTAAATACTGTAATTAGATGCCCACCTTCTGTTATAAACATGTGTAGCGTTTAAAAATTCGAAAATATTTACTCGCATTTTCATAAAATAAAAAATCAGCCGTGACCACCACAGGACCGACCGCCATCACAAAGTACTTGTATAAAATACATTCTAGCAGCAGAGTAGAAATAACTTGGCCTAATATTTTCTAACAGAGATATTATTTATCATAACCATGGAAACGTTACATATAAGTATGAAAAAAAAACTTCGAAAAAATTTTCAAAAATTTTTCGTTTTATCAAAAAATTTGTCAAATAAGAGTTGTTAGTTATTGCTTTTATAGCAACTTTTGTTCAATAAATATTTTCGAAATATTTTTCTGTTGCTAAATATTCGCAAAAATCTTAAAATCGACACGAGTAAACTCCCATTTCTAGTCAACCGATTTTTACCAAAAGTTGATCAACTCGTGCCATTGATGTCAAAAGCTTAAATAAGCAGTTTCGTAAAAATCCTTTAAGCCGAATTTGCTCTGCACTAGTACACAGACAGACAGACGGACGGACGGACAGACGGATGAACGGACAGACAGACCGACAGACATCATGCTAAATATAGTCAAAACGTTATGTAGGGACCTCAATTCGTGGAGATCCATCGAAATCTTGAAATGTCAAAATCGGTATGATCAACCTCCCTTATATATGTTGGCAGTCGGTAAAATGTACTGTGCTTAAATTAACCTGTTCGCTATTAGCATATTGACAGCTGAGTACTAAAGGCGATAGCTATATTGCCTTGGAGCACAGCGCCGCCATCGGTAATGTCATTTCTCAATCACAAAATTTTATCAACAAATTATTAATTTTTTCTTTTTAAAACTGTATTTTATATTGTCCCGTGTCGCTTCTAAAAGCTTTTTATTGCCTATTACTCTACGACGAAAATCATCACATTTAATTTTTTAATTATTACAAATTAGGAGTTCGGATTTAACGTGATCAGGTTACAGACGGTTCTTTTTATCCCACGATGAACTCATAACTGAAAAAGTTCTCTCATACGAATTATTAGTAGGAATGCTAAATATAAATTCCATCAATTTTCTCAATACTGGATATTCTCCCCTTTTCAAGATTAGTGCCCACAATTGTCCATTACTCTTTTCCATATTCTGTTCTTCAATTATACAATCAGCTATATCTTTTAATGAGCAAATTTCGTGAAAAAAAAAATCATCTCCTGGAGATTTAATATCAAAATGTAGATATGGACTTATTTAAAGGCAGTCGTTAATTGTAGGAACACATTGTTTTAAATTAAAATTTTTGAAGCATGCTAGAATTGAATTGTCAAAATCATACCAATCGGTTAGATATTTAAGTGCTCTGATACACTGTGTTTGCTTAATTTTTAAATAGTAATTTTTCTGTATTCGAAAGATGAGCCAGTGATTGATTAACTACAAAACCGTAGAACGATTCTTCTTTCCTTTGCAAAATACCATTTCTCAATTTTTGGAAGAGATTATCCAATTTTGTAACATATGTGCTTTTTTTTCTAAAACTAAGAGGTATTTTAGAAATATATAGAGAAATGAATGAACGAAATATAATATAATTTCTGCCAAAGTTTTTGAGCCACTTAATCCACCTTCCTCGTCTCGTATAAATATCCAGACAACAGGGTCGCATTCTTCCTGCCTTTGATTAGAGTGACCATTTTCTTAAGCAAGCAATGCGGGACGGAGCAAAAAAAGGTCCTCATCTCCCAAATCCAAGTGAAGAGCAAAAAAAAAAGGTCCTCATCTCACAAAATCCAAGTGAAGAGCAAAAAAAAGGTCTTCACCTCCCAAATCCAAGTGAAGAGCAAAAAAAAGGTCCTCACCTCCCAAATCCAAAATGCGGGACAATGCGGTACAAAATGTTAAAATGCGGGACGAATGGTCACCCTACCCTTGATTTGTAAAATAAACTTTAATTGCTGTCCAGTTTTTTAATAATCTATCCACAGCCTTGTAAAAGCTAACCCATCTTGTAGAAACATACCTTAAAGTATCATAATATGGCTGATCAAGAAAATCAAAACAATCTTTTAATGCTTTTACCTTTTTAGTGCTTGAAGAAAATTAACTTTAAATTTTTAAAACTAATGTCCTTACGTCAAATTTTATTGTTTTTAGTTACACTTAGCTTTGATAAGTTTTGGGTTTAGTTCTCGAAGTTTAGTAAAAACTGATGCCTTGAAACCAAAATTCACTTGAGCATTATCAGCCCCAAATGATATCATATAATTCATATTTAATCCCACATTATTCAATGACGCTTTAATAAGTTCAAACATTTCTTCTGCTGTCACTCCCCCTTGTTCTTTGAAATCAATAAGAGAATCAACTATTGGTTCTTTCTCGTCATTTATATTATCTGCTACATATGCATATAAACAAAGATAATTTCACATGCCAGGAACACATTCATAGCTATGGAACAAAAGGCAAACACCTATTAAGGTAGGGTGACCATTTTCTTAAGAAGGCAATGCGGGACGGAGCAAAAAAAATAGGTCTTCACCTCCCAAACCCAAGTGAAGAGCAAGAAAAAAAAAGGTCCTCATCTCCCAAAATCCAAGTTAAGAGCAATAAAAAAGGTCTTCACCTCCCAAATCCAAGTGAAGAGTAAAAAAAAGGTCCTCAATCCAAAATGTTAAAATGCGGGACAATGCGGGACTTTTGCGGGACGCATCTCAATGCGGAACGAATGGTCACCCTATATTAAGGCCAACATTTATCAGAGTCTATATTGCAAGATACTCTATTAACTACTATTGCATTCAGTTCTACAATATCTTACCTGAAACCATTAAATGTTTGCCACTTAATGCCTTTAAAAAAAGATTAAAATCTTTCCTTAAGAATAAAGCATTATATAGCTATGAAGAATTCCTCACAGATGATATTAATTAAATCCATATGAAATCTGATTTGTTTTTTATTCCATTTTATTTACTAGGTCTACAAGTATGAAATGCGGATTTTTTTTTTTTTTTTTTAATAAAACACATTAAACTCAAAAGAACAGTAAAAGTTTATTTATTCAAAGTATGCTCCATTAGATGTTATACATTTTTCCCATCTTTCAGGCAATTTGTGAATACCTCGCCAGTAGAACTCTTCCCCTTTCCCCGCAAACCATTCATCTAGCGCTTCTTTCACATTTTTATATGAACAAAAGTGCTGCTCGGCAAGTGCGTGACCCATCGATGCGAACAAGTGGTAATCTGAAGGGGCCAAGTCTGGTGAGTAAGCGGCGTGGGATAGCATTTCCCACTTGAGTGCCTCCAATGTGTTGCAAACTGCTTTTGCCTTATGAGATGAAGCGTTATTGTGTAGAAAGACTACCTTGTGCTGTCTTCTTTCGTATTCTGGTCGTTTTATGAGCAGCGAATGGTTCAATTCGATCAGTTGTTGTTGGTAGCGTGGGGTATTAACTGTTTCACCAGGTTTTAACAATTCATAATAGACCACACCCTTTTGGTCCCACCATGTATAGAGCATTGTCTTTTTGCCAAAGCGATTCGGTCTTGCAGTTGATGTGGATGGTGAGCCTGGGTTCACCCATGATTTTTTGCGTTCGGGATTTTCAAAATAAATCCATTTTTCATCGCCAGTAATGATACGATGCAAAAAAGACTTTCTTTTGTATCGTGCAAGCAAAATTTTTTTGCGTTTTTCCATCAGCCTCTCATTCAATGCATGTGGAAACCATCTGCCGACTTTCTGGATCTTACCCATCTCTCGTAGGCGATTGGAAACAGCTTGTTGACTAACGCCTAACTGCTCTGCTAGTTGTTTTTGTGATTGACTATCGTCTTCCTGTAGCAATGTTTCCAATTTTGTATTTTCATATTTTTTTGCAGGTTTTCCATGTTCTTTGTCTGTAAGATCAAAGTCACCACTTTTGAAACGCCGAAACCATCGTTCACACGTATCTTGCGATGGAGCATATTCACCATAAGCTTCTCGAAGCAGTCGGTATGATTCAGCAGCAGTTTTTTTCAAATGAAAACAAAACAGTAGTACTGTCCGCGTATGCTTTTTATTTGGCACAAAATTTGACATTTTTAACACAGTAAAACAAAACTATATGATCACTTTTCAAAAAAATCCGCATTTCATACCTGTAGACCTGGTATCTCTATTACAACTACTTGTAAATTTGTCAAAATTATTACGTTCTTGTCCTAGTATTTTATTTTTATTATGTATTTTTATTACTGTGACTTTATTAATCAGTAATATTTTAATCTGTTAATGATGTATTGTATTATTCAATTTTATTACTTTTGACTTCTGTAAGCATGTCATGTATTTAACACGCATAACTATATTATTATTATAAAAATATTGCACAGCAATAGGAAACATTTTTGCATGTCCCTTATTAGAAGAATCTGTAGATACACTGAACGGTAGATGAGCCAAATCAGAATTTCTTCGCGTGATTTCCGTCAAAACAGATTCCAGTGCGTATGGGGCCAGTACGTCTTTTACAAAACATTTTATTTTAGTTCTACCGAGCTTCATCTTCTTGCAAATCTTAGAATCAAAAAATATGGTCGAATTAACTTAATTCCCATATTCTATAGATAAAAAGCTATGATAAGATTTAACACCGTGATATATGTATGTCAATTCTGCTGTTGCTACATCATCGTCTAGTTGTGTGTATCTTGAACTGAAGAAATTTTGAATATTTGATGTGTGTGTAAGACGAATCATACTGTTTTCGTTTTTTGCCCCCATATGCGCATTTACAGCTTCAACACCATCCCATTTAATACTGAACCTCATATTACAAACAAAACAGTTTGCCATTTCATCTTTTACACATCTCAACCATTTAGAATATTCTGCACATTGTAGCCATTCGTTATTAAATTTGCAGGTCCTTTTTTGTTTCTTAGTTGCTGAACTATCCGTGCGGGAGGTTTACAAGTTCCAGTCTAGCATAAGCAAATTCAAAATTACATTTATAATTCTACTAAAGTATTTATAATAAAAACAACTTATCAATTCGTTTCCAGTATATTTATTAATTAATTATTATTCATTCATAAACTAAGGCGGGTTAGGCCATTTGAGTGGTGAACGATACGCTCAACGCTCAAAACTCACTCAAGTTATTACTACACAATTGGTTCAATATTAACATATGGGATTCCCGTATCTGCCATCTCATTACTGCCAACACAAAATATAGAAAAAAGGAAATAAAATTAATAATGAATTTATAAAATAAATAATTATTGACGTTTTGCAAAATTTTCTAAATTCCAGGATATTTTTGGGCTTTGCCCGGACACCCGGACACGTAGCAGAAAACCCGGACAAGTGGCAACACTTCCAAAACACTTTGGTTTTCACTCCTCCTTTCACTTTGGTTTTATCGGCCCTTATCTTATTCTTGGTCAAAACATAGTATGCTTACTATATGATTCTTATGTAGTGTCTACATCCAAGAAAAGATTTTTTGTGCTATTTTTTTATTCCAAACCTTTTTGTATATGTATAAACAATTGAATTTTGTATGTTAATGTAGTGTGTATTATTTGGATTATTTATTTTCATAGTTTGGTGCCTACTTTAAGATCTGTTATAGATTTCATAATTTAAATTTAAGTAGTTTTTTTTTTTTTTTTATCTTAGATATGGTTTTTATAAAACTTTAGTGTAGGTACAATACAAATTAATTAAAATGGTTAATTGTTGTTCATTGGTGTATAAATAGCTATACTAAAAGCAAGAATCACTTTGCAGCAGAAAAAATGAACTGGCCTGCACCATTTCATGCGCAATTTAATAAAGTTTATTAAGATTTGTACCAGTTGAAAAACTTATATTTAATGATATTATTTTTATTATCTATAATATAATACGCCAACCTGTGTCCTTGGCTGCGTGGATGCGTGGAAGTTGTCTGAAACAATTGAGCGAGGTACCGAAATGTAACGATTACTATATATTAATTTATGTATTGGACAGTAGTGTGCTGTGAATTTTTGTTTTGAGTGTTGGCAATAAATTAGTAAAAATGACAATTTTGTTTTTCATTAAAAAATCACTTCACAATTATTAATTTAGTTGTGAAATACACAGAAAAACGTTATCTTTCCGTGATATTCGACATTTTTGATTAAAATTATTATTAGCAGTTATTAATAATTAGCATAATTATTTTAAAAAATATTTAGTTTTGATGAAAGTAAGTAAGAAAAATGTGATTGTTTTTCTTTATTATTATTTTTTCAATGCTTTATTATTTTGCTGTTGGTTTTGCGGGGCCTCGGGAAAATAATGCATTTGGTGTCAAAAACTTGCCCTAGCTACTAATAACTGTTAGAAATATCCCCATAAGCGCGGGGCCTCCGGAAAAATCCCCGAAGTCCCGACCTCTGAGCCGGCCCTGTTTTTACGATTTCTAGGACAAGATTTACAATATCCCACTGCAAACTCTATACAGATGGCAGCACATAACGACTACACTAAATAATTCAAGAATTATCAGTGGCTCTAAAACAATGATTTCTGTTTATTTATCACATTAAAATATCATTTACCTTTTAGTTTAGGTTAGATTCACCTTAAAAGCACTATCTTAGGTTATGATTGATAACTGTTTATATATATATATTTTTTTTTATAAACCACCTAAAAATAAATTGTATTTTAACTATTCTGTGCAGGGCCAGGGACAGTATTCACCTTAAAAGCTCTATCTTAGGCTATGGTTGTTAACTGTTAGTTTATTTTTTTTATAAACCACCTAAAAATAAATTGTGTTTTAAAGGTTCTGCACAGTCCCACCTGTTTAGAATCTCTGTATATTGAACAAATGCCGTGTGTGTGACGCATGCGCAGTGTTCAGTGGGATATTGTAAATCTACCCCATACTCATTATTTGTCCAGTTTTTAATAATACGCGAAGAGTTGATTCAATTTAAATTGGATGAAGTTAGGCGTATGCATAGAGAAAGAAGTCTGAGGCGCCGAGCAAGTTCCACATTAAGGTAATGATTTGTTTGCCAACACAGTTGGCAACGGGTGCACTAGTAATCTAATATGTTGTCTAAATTATATTTACAGTAAACACGTAAATTAAATATATGTGTTAATATAAATGTGTTTTTTTCTAGTATTCTATTCCATTCTGTATTATTTTAATCCTATTTTGCTCGTAGTTTAAAAAAATAAGAACAAAAACCAAACATACTGCAGACGGATTATGAATATAAGCTAATGTTTTGACCAAATCAAATATGGCGGCTGCCTGTTTCCTACGGCGCACTCTGCTATACTTTTCCGTTCCACTCGCCGCACTTCGCTAACTTACCTCGTCGATAAATCCCATTTACGTTCTCTGTATATCTCTATGGTCACGACAGTCTATAATAGCGTGCGCTAGACCCTACCCGACAACAGTACTTGGTCTGGTCCATTGTAATAGATAATTGCCTGAAATTAACTTGAACTTAATGGCGGTGAAATTACGTAACAATTTTTTTATCTATATAAAAAAAGATAAATAACAATAATAATTAAATGAAGCAATGGTAAATGTTATATCGATTCTCAAACGAACAATAAACATTTGTAAAGAAAAAAATATTAGTTTTAGTTTTAATAAAATTAATAGGTTCATCGAGTAATTACAATGGTTTATAATCATCAGACGTAAGTGTAGAGTAATTTTTACACATTGCTATGAACGGCGCTTGCGTCAAATGATAATAACCCGTTGGAAAACACTAGGAAAACAATTTTAAGATCCCAGCGTCACGGCAGTCAATTTATAACTTCGATAGAGTATATTCTGTGTTATTTTATATGTTATTTAAACATTTGTGTACACTTATTTGTTAATAGAACGGCAAAACAGTTTCATAAAATACTGTAAAATATATATAATTTTAGTTCGACAGCTGTGTAACAATAACAAAGAATGGCCTCTATCGAAGTTAAAAATTGACCGCCGTGGCGCTGAGATCTTGCTGAAGCGCATGTGTCCGGGTTATGTTTTTGTATTTGTGATTCTTGACATACAGTATATTAATGTCGGTAACATAAAAGGATTCAAGATGTTTGAAAACTTACGCCTAAAACAATTTTGCTGTTGTTGTTCTTTACGGACAGGAACATTAGTGATTGGAATATTTGGATGGGTAAGAATTTTTATTATCGATTTACATTAAAATTATATATTTTCTAAGAACTGTCTATAGAGACAATTATAGAACTAAGTTCATAAAAAACTATCATTTTAAAATTGTTAGTTTAAAAATAAAATTTTGACCTAATAAGTAAAATAAGTTCTTCCGAAATTGCTTAAGCCCAGATATAATTTCTTTTTCTGTAAATCTGTTAAACCCTTTTGTTTATTGTTGATAAATAATAATGAATAATGTTTTAATTATTTAATAATTTATTAATAATTGCAAAAAGATAATAAGTAGTATTATATCTTTTATCTTTATTTAATATTAAGATATTTTGTTAATAAATGTTAAAACTAAAAATTATTTTGTTATAATCTTCACGTTTAACGTTTCAAGTTGTCTAATACGCATGCGTTTGATTCGCGCCTGAGATAGAGTTCAACTCAGTACGTTCAGCATGTTGGTGTTATAATTGAGCGGCGTTGCCAACTTAGTAGATTTTCTGCGAAATTTCGAGATATTGATTTGGTAAATTAAAGTTTAATATAGTAAACTGTAGCAAAATTTGTAAATTACATAGGTTATTTTATGGTTTAAAGTGTGCACCGGCAAAATTTCAAAAGAGAATGAGATATTACTATAGTCCGTTCAAACGTTATGGTACGTGTTCAGCTCTCGTTCGACGGATCCGTTTGTCCGGCACCGACAATTCATCCATTCTACCGTTTTCAGCTCTACGCTCAGACGCAAGTTTTTTTTTAAGCGCAACTAACTTCATTTACATATTTTGACATTCATTCCTATCTTTGTTATTAAGATTCAAAATATTTCACCCGGAATTCAAATTATTAATATTCAAAATGAACGCAAGACATACATTTAATTATGAATAGCAGTGATGGGCGTTTACACGTAAACTTTAATTGTTTACGTTTACGTGTAAATTTATGTAAACAATTGGTGAACTTGTCAACAATGTAAACAAGGTAAACTATGTAAACTGTCAAATAATGAGGTTAATTTTAGTTATTTAATATCAATAATAGAGAACTGAATGAACAAGTACTTCTATATAAATAAGAACCCGAAGGAATAGCTATGAAAAAATAGGTTTTGTTTAATTAAACAAACAGGAATTAAAAATATCTTAAAGGTGAAATTTAATGAATTTTGTTATTAAGAAATAGAGACTAATATTCTTAGACATTTTTTTTTTTATTTTTCATATTCATATTTACTAACTTGTAACACCTATATAATGATACATATTTTATTTTTATTAATATATATATATATTGGCTTGTTCAAATTTTATATAATATACTTACTTTTTCTTTTAAAATTCTATTATTTATAAAATGTGTCGATAATGGGGTTCTGTAATTCAATATAAGTGCGCATGTCTAGATCATTGTTTACATTGTTTACGTTGTTTACATTGTTTACAAGAGTTTTTGTGTTTACTTTACACCAATTGTTTACGCGTCAACAATGAGGTAACTTACATCATGTAACTTACGCGCCCATCACTGATGAATAGATATAACTTATATTATAATCGCTTCCGGTGACGTAGACTATCACAAAAATAGGTTCTCTGAAAGTAAGAAGACTCTAAAAAAACTATTAAAAAAAGAATATCTGAATTATCTTGAAATTATGGAACTAAACATTAAGTAGATCCCAAAAAGTTTTAGACATTTGCGAAAAATAATAAAAATTCAGGTTTTCTTGCATGTTTAACTACTGATGATAATACTATTATTGATGATGGTCAGCAAATCGCAGATACTTTTGCCTCATACTTTGCCTCTGTTTTCATTGATGATATCAATGACGTCAACAGCAATAATGAGGATTTAATTAATAATTTTGGTTCACTAGATGTACAAACTATTACTTTGGAGGATGTAGAATGGTCGATAAGAAAATCAAAGCCTAAAAAATCTTGTGGACCAGATAAGCTGCCACCTTTTGTGTTGAAAGGATGTGGAGATATTCTTGCCTATCCACTTCACATTTTGTTTTAAAAATCACTCGCGGAAAACATTGTTTCTGTGAAGTGGGAAATGTCTAGGGTATGCCCCATACATAAAAGTGGGGACAAGAAAAATATAAAAATTTATAGACCGGTGTCTGTTATCTCATCTCCGGTCAAGGTATTTGAATAAATTATGTACAAATATTTATTTTAGCACGTGCCCCTGCCATTAGTAAGAAGCAGCACGGTTTTATGCCGAATAAATCAACTGTCATCAATTTATTGGCCCTAACGGATTATGTAAGTCAAGGTTCCGGAATTCTGGTCGATGCAGTATATTTGGATACGACGTAGGCTTTTGACAGATTAGGACATCCGCGACTACTTCGGGCATTAAAAGATTTCGGTGTTTCTCCCAAGTTATGTGCTTGGTTTGAATCATATCTACAAAATCGGTCTCAATATGTTGAATTGTATGGGTCTAAGTCGAGTAATTATTTCTCATCGAGTGGTGTAACCCAGGGGTCAAATTTAGGCCCCTTGTTATTCCTATTGGTAGTCAAAAGCATCTCGAATATTGTGAGTAATTCCGAATATGAAATTTTTGCTGATGATGGGAAATTATATCGAAAAATCACGGACTTGTCTCACTGCATTGAGTTACAGAATGACCTGCAAAAACTCCATGAATGGAGTAACGCCACTGGATTATACTTTAATATTACAAAATGTAAGATAATGCCTTACTCCAGAAAACGTAATATTTTAAAATATAATTATATAATGGGAGGTTGCAGCGTTCCACGTACGGAAATAATAAAAGATCTGAGAGTATGGTTCGATGCGAAGTTAAGATTTCAACAACATATTGAACACACCCTAAATAGTGCGTTAAAGAGGGTGGGATATGTCCTACGTCTGACAAAAGATTTTCGCCAAGAAAGTTCATACATTGCCTTTTCGCAAGTTCGTACATTTGTATGTTGTAATGATTTAGTATAATGTGACAATTATTTTGTTTAACTGAATGTATGTATGAATGGACACAATAAAGAACATTTATATCTGTAGTGTGAAATATTAAAATAAGGCAAAATAAAAGATTTTTAATTAGAGCAATTTATAAAAAAAATATTGGAGCAAGGAGCATATCATAATTTGGTATACTAGCGTCGGCGAATCAGTGCAGTTACGTCACAATACGTAACAAACGCCTGTATTGTTTGGAAAAATCCAATTGTTTGTTACGTCGTGTGACGTAACTGCACTGATTCGCCGACGCTAGTATAGCAGATATACGTTTCAAAGATGCGTAATTGTTTTATAATTATTTACGCATGAATAAGGACCAGTTTGATTATTTAGTGAGGATAGTGGGGCCAAAAATGAGGTTAACTTCTCAAGTATATATGTGACGTTTCGCTTCGACAAGGATCGCGATATACTAGAAAGAGAAAACCGTCCGTTTTGCCGGACGAAGTTGAACACGATCCGAATTTTCACGGGTGCCGTACGAATTGAAATATTTGCAGGCTTCTGATTGGTTAGTCGGACGAACGGATCCGTCGAGCGGAGAGCTGAGTACGTATCATTAAAATGCAGTATTGTTCTTATGGAAAATGGGAGCGGTGTTGCCAAATGTTGTAAAAGTGTCCAATTTGTGTCATGAAACTAAATGGAAAAAGTATCGAAAACTCGTATATCTTACAAAAATTAGGTAACACGGTACAAGTATGAATAATTATTTGTAGAATACTGTGTCTTCACTGATCAGCTCGGCTTTTACAGCCGGCAACGTCGCTAAGACAGGAAAGGATAGAATCATTGGGGAGAACCCATTAGAAAGCATGAAAAAGATTTACTCCATTTGCCCTGGACTAATGTTTGAACGGACTATAGCAGGGATACCAGGTGTTGTAGTTTTACTGATGGTTTTCGAATAATCGCGCCAACTAATGAGATACATATTAATAGAACAAGTTCTAAAGCGATGTACAAATTATAATGTAAAAGTTGACATTCTAGTGCCCGATTTTGTTTGTTTTTATTTTTTTTTTTTGTCTAATTTTACACTATTCTAATGGTCACTAATGCTAAATTTGTATTCAAATTGAACCTAAAGTGTAACATTACCTGTAGACCTATAAAGGGTGAGCCCATTCTGAGTCGGACCTGGACAGGTAGTGCCAAAAGGGTATATACATGCCAAAAGATTTATATAGGTCAACTAAGAACAATAATTCTTTTATTTTTCTGGTGTATTTATTATTTAAGAATTACAATCCCTATAGTTCTAAGTAAATTGTTTTTTTTTTAATATGTAGGACGAACATTCGTAATGCGTCAACGCTTGCACTCAACTGATTGTTTTTAGAAAAAACACGTGTCATTTTACTCAATCGGCTTTTGTAAATGTTTCATTAGGCGTTTACGTTTAGTCAGTCAGATTAATCCGAAATCCGAACTATCCGAGTTCTCTCGATCCGTTCGTAAAGTCAGTCTGAGAGTACACATTAGCTTATTCCAATTAATCCGCTGGAGCAACCGAGCATTTCAAAACAATCTGATGATCTAGCCGGATTGCTAGGATTAATTGGTGGTGGGGGTTAGCGCGGGTAAGTTGAATCTTGCAGTCAGATGGAAAGTGATGTAAACATCAGTAAACGTAACCTAGAATTTGCACGTATGGTATTTTTACATGGATTTATAAATTATCCGCTTCGAGGCCAATGTTGGGACTAGAGTGTTAACTTAAAAAAAAATCATAAATTGAATATTGTGGTTTACAAATAAATAAACTGGGTATCTATAAAATGGAATCCAGAATTGATGAAATAGTAAGTGCCCTAATGCTTAAAACGTCCAAGATTACAGTTTTTTCTAAATTTCAGACAGAACCGTTAAGGAAATAATTACTGAAAGGAAATTATTGAAATTTGAATAAAAATTGTGAGGAGAGCTTAAACAATATAAAACTTTTTATAAAATCATATGATTTTTTTTGTACAGTACGAACCAGTGTTGTTCCATATTATGTACGATACATCTGAGAATCCAATTTATTTTGCATTTCAATCTCTTTGGAAAACACAAAGGAACTGGGCTCAAATAGACAAAGAAGCTATTATATGCAGGGTAAACAAGTATTGCCAAGACAAATTTGGACGTAAGTTTTTACTACAACCTGATCATTCAGCTTTAGTCCAAATATTTTCACCACATTAAAACCCTTATGGTAATGTCATCCACGGGAATACATGTGTCTGTCTATCTCTACGGTAGAAATTGTAGCCAAACGGCTTAACATAGAATGTTGAAATTTAACATGCTTATACGATTCTTTGGTCCACATAAATATAGGAAAAATACTGTAATATAACATGAGTATAATAAAAAATATGTTTTTAAAATTTATTTGATATCAAAAGAAAGCTCTTAAGACGTAGATTAAGAAAGAAAACGTAGATTTTTAAAATTCGTTTCTTTTAACACGGTTTTAGCGAAAAATATGCTAAAAAAATTTATTAACATCCAGAGCTGGGCAATAATTAAATACTTTTATAATTAATAACTAATTAAATTACTTTGTCCCACAAAGTAATAAGTTCGCATACTTCACTATTAATAAAAACGAAAAAACTTTCCGGTATACCTTATTAGGAAGATATTTGGAGCACTACCTACAAACTTGAAAGATCTCACTTATTGTTTACTTAAGATCAAAATTGTGTATAAGAACATCTGTTGGAAATGAAGAAAGTTAGTTAGTTCTGTTCAAGACTGTTTTTAATAAGATTAATAATTGAAGGGCTATGGGTATTTATAGTGCTATCTATAAACTATGGTCTATTTCAAAGTAGAAAAAAATAGATAGCGCTGCGAACCGAGTACGATTTACACTGATCAAATACAGTATAGCGGGAAATTTAAAATAAGTTACAACTAGGACATGGGCGTAGCAACTGGGTTAGCTAGTGATTTTTTTTTTTAATATAAAAAAGGTTAATAAGATATTGAAATAAACAAGGCAGATAATACACTTACGTTATTTATACAAAAATTCAGTTTAATGGGAAAACTGAAAAAGTTAAAAAAATATTAATTTTAAAAATTATGTACTATATATAAAAAGAGAGATTTGGCTAAAAGAGTTTAAACAAAGCAATAAAACAAACAATATATCTTCAGAGCTAAAGTTTCTTATTTAAATAATTATTGTAAATAAAAATTAAAAATATATGTATATATAAAGGTCTAAAAATTATATCAATAACTTCTTCTTTGGGCACAATCAGCTGGGATGTCTTTTGGCCTCACATTAGTCCTCTTTCTGATCTGTTAATTGTCAACTGTTAAAAAATATTTATATGTCAGATAACCTAAAAAATATATAACTGCGTAAAAACAAATTACATGGAGAATTTTCTCCATAAAATCTACGCCAAGGATATAAATAAAAGTCAAAATTTTTAAATAATAACAAAATATATGAGAAAAATTAAATAATATAAATAATATATATTTCCAATGTACGACACTGAACATCTGTCAACTTGGACTAAAAACAATATTTTTACAGTGTAATAGGGATGACGATCTAAACCAATCCGAAGCAAGGACAAACAGCTCTTATCTTCTTACACACATTTTTCTACTTTGAAATAGACCATAAGTGCCTCACTTCTTGTTTACTTAACATTACAATTTATTAACTTAATTATTTATTAAAAATAATGACTTTTTTGTCCAACTATTTTTTTTTAAATTGCTTTATTAATTATGGGAGAGGGCCCCAGAAACCGTTTACCCCAGAGGCCGCATGCCTCGATGTAAGTAAATACGGCCCTGTTTGTAGGCACAGTAAAATCGTGAACACTAATCTGTAACCAGCAACTTACAATAACTCTGTAAATTACTAGATTACAATTCTTGCGATTCTGCGGTCGTACATACGGTTGTATCAGAATAGTAGGTAGCATCAGTCGTATTGAAACATGAAGCTTGGTCAATCTACAAGGTGTGATAAAAAAATACGGTGAATAATTTTATTAGGAACAAAATAATAAGCTTATATCAAATTTGAAGTACTCTCCTTGGCTAGCGATGCTCTTATCCCAACGTTGATTCCATGATAGGAAACATTTCCAGAAGGCTTCTTTCGGAAGGGCCTTCAGCTGCTCTGTTGTGGCCCTCTCAATGTCGGGGATGGTGTCAAAATGTTTTCCTTTTAGCACGGTTTCTATGTTTGGGAAGAGCCAGAAGTCGCATGGTGCTAAATCCGGAGAGTAAGGCGGATGTGGACAGACAGGAACCGTGCAAACTGAAACACGATTTTCCTTCGGTTCGCCAGTCAAAATTCTGGGAACAAATTTCGCACTCACTCGTCTTATTTTCAAATTATCGGTTAAAATGCTTTTCACCGACCCGTACGAGATGTTCAGTTCTTCGGTAAGCTCTCGAATAGTCAATCGCCTGTTGGAACGAACCATTTTTGCCACTTTTTGCACGTTTTCGTCTGTTTTTGAAGTCGAAAAACGTCCCGAGCGTTGCTCGTCTTCTAACGACTAATTTCCGCTTTTAAATCGCTCATACCACTTGTAAACAATCTTCAAAGTCACCACATTATCACCATACATTGATTTTAACATTTCATGAGCTTCTTTGGCACTTTTTGCAACTTGAAACAAAACTTAATTTTAACGCGTAAGAACAACGCGTTTGAAATCCATGATGCGCGACAGACACGGTAAACACTACCTCACTCTTCCAGCTCAGGAAGCCGACTGACAAGTCACAACTTGTTCAAACTTGACACTGACTATCTCAACGGATGAGACTATTGGTATTATTACTTCAAATGGATGTAGCGTCAGCAGTTGCTGCTATAAAAATTCATTCGCCGTATTTTTAGATCACACCTCGTATGTAATTAAAAAGTGAAGAAATAGAAATCTAATAGACATGATCTTCAATAATGATGTTTACATTTTTGTTTTTTTTTTTTTGTTTTTACAAATTTGTAGATCTTCAGTGGAATACATGGAACGGGAGTCGACGATGAGGCACTGGGAGATACTGAAGAAGAGGCAGTTTCCATAAGTTTACCGATAGTGTCTATTTGTCTCTCCATTGCCTTGGTTATTGGAGTATGCAGTGTAAGTAAATTTCAATACAAAAAATACTTTTACCTGGCGCGTACGCAAGGGGGGGTCCTCGGTTCCAGACCCCTCCCCCAGGAGTGAAATACTTATATACTTATTTAATAAAAATTACCTTTTTCATTAACAAAAATCAAATTATAATCAAAATTAAATTAACATATAAGTCCACCCCTCTCCGTTAAGAATTAATAATAAATTTGATTTATTGTACAAATATTTTTTCGAGATGGACCCCTCAGATCATTTTTCTGTGTACGCGTCTGACTGTTGCAGATTAAATCTGAACTGTTTTTATTTCTAATAGGAAGTTGCATTGATGTCTCTAGGTGCGTATTTTGTGGTCAGTGACAGATGTATCTTATGTCATTTTGAAGTGTAAACATATCCTACTAAAATTCAATTGACAGACGCCATCCTTTGTTTACACAAGTGCTTTTCTATAACCGAATGAAAATGGAACGCGATAAGTTGTTTTTCAAATACGTACTTCTACATTACTTTGATTTGAAAAAAGTGCAGCTAAAGTTCATGGATTGCTTGTGAAAACTTATGATGAATATGCTTCATCGGAAACAGTATGTACAGATTGGTTTCGACCAGGGGCGGACTAGGGCCTAGGCAGACTAGGCAGCTGCCTAGGGTCCGTGAAATCATTTTATTATATCGATTTTCTCATTATTTTATGATTTATTTGACAGATAGGGCCCGCAATGAGACTCTTGCCTAGGGCCCCAATTTTCATTAGTCCGTCACTGGTTTTGACGATTTAAAAGTGGTGATTGTGACGTTCACGACAAACAACGGCCTGCTCAAATGAAAGAGTTAGAAGATGAAAAACTGCAAGCTCTATTAAAAAAAAAAAAAAACCCTGCCCAAATACTAAAACACTCAACAGCTCGAAGCCAATAAATCAATCATTTCACGACGTTTACAACCCATGGGAAAGATCCAAAAAGAAGGAAGATGGCTGTCACAAGAATTAACTGAAAATTCCATTGCTAATCGTTTTAACACCTCGATTTCTTTGCTTGCAAGGCATTAAAAGAAGAGTTTCTTGTGAGGTATCGTGACCGGTGATGAAAAATGGATCTATTTTGACAACCCGAAACGCAAGAAGTTATCTGTTGATCCTGGTCAACCATCAACGTCGACACCAAAGCGAAACATCTACGATCACAAAGCAATTCTCTTTATTTGGAGGGGTATAGAGGGTGTCATGTATTATGGCTGTTAAAACCAAAAGAAACACTCACCGCCGATCGTTATCGACAACAATTGGAGCGTTTGAATGATAATTTGATTCGAAAACGATCATCAATTGCATCAAATTTCCGGAAAGTGATTCTTCTACATGATAATCCTTGGCCCCATGTTGCTATAGTGGTGAAACAAACACTGATGAAGTTCGTCTTGTGGAATTCAACTTCTGCCAGGAAAGTGGGAAAAAGTCATAGTTTCCAGCGGCAAATACTTTAATTAATCTATTCATGTATTTTGTTACTGAAATAAATACTCAAAAAACACAAGAAATCAGCGACTTTCAAAGCATCCTCTTAATATATTACCATATAAAAAGTATATTCTATAACGTATCCTTCGCCTGAGTTTAAAATAGGTGTAATTAGAACTGATATTTAAAATATTTAACAACTGGTACGTTAAAACAATGGTAAGCAATTTGATTCGAAACTAACCTTCAATAGGGGAACTTCCTAAGCACCCTGACATCTGGTGGCAATTTGCGGAAGATACGAAAGTGACATTGTTTTGTTTTGTTCAATGGAGAAATGCGTTTTTTTTTCTTTTGTTGTTTGTGTTTTATTTTGGTGAATCATGGAAAAAACAATAAATTTTGTTGTGTGCCGCAATGTAAATCGTGAATAAGGAAGAATCCCTCTTAAACATTCCATAATTTACCTAAATCGAAAAAAATATCAATTGAAACGACGTTTGGAGGCAGAGACAAAGTGGATCATAGATTTTTATAGACACAAAAACTAAAAATGGGCAAAAATCCAAGCCTATGCATGCACGTTTGCTTGTTGTATTGTATGGAAAAAAATTTTTTTTTACGTCCAAGAAAAGACGAAAAAAAAGCACTTACCCCATCCAAAATGTGCCTAAATCATCAGTTGATATATTAAAAGGCCCTTTTACTTTTTCAGGTAGAGATATTAATTTTTACTAATATGTTTACCATATTTTTGTTGTTATTATATTGACAGACAGTCAAAAAAAAAATAAATAAATAAATAAAAATATGATGAAATACTAAAAAATTTCCTTGACATTTCTGTAAAATAGTATATTATTACATATCTTAGATTACCTTTAAATAAAAAAAAATTGATGTGAAGTGTGAATTTTCACACATTTCAGGGTTTTGCAGGTATTTAGTAAGTGAATGATGATTATTTGGGGTGCCAAAACAAATTTTATGACAAAATATTTTTTTATGAATTTTAATTCGAATGCCTATTACCATTATTTAAGTTTTTAAAGATGTGCAGTATTTTTTTTTTTTTTATATATCAAGGTTCATTAAGATTTTGAAAATTGCGCCTATGGCTTCCATTGGTTGTTTTTAGTCATAGCTCCTCCCCTTTGATTTCGTGTACATTCAAATATATAATTAAATTATAATTTCAACAATTTCCACTGGTTATTAAATTTACGCTATTAAAAATTAAATGCAACAATTGCCAAAATATAATTAAAATTTTGAAAAAATAATTTAAACAATATAAAAATGCAAAAAATAAATAAAAAATAATATTGTCTCCTCACGTAGGACTCGAACATGAGTCCGATTACGAATTCTTGGACAGAACGCAAGTATCTTAGCCACAGCACCAAGAAACACGTTACTGTTTAGCGTATTATATAACTATAAGTTGTCAACATTATTAGCAAAAAAACACAAAAAATGCTTTTTTTTCCAAAAACATAATCTGATCAAAAATTCCTGTTGAACTATTCCGGTTCACACCAATGTACATTACTTAGAATTTTTTCAGATTTTTAGTTTAAACCATCTGGGCTACAGGGTGTGGGACAAAATTTTTTTTGCACAATATTGGCAAAAATCGCTTCAAAATAATTTATTTTGGAAAAATAAAAATTTGATCGTTAATCCACGTACCAAGGGCTTTCATTTGATACCCTACTCAGAATTTAAAAAAATATTTTTTTTTTCGATGAGCACATATTTGTTTATATTTTTAGGGGGATATGTTTTTTAGATGTTTTGGTATTTTTCCTATGTGCGGGTCAACGAGTTGTATAAGCATGCCAAATTTCAACTCTCTAGGTTTAGCCGTTCGGCTACAATTTTTACCGAACAGACAGACAGACAGACAGACAGACAGACAGACAGACAGACAGACAGACAGACAGACGACAAAATGACGGTATAAGGGTTTTTTGGTCATACCTACAAAACCCTAAAAAGCTCGAAATACACGAAAAATACAACTCGTGTTCATTTTCACCATGTAAACAAATACACACGTAACAGTTTAATGTCACTTTCGAGTGTTCCAGCTTTACCGCATATGGCGCTGCGATCTTAAAAAGTTTCCCCTATTGCATCAAATCGCCGGAAAAGGATTCTTCTTCATGACAATGCTCGGCCCCATGTTGCTGTAGCCGTGGTACAAACACTGATGAAGTTCGAATGAGAGCTGCTCCCGTAAACAGCGTATTCTTCGGACCTGGCCCCAAGCGATTTCCACCGGTTCCGATCGATGCAACACGCTTTGTATAAAACATATTTCTATAACTACGGAGAAGTCGAAAATTGGATTGCTAAATGGATTGGCTTAAAAGACAAACTTTCAATGCAACCTCTAATAATAATGATAACATATCTAAATCAGTTGTCAGTTAATAAATTAAACAAAAATTGTAATAAAAACATTTTAGCAATCCTCTTCTTCTTTCTAGCATTTCCTCGTGTTATTTGCTTTACTAATTCGAAGTTCCACATTTTAATGTATTGGTTAGCGGTGTCATCTAAATCTAAGGTCTTCAGATATGAAGATATATTGATTAATGTATTTATGCATATTGTTATTGAAATAAATACTCAAGAAACACAAGAAAAAAGCGACTTTCACTGCAACTTCCTAATATATTGCGATATACAGCGTACCTGAGTTTAAAAAAGGTATAATCCGAACTGATATTTAAAATATTTCAATATAAAACTGGTACGTTAAAACAATTGAAACGCTGAAAAATCTGATAAACTTACCAAGTTATGGCGTAAATTATTTATATATTTTCCACATCTTTTGTTGATTTCTAGAAATTGTTGATATAGCCTTCTTTATTATTATCTTCCGTAATGTTCCACCAGTTTAAATTAGAATAATGCTCGAACTAGGCTCTATGTTTAGAATAATATATGTGTGTAAAGGCGGCGCCAGATATTCGGTATTTGGCGAATTCTGAGCGATTGATCGCCAAATCCCGAGTATGGGGATGGGTTGCTTGTGTTAAGCCGAGCGTCCATCTTCGGTGCCCGCCCTTTCCTGTCCCATGTCGGTCTTGCGTCCCACATCAAAGGAAGCGATTGTTCGTCGTGCTGTGCTTTGAACCTGCATCCATACATCCGACCTTTCCCAAGCATTAAAAACTACATTGAATAGAGCAAAATAATGTCTTTTTTCTAAACTACTTTTCTTATATATATATATATATATATATATATATATATATATATATATATATATATATATATATATATATATATATATATATATATATATATATATTTGTAGTTAAGTAAATAATAAGTGAGATATTTCAAGTGTATAGACAACACTCCCCATACCCCCTCCCCAATTTTCATCTTATTAAAAACTGCACTTAACAGAAAGGAATCGTTTCTTCATTATAAACCACTTACCTTATAGATATATATTTTTGCTGTTAACTAAATAATGAGTGGGATATTTTAAGTGTATAGATAGCGTTCCCCCCGACCCCAATTCATCTTATTGAACATAAAAGAAATGTTTCTTAATTCTGAACAAATTTTCATTGTTAATTATTAAAGTAACGTATATAATAACCGCAATATTTCAAGATTTAAATTTTAGGGTGTTTTAGTTTAGGATTATTTTTTATTAAATAACTTATTGCCACAAAGCATGACAACAAAAACAGCCGAACTAATAACGATTTCCCAGTCGCTATACATTTAAATACTTGAGCAACTAACCAACTGGTAAATATTCGATGTTCCTAGAGTGACTAGGTGCATATTTCATCATTTACGTTGCAGTAAAATAGGAGAGAGCTTGATACAGTGGCCACTTTTAAACAAAATTATCTGTAAAAATATATCCATCTCAGTTTTTTAAGTGCGTTAAAGTAACACTAGGTAGATATTAATTTTCTTATTTAATATTAGGTAAAATTTATAAAACATGATTTATATCACAATTAAAAATTGTCTTCATAAGTGGCCACAATACTGTACTGTGGAAATGTGTGTATGATACTATGGTCATCCGTTATTTCATTGGGAAAGTTAGTAAAATATCTTGATTAATTAGGTTTTAAATAATATGTAGTAAAAAATAACAGTTTTTCAAAGAATTAGTTTTAGCATACAATGTAATTTATAAGAAAAACAATCATATTGGATGTTCTAGCAGTACCACCTACTTTTGGATACGGTTTAATAATTTGTGGACTAATCGAATATCTTTCTGGTGTTTCCTGGCGAAAACATTGCCTAATATATAAAGAAATAGTAGCAAATTGTTTGCGAATACATTCATCTTGAACTAGATCCGTTACTGTTGTAGCCATGAAATAATTTTCACCAAATATTTCTTCATTATATGGCAAAATCCAGTTGCTTTAAATGCCAAAACAATACTTTAAAATAAAAAGTAAAATATTATGCGTCATCTAAAATTTCTGCGATATCATAGATAGTGATTCTCTTGACTGGGTTATTCAGAAACCATATTTTTCC
The DNA here is from genome assembly GCA_963971575.1 of Liopterus haemorrhoidalis. Classification (NCBI taxonomy): domain Eukaryota; kingdom Metazoa; phylum Arthropoda; class Insecta; order Coleoptera; family Dytiscidae; genus Liopterus; species Liopterus haemorrhoidalis. The sequence goes on from OZ020611.1 coordinate 86,444,333, forward strand.
AATCCCAGGTTTTTTGGGTTTTGTACGCGGTATATTCCCTGAAACAAAAAATTGAGGAACTTTGGTCAACCCTTTTTCGATGCAAGAAGTAGTGGCCACTAATGATACAGTTTAGGTGGCCACTGTGCCTTTTTTGCCAAACTTATCCTACTTGGACCATGCTGAGTTTAATCGTAATATATTTAATATTACCGAATACTCTGTACTTCAGTGTAGATCAAGGGTGTCAAACTCATTTCAGCCTCGGGCCATTTTTCAAACAAGTAAAATTTACGCGGGCCGCACGTTATGTACAGGCAGGCTATTCCAAACGTTTAGGCGGAACTAAATGGGAATTTCGTTCTTTAAGGTTGTCACGAGAAGGAACCTTGCTGGGATAATATTAGATTTAACGTTGGTATGTGAAAATTAAAAATTCCAACAGTGAAACCATAGAGACGATGACATTTATTAAAAATTTATAAATACATTTTCACATATTTTGAAGACAAAAAAATAATAATAATAAATGGGAAATTTTTATTAAGAATGACAAAAAATTAAAATTATTGAAACGGACATTTTATAATAACAATCAATTTAATCTAGAATTTGCAATGTGAATATGATTTATAAAGCTTAAACAAAATGACCAAAAGTCCAAATTAATAGATAAAAATTACTAGATTTCAAAATCTAGTTCCATCTCAACGTTTGGAATAGCCTATATTTACATTGTTACTTATTCTGTTCTTTATTTTCCTCCATTTTTCTGAATATTTATTTGAAGGAAGTAAGGAAATAACATTTAAATAATAACAATTAAATTTTGCCAAAATATTTGCTTTATCGAACAACAAAACAAAAACGGGTCGAAATCAGCGTACTGGTACTGTACACAGCAGTTGCACCTATAGAAAAGTGGTATTTGAAAGCTCTGCTTACGAGAGTATTATTTGGAATCACGGGGAATCACTGATCTACTGACTATCGCACGGCTAACTGCAACAGTTATTGCCTGACTATTGGTTTTCCGCCCTTGCCGAAGTCTTGACGCCGCAGCCCGGACAGCTTCTGTCACGAGGTATTTTCGTTCAAATAAATGTTTATACTATATATAGTATAAAAAATTATTATAGTATAAGAAGTCGTTACGGGCCACTTAAATGCAAGTATTGGGCCGCCAGTTTGACACCCTTCGTGTAGATGTTGCATATAAACTGTTTAACTTTATGATTTTAAATAACATGTAATTAAGATTTGAACTTACCAGTAAATATAATTTCTTGCACGCTGTTTCACAAATTCTCTTTTGTTGGCTGTTTAAACTAACATTATCGATTTCACACACAATATAGTCTGGTACCTACGTCGAAAGATACTGCACTTGATGATAATGGAATGCCATTTGGCACACGTATTCCTTATAAAAATTAAATCATTTTGACCCGCAGCACCTATTTGTGAATCGAGACAAATTCAAGATGGCGGCGAAACTAGCGCGCCAATTACGATAACGATAACTGATTCTTATGATACAGCAAAATACCTAAATACATATTTGTGCAATGGACCTTTAGCCACAATTTGCCGCATCGTACGCGAATTTCCGTCACTTAGTTTACAAGATACCGTCCATAATTCATTCTCAGACGCAAAAAAGTGATTTCCGAAATGACTAACGAATTTCGTATGATATGGCTCGTTTTCTATTAATTTAATGCCGTAGATTACGAATCTGTTATCAAAATGGCGAAAATTTAAAATTTTGATAGATTTTTTTCCAAAATTCGAGACATGTTGATATTCTCTATCACTGCAAATCTGCGTATATTAATATTTTGTTTCAATTCTTCCTAAATCTGTAGGGCATATCCTTGGCTACAAGAATATGTGCGGAATTTTTCTCTGCGGGGCGCCAAAATTAAGGTAGCGGCTGAAATGTGTAAAGTCTCAACTTCGTATTATTTTGACACTCTTTATATCGTTTTCGACCAAATCGGACCTGTAAATTACAAAAATTAAATAAAAAATGGCATATGACTTGTTATTATTCGGATTTTGCCCGAAATGAAATAAAAAAAATTACATATCCGGCCGGAACGGCTGTAAATTATGACATTTAAGTAAGATACTCCATGCATATACGGAATGCATCAATTTGTTTAGGTTTGTTCGCGGCACCTGGTCTCAAATGAAGCCGCTTTCGAAATAACGCTCGAAAATCGAATTTTGCTATTTACATCAAATTTGTTGAGTTGTATATCAATTTCGGGTATATTGAAGTCGTAGATTTCGAAAATTGAGTTAATTTAAAGATTTGCTACACAAAAGATTGTATTTTGCCCGAAAAAAAAAATAATTATATGTATTATTTACATAGCAGTGAGATTCATTACACGACAGTGAAGTGTCTCTCCATCCAAAAGAGTAGTATATAGCAGTTCTGACAAAATAATATAGATTACTACACACTTAATACGACTATAATGGTGGCCGAAAACTATTCTTTCGAAAATGGTTAAAATATTCTCTAATTTTTTTACCAGTTATTGGGACAACATTTTAATGTGTTGACAGTTCCTTTATGTTTGCTAATAATACTGACTTCCAGACCTACCTTGCAAAATAATTTATATTTGTTTACAAATCAAAGTCGAAAGCCTCACTAATTGGGTGGGCCTATGTAAAGATAAAATTCTAGTGAGATAGAGTATGTCCATTCATGCCATCAATTGTACTGATTATTGCCGTTATTAATTTTAATTTAGGTTTATTTTAAATTTTTAAAGGGGTAAAATATTTCAAAATTATGTTTTTAAAAACTACGCCTATGAAAACGCCAAGTCAAGTTCAGTGACTAATTACGTTCGTTCCCTAATAATTAAAAATTACTTATTATTTCTTAAATTAAAGTTTATTTAAAATGTTTCTTCAATTAATTATGCAAAATAATGTTTCACACCAGGTTTCGACTTCGATTCAGACTAGTGTTGAATAACAATTTATCGAATATCTTCATTTTGTATAGAATTAAGTAGTAGAGAAAGTCAGTATTATTGGCACATATAGAGGATATATCAACACATTAAAATGTTGTCCTGATAACTGGTAAAAATATCTGAGAATATTTTAACCATTTTCGAAAGAATAGTTTTCGGCCACCATTAGAATCGTATTAAGTGTGTAGTAATCTGTATTATTTTGTCAGAACTGCTATTTACTACTCTTTTGGATAGAGAGACACTTCACTGCCGTGTAATGAATCTCATTTCTATGTAAAGAATACATGTAATTATTTTTTTCGGGCAAAATAAAATTTTATGTGTAGCAAATCTTTAAATTAACTTTATTTTCGAAATCTGCGACTTCAATATACCCGAAATTGATATACAACTCAACAAATTTGATGTAAATAGCAAAATTCGATTTTCGAGCTTTATTTCGAAAGCGGCTTCATTTGAGACCAAGTGCTGCGAACAAACCTAAGAAAATTGATACATTCCGTTAATGCATGGAGTATCTTACTTAAATGCCATAATTTACAGCCGTTCCGGCCGGATATGTAATTTTTTTAATTTCATTTCGGGCAAAATCCGAATAATAACAAGTCATATGCCATTTTTTATTTCATTTTTGTAATTTACAGGTCCGATTTGGTCGAAGACGATGTAAAGAGTGTCAACATAATACGAAGTTGAGATTTTACACATTTCGGCCGCTACCTTAATTTTGGCGCCCCGCGGAGAAAAATTCCGCACATATTCTTGTAGCCAAGGATATACCCTACAGATTTAGGAAGAATTGAAACAAAATATTAATATACGCAGATTTGCAGTTATAGAGAATATCATCATGTCTAGAATTTGGGAAAAAAATCTATCAAAATTTTAAATTTTCGCCATTTTGATAACAGATTCGTAATCTACGGCATTAAAGTAATAGAAAACGAGCCATATCATACGAAATTCGTTAGCCATTTCGGAAATCACTTTTTTGCGTCTGAGAATGAATTATGGACGGTATCTTGTAAACTAAGTGACGGAAATTCGCGTACGACGCGGCAAATTGTAGCTAAAGGTCAATTGCACAAATATGTATTTAGCTATTTTGCTGTATCATAAGAATCAGTTATCGTTATCGTAATTGGCGCGCTAGTTTCGCCGCCATCTTGAATTTGTCTCGATTCAGAAATAGGTGCTGCGGGTCAAAATGATTGAATTTTTATAAGGCACACATGTGCCAAATGGCATTCCATTATCATTAAGTGCAGTATCAACGTAAAATATGGTGCGTAGGCACTAGACTAATACAAATTCTCATCATTTTATACCACTTTCAATAGGTGGTACCATCACAACTACGAACTACTGACAAAAAATATACAACAAAATGGCCACTTTACAAACCTGGCATCTGTACCAAGCTCTCGCCTATACATTACAAAAACCGTACGAAGTACGGGTACTTCAGCTAGTTTAAAATATGTGATTATATATCTTATGGTTTATGAGATCCTAATAGAGAAACTGAAAAAATTGACACTCTGTATACGAAGATTGCCTTTTATATTTCGGGATTTGAGATCAAAAACAATTATTTATCAACAGAAGTGGCTTTATGTTTTTCAAAATGTTTTCCATGAAGACCAATACACTTTTGCATGCATTTGAACCAATTTTCGAAGCACTTTTTCCACTCCGATTGAGGATTTTTCCACTGCGATTGTCAAATTATCCAACGCAAACAAATCTTTTTGACGGCCAAATATTCATGCAATAGTGAATGTATGCTGGCCCTACTAATGCCTAAGGATACCTCAATCTAACGATAAGTCACATGACGATCTGGCAGTATCATTTCACGCACAGCATCAATGTTTTCCGGAACAACAACCGATTTTGGGCAACCTTCACGAAATTCGTCCTTAAGCGAACTACGGCCACGATTGAAGTCGGCAAACCATCGATTAACAGTAGTCCTTGATAGTGCTCATCGCCAAAAGTCGAATTAAGTTCATCGATTCACTGTTGGTAGGATAATCCACGTCGAAAGTTGTAAAAAAGAAACGCTCGAAAATGATCACGATATAATTCCATTTTTAGCCGAGATGAATTTTTTCAAGTTACTGTAAACAACACAAATAGCGCTCGTACGTCAAAACGTTCTGAGTACGTATACCGTCAAAAATTGCAAACTTTACGATAGAAGCGTCAGTTGCCAGTTGGCAGCACTAGTTTAGTGCAATCCTGAAATATAAGAGGCAACCCTCGGATAAGTTTAGTTATTAGTTTGAATTAGTCTACTAATAATGAGAACTACATGGCAATCAATATGTAAATCTAGTTTTTAGGAAAGATTTAGTGTTTCATTCAAAATTTACATCTTCATAATACAATTTAAGATTTATTGTTCTAATTAACTATGTGTTCCAGAAAAACCGAAAATTCTTGATACCATGGCTAGTATTAAAATTTGTGGAACTTATATTCGTGATTGTGCTAATGTTTGTGGGTTTCTTTGGAATGTTTATATCAGCTGAGAAAGGGCCATATTCCACACTTTTCACAACATTCCTGATTATCACTCGTAAGTATGTATTTAGTAAGTGAAAAAAAAAAACAACTTCGGCCCTAAAAAGTCCATAAAAGTCCATCTGTCCCGCGGTGATTTTCAAAATATGTTAGAGGAACGGCCTTAGACCAATAAACAAGATTGTTTATGTTAAAATGCGTCTCCAACATTGTTAATTATATATAATCCTTTATTTTCCCTTGACCTTTCGGTGTTTAGGGTATTTACTACAATTACAAAACATGTATCTCCTATCAACATCCCAACGTTCTATTAAACATTACATTACTTTACATTACAAATTATTTTATTCCATTTTCTTGCCTTCCAACCATTTCTTCACCCCTCCTCCTATATCCCTTCCTTCCTCCCCATTTCCGGGTAACCTCAACCCCCTTCCTTCCTTCTTTTTCCCCCTTTCTGCTTCCCACCGGGCCTCTTCTTTCCTCCCTTTACCCCTTCCTGTTATCCTTCCCCAATCTCAATCCTTCTTGCCTCTAATTCCCTCACCCACCTCTCCCCCTTCCATCTTCGTGTAACAGGTTTAATGTGCTCCCCGACCACACTGTCATCTCCCTACACATCTTCGCGAGGTGCTCTATATCTTCTTCCTCCTCCTCGCACATCCTGCACAACTTATCTTCTTGTTTCCTCCAATATCTATTTCCTCTCTCTACATTCCCGCACCTTAGCCTCGCAATCCTCCTAATCCTCCCTCCTGACCTTCCTCTTTCTCCCTTCAAGTAGCTTGGTACCCCTATAGTTCTGACCTCCTTTTATCTCCCTGCGCTCCTTGATTTGTCTATTCTGACTGTAGCTTCTTGCTCCCCCACTTCCTTATCTCTCCTCCACACCTCCTCAATCACGCTTATCCCTTCTTTTCTTCTCCTTTCCACCTCTGTCGCATCCACTCCGCATCTCCAGTAATACTCCTTTCTCATCTCCCCCCATGGGTACCATCTTCCTTTCTGTTCCGCTCTGGCTCTTTCCTCCCAGCATTCCCTCTTTATTCTTTTGTCTGTTTCTCTTATAACTTTCTCCTCGTGCTTAACCGCTCTCCTTCCTGTACCCACTTTCATCTTATCCCTTTTCAGTTCCTCTCTTACAATATACCCTGGTGTTGTTCTATCTACCCCTAAGATCCGTCTCAAATACCTCTCCTGTATTCGTTCTACCTTCTCCCATTCCTTCCATCCCCATATTTCCACCCGATATAGCAGGATGTACTTCACCACGGCGTCAAACACCCTCAGTCTCCTTCTAATATCATCGTTAAACTTCCTCTCTCCTATACTCCACAGCTTCTCCATGACTATTCTTGCCTTCTTTACTCTTTCCCTTATGTGTAGTTCAGCCCCATTGTTCCTCGCTAGTACATAACACAGGTATTTTAAACTCTTCACCTCTTCTATTTCTCAGCCCCCCATTCCCATTTTATCTTCTTACTTCTCCCACCTCCTTTACCGAATACCATTACCTTCGTCTTATCCCTGTTTACTTCTAGTTTTTTCTTTTGAAATATTTATCAGCCCTTTCTATCATTCTCTTCAGCTCTTGTTCCCCCTCTGCCATCAATACAATATCGTCCGAGTACCCCAATGTACACAACTTCATCTTCCCTACTACCACACCACCATCTAGCCACTTCCTCATATTCTCTTTTAGAACCGCTACATACAAGTTGAACAAGGTCGGGCTCAGCGGGCATGCCTGTCTCACCCCCTTGTTCACCCAAATACTTTCCGACTCTTCCTCGCCTACCCTCACCGTGCACCTCGTCCTCTTGTATATTTCCTTTATCCTCATTATCAACTTCTTTCCTATCCCCTTCCTTTCCATTACCTTCCATAGCTCCCCCTTATCCAGCCTCTCAAACGCCGCTTTCAAATCCACGAACGCCATAAACGCTTTCCCTCTTTTTCTCTTTAACCTCTCCTCTACTATGTGATTCACTGTAAATATTCCGTCAATCGCCCCTCTTCCCTTCTTGAATCCAAACTGCGTTTCCTCCAATAAATCTTTCTTCTCTATCTCATCGAAGATCTTTCATTCAGCACCTTCAGTATACCTTGTACGCTGTACTCATCAAGGTCACACCTCTATAATTACTTCCTAACTCATTGTTTTCTCTCTTGTATATCGGTACAATCACCCCTTTCTTCCAGTACACCGGGTATCCCACTCCTTTCCATACCCCTCTTATTATTTCTGCCAGTTTATTCTTCGTTTTCTCTCCTCCATTTATCCACGCCTCATTTCATATCTTTTCTCTATTTCTTCCCCTGACGGTCCCTCCCCCTCATCTTCCCCTTCCCCTTCTTTCACCCCTTCTGATACGTCCTATGTCCCACCTTCACCCCCTCTATCCCCCCGCCTGCCTTCCTCCTTTTTTCAACATTGTTTGTTTACATTTTCCTAGAGTAAATCGTTGCCTTCCGACCAAAATGTACGGCCACAGTACCGTGGTATTTTCTCTTACTGAATGAATAATTTGTGGACTGTATTTTATGTGTATTTATTTATTGAATCCGAAGAATCGGCAGCCAGTAGGGTATCTAAAATGTCTTATTTATGTTAAATAAATTCTCACTTAACACATTTTCAGTATCTTTGGAATTTTCATTCTTAATTCGCGAATTTTCATCTTAAAACTATGTCGGAGCGTTCACGGTATCCAAAAACACTTGGTATCACTGTAAATCTTCCGGTTATATGGGCATTAGACTCTGTTAGAGGTTGAGTCTGCTTACGTTGTTTAAATCCAACAAGTAGTTTGTCAAATACAGTTTTTTCTTTATTTTTCTTAACACGTTTAACAATTTTTCCATCTTTATTAACTTTATTATACCTTCTTGACACTTTATCCATTATTATTACAAGTTATTTATCGGTTAACTGAAAGAAATTAGGTTAACTGAAAGAAATTAGTAATATTATAATATATTACATTTTTTTTACGAAGGACCATAATGTACAGACACAGTTGCGTGGTATTTTCTATTACCGGATGAATAATTTGTGCACTGTATTTTTTTGTATATACATTTTTTTGAATCCGAAGAATCGGCAGCCAGCAGGTTATCTAAATGTCTTATTTTTTATTCTGACTGTTAACGACAAACTAGCAGCGCTAGTATTAGTTTTATTATAGCCTACTGATCACTAGAGCTCGGACAATTTTAGGCTAATCTGCACTAACGACATTATTAACACGTTGACTGCCACGGCAAGTTTCAGGATTCCGGTCTTGGAAGCCAATTTGATTTAATCGTATTATATTATTTAAAAATATAATTATAGTACAGAGTAATCACCAAAAGCATTTTTTTTAAATTAGGTCCTACGAAATCGCCTGGTATTGAAATTAATAAAATGTTTTATATTTATATTTTCTGTTCATTTATTGATGAATTTTCTGTTCGTGTAAGCCAGGAGATATTTATGTCTTTTCCCAAAAGCCACTTCTCCTTAAATACACTTATATTCTACAAATATTATCGTCGCTGCACGAAAATGACAAGTAAAAGTACTACGAGTTTTCTCGTAGTCGGCGTCCTGGACAAAATCGCAAACTACGAGTTAACTCGTAGTTGGCAGTCAACGTGTTAATAAGATGTTCATAGACGTAGAAAAATACACATCAAAATATCAATAAATGGGTACTCGTAAAAACATTCCTGTCTTATTAATACAAATACTACTATATATGTTTTTTAATAATGTGCATTGTTGAATGCAATATCATTATGAGATGTTATCATTGTTAAGAAATGTTACGAAAGAAAAAAAATTATTTTAATTCAAACGTCAAATACATTCAAACCTGTAATATTTTGATCCGTTATTTCATCTGTATAAACTTTGCAAGATCTATCAACTATTTGTTTTATTCTGAACTGTGAACAGAGCTGAACAATAATTCTTATAGGTATTTAGATTTAGAGCATATACTTTCAAACATTTCTTGAATCTACTACTATTCACTTTTTTACAACAATAATAATTATAGCATTTTTAAAATATTTCTTTCTGACAGAAAATTTTGTAGAAATTTTTCTTATTATTGCTATTTATATATTTATTATTTTGGAGATTTTAAAATGGCTGAATTAAATTTTTTACAACAGATATTAATAGAATATGGATTTACTGATCATTTTCAAGTTACTAACAAAAAACAACTGTTTTGTATACTTTGTAAAAAATATGTAATATGCACAAAAATAATCATTTAACTCAACATGTCAGTGGAAAGATACATAGAACTAACGTCGAGGCATTACAAGATAATTTTAATGCAGAGCTGTGTGAAGCATTTCTGGCAGAAATTATACCACTAAGTAAATTAAATAATGCCAAGTTAAGAATATAAGATAATTTTAAACAAATATAAAAAAAAAATGAAAAAAGTAATCCCATATGAATCAACTTTACGAAAATATTATATTTCCAAGCTGTATACAAAGACTATAGATGCAATTAAAAACGCTGTTAACAATAATTATAAATGAGTAAGTGCAGACGAAAAAGACGGACATTAAAGAACGCTGTGTTGTGAATATCGTTGTAGGGATTCTACATCCTTCCCGTCCGTATAAGCCCGTATAAGTGAAATTGTTAACGGCGGCCTAATGGCTGATATGGTTTTAAATTATTTAAAATCGTTTATAAATATTAATCGTAATATGGTTCTTCTTTTTCTTTCTGATTCTGCATACATGCACAAAACAGGTCAAATATTAAAACGACATTGCTCTAATATGCTACATATTACATGTGTAGCACATGTAATTTTTCAGATGTGAATATTTTTATATATATATATATATATATATTTTTTAAATATTTTTGAAAGTTCCTTCTCGTATAACATTGTTTAAAGAGTGTCCATTTCTAAGTTTACCGCCCGAGCCTGTACTTACCCGGTGTTGTGTACATGGCTAAAAGCATGTGCGTTCTATGCCAATAATTTTGAGATCCTCAAATACTTTTTAATAAAATTAAATTGCGATGATGCACAGAGCATTCGCACATGGCAACAAATAGCGCAAGTTCCAGATTTATTTCAAAAGTTATATTTTATGCATAATACATTTAATTGCATCCCTTTAACAATAACTCTACTAGAAAAAAAAAACAAACAGTGTACATTTAGTTGATAGTTTTTATATTTTAACTTAGTCATATCAAATTTAAAACAAGTATCTGGGGACTTCGACCTTTATTTAAATAATAATATGGACGCAGTTCTTCGTAGAAATCCAGACTTTCGTATATTAACACAAATTCATTCCGATGACTGCCCCGGTTTTTTAAAATCATATTTTAATCAATATCGAAAATATTTTTGCAGAGCCCCCGTCGTTACTTGTGAAGCCGAAAGAAATTTTTCAAGATTTAAAAATATTCTTACGCCAAGTAGAAATAGTTTCTCTAACGAAACTTTAGAAAAAGTCTGCATTATAACTTTCTGACAAATTCATATAAGTTCATACAATTATCTTTTATTAGGTATTTTCTTTTTGATCATCTATTTTTATTAATATTTTCAAGTTAAAATCTATATATGAAAAAACTCAATACGGTGACTGTGGGTAGACACTGACGCAGTAAATACGGTCTTCACAGTTAAATTTAATTGGAATGCAAGAGATTGTCTAATCTCTTGCATTCTCATAATGAGTCTTCATTATGATCGTATTAAAAATGGAAAAAGTACGAGTCTCGCGATTCATAAGTACGGCTCATGAACAAAATTTATAGTTTTTATTGAAAATAAACATGCCGCTCGCAAGCGACAGTGTCGGCTTACGCCGAACTATGCCCAAGCTCTACTGATCACACAGCAGCGGTATAATTATAAGTTTATATTAGAGGTTGAAATACCCAACATAAGCTTCGGCCATTAAAACTATAATTCAGAATAATTGACACCTTATTTGTCACCGAATGGTAATATTTGAATTTTATGAATTTTGACGTAATATTTATTCTTTCATGTCAATAATAATATCATCTAATTCTGTCTTTATGAAGTCATTTATGTCGATACCTGCTGTTTAATATGTGGTTGCTATATATCACGAGTATGTCTCTAGTTTTAATACAGTTACTTTTCTAATACCGCTTACAACTTAAAAAATATCTTATCTTATTGTTGTCATTCTCTTTATGTTTATGAACAATATTTTATCTTATTTGAATGTTTTACTTACAACTTTTGCAGGCTTGAGATGCGTTGACTATTAAACGCGAAACGTCCTTAAATTGTTATATATATTTTTATGTATGTATTTCATTTTTGCATTGAATCTGTAATTTTCTTATTTCTATTTACATACATACATTTATATAATGGCACAAATACATTTAGAGAAAAAATACGTCCCCGATTAAAAATAAATACCACGATAACCTGCTGTGATTAAGAGAAAATAGATAAAAATGAGATAGAAATTAAATTTTGATCATATTTATCTTAATTTATTTTGATTCCTAAAATTACTTTAAATATGTGAAAATTCATACTTCAAATTAATCAATATTTTACTTTTTAGTGATTGCTGCCTACTGCTGGCTATGCGTATGGAGTTTATATATGGATTTGGGTGAAACTCAAGAAACCGACACTACAGAAATCCCAGAAATCCCAGAAAATCCACCATTTCCACCACTTCCACATTTCCAACAAATCCCACAAATACCACAAAATCCAGAATTCCAACCAATCCCACAAAGCGAAGAGATGCAAGAGGATACGTTAGGTCCATATACCAACAAGATTGGATTTGAAGCATTTAAACAAAATTATCCTCAACAAGAAAATGTTTAAATCCATCCAAAAGCAAGACTAAATCAGTTATCGTTTTTAATTTGAGATAAAAATTATGTTAATTTTTATTTAAACAATAAGCACGAATAGATTATATTGTAAAACATATTTAAAAAAAATAAATTTAAAAAGGGTTCCATTGAAAGAGCCCGAGAAAATAAGGTTTATTAAGGACAAATTAGATTTTAAGAACAACAGAAAAAATATGTGATTTACCGACAATATATGTACTTGAAGAGAGTTCTGGCGCATCATCTGTGAAAATGTGCAGTAAGACTGTAACTTAAGTATTTAGATTTTCAACCTCTTTTAGTGGTTGGATATAACTTAACTTGTTGAATAAGTTAAGAAAAACACAAACAAAACGAATTCAGGTGTGAAGAATGACGTCATTAAGTGGCGACCATTCTTGTCCAGACATTGTTGCAAGCAGGTGGAAAAATTGTCCACACACCTTTCAAGCATGACGCGTGGAAGTGTTCGAATTTTTCGAGTTATGGCTTCCGATAGAGCTTCAAATGTCCAGGAGTCCGTGATTTATCGATGTAAACCCGAGCTTTCAAGTAGCCCATAAAAAATAATCATACGGTGAAAGATCCGGTGACCGATGGGGCCACTCTACCCGCGCAATGAAATGAGAAATCCTGGAAAATGTTCCCTTAAAAAAATATGACTTGCCCCATCCTGTTGAAACCAAACCCTATCGAGGGTAATCCGATGTCTTTTCAATTCAGGCATAAAAAATTATCGCAACATCGTAAGGTTGTTAAGTTGACCGTCATAGTGCGTCCGTTTTCTCGTAAAAAGTTAGGTCTAATTATGCCAAATCGGACTATACCGCACCACAGTTACTCTCTCACTATGTATAGGCCTTTGATGGATTTCTCGTGGATTATTTTTCGACCAGTACAGGCAATGGTGTTTGTTTACAGCACCCGATAAGTGAAAATGAGCCTCATCACTCATTATCAGAATACAGTCAATATCCAAGGTTTCCAGCATCGTTTCTGCAAATTTAATCTGCCGTACATAGTCATTTTCCTTCAGTACGTGAACCACTATAATTTTGTACGGATGAAATTAGAGGTCGAAGTGCAAAATTCAGCGAACTGGCCTGTCTGACATGCGTGTCGTTCCGCTGAACGGCGAGGGCTAGCCTCCCTCTCGTTCTGAAGCTATTAAACAATTTCAGTATTGTTTGGAGAGATGGGACGGCACCGTGTCGACCAACATTAAAATGAATACGAAATCTTTGCTGACCGGTTACAACAAAGGCGTCATAAAGAAAGACGCGTCCACGACTCCATAGCTACTGAAATGGCATCTAACAACGAGTCATCAACCATTGCGCATCGCCCTGCCGAACACTGTATTAACGTTAATATAGTTCGTCTAGCGAAAGGTTTCCCATCAAGGTCAACTATAAACTTTTCGGTATTAGTTCAAGAATAAACCATTGGCGGCGGGATATAACGCTGTCTAACAGGGACCTATTCTATTAAGATTCTAATATATGTTGGAAGTTTGAAAAGTTATATACAATACCAAATTATTAAATATTACAATAATATTAAAATTGTACATTATTTGGTGTCTTATTACAGTACAAATAAAAATGATAGATGAATAAACACAAACAACACGAAAACTTCAAACATACAAAAGCCATAATTTTACAAAGAGCTTAACTTGAAGAGTTTTGACAAGTTTATTGGAAACCAAAGCAACAAAAACTACGTTCTACGTTTTATTTCTACGTTCTACGTCTACGTCAATTGTAAACCATCCTTAAGATCTATTATAGTTTTCGTAATTTGAGATTAAGTACAGTTTTTTTAGTTTTTATCTTAGAAATAGTTTTTACTGTGTAAATACAATACAAATTAGTTAAGATGGTTAATTGTTGTTCATTAGTGTATAAACAGCTATGTTAAAAGCAATAATCAGCTTGCAGCAGAAGAAATAAACTAGTCTGTATTATTTTATGCGTAAGTATTTTAATGTATTTGTAATTTAATAAAGTTTATTAAAATATTTACTTGCTGAAAAGCTTATTAATATATTTGTTATAATCTAATATGTTTTCTAAAATATACAACACAATAAGTATATTTACAGTATACACGTAAATTAAATATGTGTTAATATAAATGTATTTTTTTTTTTTTTTTTTTTTGTTTGGCAATATTCTATTCTATTTTTAGTTTTTGTTTATGTGCAATATTATTTAAATTCTATTTATCTCGTAGTTCAAAAAAAAAAAAAAAATGAGAACAAAAACAAAACATACTGCAGATATTATATGGATATAAGCTAATATTTTGACCAAATTAAATATGGCGGCTGCCTATTTCCTTCGCCGCACTCTGCTACACTTTTCCGTTCAACCCGCTACACTTACCTCGTCTATAAACCTTGTTTACGATCTATCTATATCTCTATGGTCACCCCAACTGACACAAAAGGTGCAACATAGAACCTAAACGATATATAGCATATTTATTATGGCAAGAAATATAACTTAATTAATTTATGTAACCTTCTATTATGTATCCCTATTATACTAAATGGCTGTATAAGCAATTTGGTGTCGAAAAATAGTTTTTAAAATGTTCTGTAGCTTTAATATAAAGTAATTATACACTATATTTATAATTATTATTTTGTGACTTCTAGCACTCCTGTTATAAAGCTAAATACTCATATAAAAGTTTGTTAACATTATTTTTAAATTTGGTGGCATAAATGTATCTATGAAAATCATTTGTACAGCATATAAGTACTTGATGCAACTTATAATGAATATAAAATATTTGACCTAGGAATAGTTCAGATCATGATAAACAATTTAATTTTTAGGGTTACGAGCCTTTTTAATTAATTTTTTATGACAAATTAATGATATATCAAATTAAAAAATTAAATTCCTAATTAAAGCATGATAGCAGATATTTTGTTAACATCACTTATTTATTTTAGTTTTTTTTTTAGTTTTATGCATACAAGCATATTATAATTTCCTAGGATTAATATAAGCAAATCTTCAATTAACCTTTTTTTATTTTTCTACCTAAGAATTTGGAGTGTGTTACAAACCACATGCAATCACTATATTACACAGGTCTCGGGTTCGAGTCAAGTTCAAAGCATGAGTGTTTTATGATGCCAAATAAGTTTGTAATAAATAAAACATATTTCCTGATTAACAACCAAAGTTGCTATGAAAAAAGGTTTATAACACTAGTAATAAAGCCTAAAAAAGAAATTAAGTTTAATTTATTGTTATTATATAATCGATTTGAAAACAATTATAAAGCCAGTTTATAACTTTTATCTTATATTTTGATGTTATAAAAACTGCAATAGATACAATATAAGATTCTTATATTTCTTTAAAGAGAATAATTATAAAACAATTTTCAGACTATTCCAACATTTAAACATAATTTGATAACTTGGTATAAATTAGATATGTGAACCAATAATTTTCACATAAATCAGAAGGCCCTATTAAAAATTTCGAAGAGTTATTAAAAATTTCGAAGAGTTATTAAAAATTTTGAGGTAAAAAAAGGTCTAATAGTAATAATAACAATTGTAACAGGACGCCACTGTGTCAAGTTTGTTAGTGCGAAGGGATAAGGGTTGCTATGGAATGTTGTTATTATTGTTTGTTGAATGTTTAAATGTCAAAAATACAAAAACTATTTTACATTTATTTTATATTATTAAATGATTTAAATTAACAAAATTGTAACTATATGTCTTGGATAGTGTGGTGTTTTTTAATTATGTAGTTTGTTTTACCCTACGAAAATCTTAATAAATTATATTTTTTTGCAATAAAATGCTACAAATGGCGCCCGAACTCGAGGCCAGCAAACTCATAATTATTGTCTACGCTATCAGTTTACTGATATAATAAACATCTGCAGTGGCGTAGCTACGATTTTTGGGCCTGTAGGCAAACATCAGGAAGGACCCCCGGTACCTCGAAACTACCTCCACCATATCCAGCAAAATTTGCAAAATGACATCGGTCTAATTATAGAATTACGTTGGAATTAAATGCATACATAACAAAATACATTTGGAAAAATAGTAAAATTTTTATAAACAATTTTTTTAAGTAGTATATTCTTAATTGGGTCATTCCATGTGAATTCACCAAAGGCCTCCCACTCGACCCTTTCTAAATCTAATGAAATTTTGTAATAAAGTAGCCCTAGACCCCAAATGAAATTGTGCAAAATATTAGAGCCCAGTCTACTTTGGTTCTTAAATAATAGGTCCATGTTCAATGGGCTCTCGTCCCGTTAATGCGTACATATCGTAAAAAAGGCCAACTTTGATCCTTTATCAAATCACGTCTAGTGCCCAGAGAGGTGTGAAATTTGGCATACCAGGACAACTTTTTGTGCGGAATACAGCAGTGTAATCAAAAAAATAGCCACCCAGGCTATTCAGCTACCAATCCATGCTAAAATTACTGCCAAATTTTGTCGCGAGAAATTTGGACCCCAATTTGGAGACCACTTACTCATCACCAAAAGGTCTAAACGCCATGATTTTTTGCAACGATGTATAACAAGCACAATACTATGCAGTGCTGCAATAGCAACTCTGTTGTATTCATATGTCCAGAATCGAACTTAATGTTTTATGTGTGAAGTCTTGCACCTTATTTTAATGTGTTCTAGTTATTGACTGTGATATTCGATGGTACTTGGCCCCTTTACAGCCTCTTACCGTCACCCTGAGTCTGTTCATTTTTTTGAACAGACTTTTTATTTTATTTGTTTGTATTTGTCCGTGCAAGATTTCTTTTATTGAGTATGCGTTATTTTCATAATTTTATTTATTTATTTACTGTCTTATTTATTGTTTTTATTGTGTAGCTTAGACATTTAGATGGGCTGCGTTAGGCGCAAATAGCCTTTGTTGCTGTGCGCTAAAAATTTTAACTAACTAACTAACTAAACAGCAATGTTTGACCTGCTGACACAACACTACAAATATGTAAAGATAAATATAGAACACCAACCTAAAATAGCACTGTTTGTTTAATAATAATTCTGAATCCCACCCAAAATTGTTCTACCCAATGAAGCTTAAAATTTTTCCAATCAGTATGGATATCAATTTGCTAGCAGTCATGATCAGTGCACAAAGAAGATATTGAGAATCATTATTTGATTTTTTCGATATCGCACCCAAGGTATGTCATTTTCAGAGTCCTGTGGCTGAACTAGGAATTCAGATCCCAACCTAAATAAAAGTTACTCTTGTACAGAAAAATCTGCTCTATCCAATGGTGTCATTCAAAATCAAATTGGGAATGACGCATATTAAGCTATTTTGCCTTGAAAGTTTGCTAGTTTTGCACAAAAAAATGTTTTGGCCAACTTTCAATTGGACCGTCTCTGGACATATGAATACAACAGAGTTGCTATTGCAGCACTGCATAGTATTGTGCTTGTTATACATCGTTGCAAAAAATCATGGCGTTTAGACCTTTAGGTGATGAGTAAGTGGTCTCCAAATTGGGGTCCAAATTTCTCGCGACAAAATTTGGCTGTTATTTTAGCATGGATTGGTAGCTAATGGCCACCCATACTGCTTTTTCGATTACACTACGTTATTCTACACCAAAAGTTGTCCTGGTATGTCAAATTTCACACTCCTACAGGCAATAGAAGTGATTTAACAAAAGGTCAAAGTTGGCCATTTTTGCGGTATTTACGCATTAGCGGAACGAGGGCCCTGTTATTTAAGAACCAAAGCAGATTGAGGTCTAATATTTTGCAAAGTGTCATTTGGGGTCTAGGGCTATCTTACTACAAAATCTCATGGCATTTGGAGAGGGTCGAGTGGGAGCCATAAGTGATTTTTTGGTGATTTGAGATGGAATGACCCAATTGCCAAATTTTCGAAGCCTTAAGGTAAGACCGCACAAGGCGGAACTGCACTGCAGCGTAGCGACGCGACACGACGCAGTCAAATATTATTTAATTGAATTTGTATGACATATCACGCACTACGCTACGCGGCACTGCACATCGCTACTAAGTGACTTTCTCACAAATTCTGACGCGCCGTGTCGTGCCGGGCAGTGTAGTTCCGCCTAGTGCGGTCTTACCTTTAATTGCAAATTTTCAAAGCCCTAGCCGGGCCCCAGTTGCTTGAGGGCCCGTAAGCTTTGCTTACACTGGCCTTGCGGTAGCTACGCCACTGAACATCTGTGACATAAGTGAACTGAGAATTTTCATCCAAAATTGTGGAAGTGACAAAACTGGAACGTTTTTCCGCGAAAAGTGAGCGTCGATTACAGATCACCCGTAGAGTGGAAGAAAGTTTTGACTGTATTCCGACCTACTGGAAATAACTTTTGAGATATTTTGACTTTTCGCGTTATTTTCACGTTTTGTGCCATAAACTGTGTTTTTTTGAACGTTTTAACCGTCTTCGACTTTTGAGTGCGCTGTCTTCGTGAAAATGTCGCCCAAAATGGAAAAAACGGGTACTTCAACAGACACATCAACCATTACGTTAACGGATGTGCAATTTCGTGAACTTCTTGCCAGTATTGGAAGCGCCGCGAGTGACCGCAGTACGCGCGGAAGTGTTAGTCCGCCGCCTGTCGCGCCACAGCCCGGTAATTTTGCGAAATGCACCGCACGGTTTAATGGATCGGACGACTCTGATGTTGATGCGTTCATCGATGCCATTACAATATACATATAAGACTGTGCTAACGTAAGTGATAGCAACGCCCTGCGAGGCTTGCCCATCCTCCTTGAGGGGATCGCTGCAACGTGGTGGAGAGGAATTAAAAGCACCGTAATAGACTGGAATAGCGCAATTGAAGTGTTGCAAAATGTCTATTCTCGCCAGTTGCCACCACCGCAGATATTTCGGGAAATATTTTCGCGCGAGCAAGATATCGGTGAAACCACGGAACTTTTCGTGTGCCACGTGCGCTCTCTAGTGGCCCAACTGCCATACGCCGTTCCGGAACGCATGCATTTGGATATGCTGTATGGACTTTTACGCCGTGACATCCGCAAACGCATTACTCGCGCAGACTTCAACACGTTTCAAGAATTATTAACAAAAACGCGAGACATTGAAGCGTCGCAGCGAGAGTATGCCGCGAAGAAAACAGCGACCACTGCCAAGACGACTTCTGCAGAGGGAGCCGAAAAGAAGATTCGGCTTAGGTGCAACTAGTGCAAGGCATTTGGTCACGTAGAAGCCGACTGCAGAAAGAAGATTCGCAGAGACAATGCTCCGATCGTAAAGACACCGCTGCTTCCTGAAGGATCTGGTAAGAGTAAATTTCATTGTTATGGCTGCCAACAACCGGGGTATGTGCGAAGCAACTGTCCAAATTGTAATCCCTCTAAAGTAAAACCTTCACCTTTTGTACAGGAGACCCTAGAATTCTCCACTGTTCATTCTTCTACTGACATAGGTACGAATAGACCGATGGTGCGTATACAAATTTTCGGTTTAAATGGTATGGCTTGTTTCGACACTGGTGCCAACAGATGTATTGCGGGTGCGCAACTACATCAAATTCTTATTGATAGGGGACACCCGTACACGACAGCTAAAATGGATTTGAAACTGGCTGATGGAGAAGTACAGCGCGTAAACGTTCGACATTTTGATGTACAAATATCTGTATGCGGTCGACTTATTCCGACGACACTTCTCGCGGTACCCGAGCACGTCAATAGCCGAATGCTGCTAGGTATCGACTTCATTAAGACTGCTGGCATTATATTGGACTTTTCAGCTCAATTGTGGTATTTTGCTGATAAGCCGGACATGACGTATCAATTCGAGGAGGACCCGAACATTGCAATACGTCCGTCTAGCGACGTCAATGTAGTTCCTAATGGAGAGGTTGAGTGCGAGGACTTTGATCAAAAACAGCGACGTTTAGAAGCGTTGCTGACGGAATTTAAAGATGTCTTCTCCCAGAGTATTGAGCCAACGCCTTTTGCTGAACATCATATCAAGGTCACGGACAGTACTCCAATCGCTGTACCACCCTACAGAGTATCGCCTGCAAGAAAGGAAAGTCTGAAGCAAGAGCTGGAAAAGATGCTTGCTACGGATGTAATCGAGGAGTGCGAATCTCCATACGCTGCTCCTGTAGTCCTCGTTTCAAAAAAGGACGGAACAATGCGCTTCTGCGTTGACTACAGACGCCTCAATAGCGTGACAGTACCAGATCGTTATCCACTCCCTCGTATTGACGATCTACTGCACGCAACCAAAAGGTGCGAATATATGAGCACCATTGATTTGAAAGCAGGTTATTGGCAAGTTCCTGTTAAGTTAGAAGATAGAGACAAGACTGCATTCACTTGTCCTTTAGGTAATTTTCGTTACAAAAGAATGCCATTGGGATTACGGAACGCTCCGAGTACTTTCCAACGCTTAATGGACCGATTCCGCTCGGGTTTGAAAGGAGTCTTTGTCTTGGCCTACCTTGATGACTTAATTGTCCTATCATCAAGCTTTGAAGAACATCTCGATGACCTACGTTTGGTTTTTACGCGCTTAAACCAGTTTAAGTTGCGAGCTAACCGCGAAAAATGTCACTTCATGTTGCCAGAGGTAAAATACCTTGGACACCTTATTTCGAGAGAGGGCATAAGGCCTGACTCCCAGAAAATTTCTGCCATCGCGGATATGAAAAATCCACGCAATGTAAAGGAAGTACTTACCTTCCTCCAGACAGGCTCCTGGTTCCGAAGATTTGTGCCTGATTATTCAAGCGTCGCTCGTCCACTAAGTGAGCTCACCAAGAAGCGAGTGCAATGGCATTGGGGAACAGAGCAGGAACAAGCATTTACTGCGCTCAAAAGGTTCCTGACGACGGCACCGATCCTCAAACAGGCTGACCCGAACTCACCTTATGTGCTCCGAACAGATGAGAGCGGTTACGCTCTTGGGGCAGTTCTGATGCAGGGGGAGAGCCCGGATCAGCACCACGTAGAATATGCCAGTCGACTTTTGACGCCTGCCGAAAGGAATTACAGTACCACCGAGCGCGAAGCTCTTGCGGTACTATGGGCAATGGAACGTTTTCGAGGATACTTATACGGAGCCAAAGTGACCGTGATCTCCGATCATCAGCCGCTGAAGTGGCTAATGTCTTTAAGATCGCCGAGTGGCCGCCTCGCACGCTGGGCCCTCCAACTACAGTCGTACGACCTGAGCATAGATTACACCACGGGTCGCAGCAACACAGTTGCCGACACTTTATCTCGACCGCCTGGTGAAGACGTTTGCTCAGTGAGGGTAGAATTACCCACCGCAGCTGCAAGTGACTTGCGTGCAATATTGGACAAAGACAATTTTGTTCCACAAAACACGCCATATTTAAAACAGGTAGCCAAAACTCTAACTCAGGCTAGAGAAAATCAAGAGAGACAACAGGATCACTCCAAGGCATATGCTGATGCCCATCGCCGAGAAGCACCTAAATATAAGGTCGGCGATAAGGTACTAGTGACAGTACACGCGTTAAGTAAGGCCTCGAGAGGTTACACCTCTAAATTCGCACCTCGACGTGACGGTCCGTTCCTAATAGTCAGTCAGTTATCCCCTGCTACCTTCCAAATTGCCTCTCTTGCCGATCCAACTACGCCTCTTGGCGTATATCATAGCACAGCACTTACCACGTGTTGAGCAGCCAGCAAATTGCTCCGATCCGACCAATTCGAGGCCGAGGAAGACCTCGCAAGGAGAAGGAGTCTCAGGAAAACCCGGTGATGACCGAACGTGTATCTCCACGGCGAGGCCGTCCACGACGTGAAACACCTCCTGTCACAACAGTATCATCACAGAGACGCGCCCGAGGCCGTCCAAAACGAAACGACCTGTAGCTGATGCCAACACATCGACCTTCAACACCGTCGTCCCTAGTTCTATATCAAGAGCTGATCCCTCCGACATCACCTCTTGAGGGGGAGGCTGTAACGGGACGCCACTGTGCCAAGTTTGTTAGTGCGAAGGGATAAGGGTTGCTATGGAATGTTGTTATTATTGTTTGTTAAATGTTTAAACGTCAAAAATACAAGAACTATTTTACATTTATTTTATATTATTAAATGATTTAAATTAACAAAATTGTAACTATATGTCTTGGATAGTGTGGTGTTTTTTAATTATGTAGTTTGTTTTACCCTACGAAAATCTTTATAAATTATATTTTTTTGCAATAAAATGCTACACAATAATAATAATTTATTTATTTCCGTGAAATGAAAATTGCATTTATGGAATATGTCAAGGTGTTACAATATATAATAAATGCAAATTACATATAAAAATTTTTACATATAAGTACATGACAAAAAGATCGATTTGATACTCTTCTTAAAATTACGAAAATTAAGATTTATCGATTTTAATAAATGCTTTATTTAGAAGGCAAGCAAATAGATCGGTGGAATAATGCGACTTTTAGTAACTTAACCTAATAATAAATGAAAAATGTTTTATAAACGTTAAGATCAACTAGTTTATATCAACTTATAGCTGCGAAGCTAGTTTTATTAAAATTCATATAACACTGTGAGGAATAAATTGCACAATTATAAAATCAAAACATTGTCTACATATTATATTATAGTAAATATTATATAATATATAAACCATTTAAATAACAATTTGGCTCTTCTGATGTCTAAATATTTTTATATTAGCTTTATAAGGTTTCTTAAGGTATTATAAGCAAAGCGGCTATATTTTTATGAACAATGTAAATGCAAAGTGACGTCTATTTTGACTAAATGTGTATTTTACTTAGAAAAAATATTTTTTTTTTGCATTTTTCTTTTATTTTGTTTATTTTTATTTTGTACCCTTAAATACACACTTTTCCCATTTACTGAAATAATAGAGTTATATTTTTTTTCTTTCTTTTTCTATAACATTTTTAATTGAATTAACTAGCAAAAAATTAATATTTCTTTGGCGAGTTGTAATTTTCGAATGTTTTGCCTTATATTTTCACAGTAAATTGGCCTTCGCAAGATAATTTTAGCTCAGAAGTAGCAATAAGATAAATATAAAAATACATACATGTTTTATTCTCATAGTGATTTTATACTTCAATAAGATTTTTCATCTATATGTATCACAGTTGCAAAATTTTTGTAATATGCAGCTATAAAAGAGCAAATCTATGACAGATAAAGAGTTACTGCTATACAACTAATCAAAAAGTTTTATAAATGTTTTATTGTTTATTTTGTAACTATTTTAAGAACTTTTCCAAAGAGTGCCATTAGGTTTTTAAAATGTTGCATATGCAATAATAATATAGCCAAAAGGTTTTATAAACCTGCGACTCCTTTGGAAGTTTAATTGTTTTTTTTTTTGTTACTCGATAGGTATTCTTGTTGCTGAATTATAAAGTTCTCAGTTGTATAATATTGCTGTAAAAATGTTTATACAATTTTTATAAAGCATTTTGTGCTAGTTGGAACGTCAGACTGTTGTATGTGCTAGACCAGTGTTTCTCAACCTTTTCTGGCATGGGACCCCCCAAAATTATGTACATATTGCCTGCGGCCCCCCTATATATCGTCCCCTTAATACTACAATCAAGTAACTTGAAATTAGTAGTTTCTCAGAAAATAAATTTTAAGTTTTGAAGAGCGGTAAACAACAATGCACTTATTTATTTGTTTTACTGGGTTTTTGCATTTAAGACATATAGCAGCACTTATTTAAATTTAGTATTACAAGGATAGTACATAATTGAATAAGTAGATGCAAATAGCTCAAAATACCCGAAATTCGAGTTACCCAGTTGTAGTATTAAGGGAGCGATATATAATGTGTGTATCATGATAGAGGGACACGATTTTTCTAAAAAAGGCGACGTGTTATCAAGCTGGGGAAAATTTTTGATGACCACAGTTTATCCAAAAAATTGAATTATAGTAATTAAATCTTCCTGAATAAATCGGAAGTGAAGGATATCAAGGACAACTTTTAGTTTTTAAATGGGAACGTATGTCATTTTGGTATCTTTAAATAGAGGTTTTAAAGAGAAACAACTTTTACTTAAACATGTATTTAATATCTATTACGGTTGATGAAAAATTGTATTCTCTATAATGACTTGAAAATAAAGTATTTCTATTTAAAAGCGTTCAAAGTGCCTTCTATTTTGATTTAAACACTTTTGTATCCATATTCTTGAGTTATCTGTAGCTCGGAGCATAATAAAAAATATATTTTCATACTTCGATCTTGTATTACTTCGCCCCCCCCCCCGATGAAGCCTTCACGGCCCTCTAGTGGGCCGCGGCCCCCCGGTTGAGAAACGCTGTGCTGGACCGTACCCTACAACAGTATTTGGTTTAGTCCAGCGGTTCCCAAACTTTTTTGACCGCGACCCGGTACGAGGTTTTAAAATTTTTCGCGACCCACCTTATGAAAAAAAACATTTATTTACAAAACAAATTTTATTTTAAAGCAGTAGCTTTATAGTAATAAAGAGTAATAAATAGTAATAAAGAGTATAGTATAGTAATAAAGAATAAAAAGTCGGTTTACGATAACTATGAGATGACGTCACACTTGGTTAATTTAAGTACCAATGTTATAATTAATCAACATCAATCCATAACTCGGTTAGTACATTTATTTATTTAATTTTGGTACATTTTTTCAATGTTGCCAGTTTGAAATTGGATTGTTCAATCGTTATTTGTCAGGTTGACATTTAGGTGTTTAGAATTTAGTGAGGTTAAAATTTATTTTTTTCAAAATTTTATTGTAATAAAAATTCCCAAAGCTCTTAGTAGCCGTGCTTAAAGCTAGCGGCAATAAACTGTTCGACTGGAAATAATATTTGAATATTCATTATTCGAAACAAAATTGTATCTAACATCTGAAATTCAAAATTTTATATTCGAATAATAAAAAATTTGACTCTTTATCATTGCTTTCCGATATCATTTAGTGAGTTTAGGAAGCAAGCTCGGAGCGTTCGAGAAAAGGTCTAAACGCGTTTATTCGAGCGGTCTGGAGTTAAACAGTGTGACTCGGAACACTCCGCGTTTGCTTCCCGAACCCGCTGTGTCAATGTGACACCAGGCGAAAAATTAAAGTAAATTGTATAAAAAGTATTAAAAGAACATGACACATTTCTAAAAACAAATATTTCTGATGATTCTTATACACTGAAATTTATTATTATTTTTTTAAATACTACATTACACACTTAATATAATATAAACCATAAATTTCGCGAAAAAGCGGTTAGAAAGAACTGCTGTGCATCATAATTTACATTAATTCCTTTCCTCCATAGGAAATATAGGTTTTCAATATATTTTTAGAAGTTGTTCGATATAACCTAACTTTTTTTGACAGTTTACGAATTGGTGAGTTTTTCAACTGTGACGTCATTTCATAGTTACGGTAAATGGACTTTAGTATAGTAATAAAGAGCACAAATACACACTATTCTAGTGATTAACTGACGTAAAAAAAATAATATGTACAAAAAAAATCTTTTTTGTGTTTTTACAATTTTTTCGCGACCCGGCAAAATTTTTCTGCGACCCGGTGCCGGGTCGCGACCCACACTTTGGGAAACGTTTAGTCTATTGTAATAGATAATAGATCAGTCTAAGGCTAAGGTAACGTCACTGGTCCGGTGATTCGCAGCCTGGAGGAATAACAAAGATGTTTTCCTATGCTGTATTATGTTATTTTCCCTAGTTTTACAGTGAATTTATGTGCGGATGAACAATTCCGTCTTTTCCATAAGAGCATATGGGACACGAGCCCAGGGCCCCCGACTTGATGGGGATCTTAAAATGCTAAGGTCGTCGTTTACACGGAAAAAAGAGGAGCTCAATTTTTTATGCAATTTTACTAAGAATTGCCTTTAAAATTTCTAAATTTAAATGTAAATCGAAAACCAGATGAGATTTATGGTCACCAATTGTTATTTTCACGGCTAAAAGAATAAAAAATGAATTACGAACTACTATGTTACAAGAACGACTTACTAATTTGTCAATCATGTGCATAGAAAGTGATATCCTTCAAAAATTATATTAATACGTGTAAAAAATTATTTACGAAACTCATTGAGCCAATCAAAATTAACTTCTTTAGCTGTACTATATATCGAACAAAATGCTTTGGACAATATCAATAATGATGAAATAATTGATAATTTTGCAGAATTAAAAGCGAGAAAAAAGGATTTTTGAATTGTCTTTTTTCCCTATTGATTCTATAGGAATAAAAATTAAATTTAATTTATTTTGTTTTGTATTGAAAATTCTTTTTTTAATAAAAAATTAACATATGCATTAGTTTTTTAACTACCCCAGGAACATTATTTATTTATTTAATTTAATTTGTTTTTTAATTTTTTGGAGAGTATTATTTTTTTTGGGTCTTCTTGTGGGGGCTCGGCAGGGAAAAAATGTCT
Source organism: Liopterus haemorrhoidalis (assembly GCA_963971575.1). Lineage (NCBI taxonomy): Eukaryota > Metazoa > Arthropoda > Insecta > Coleoptera > Dytiscidae > Liopterus > Liopterus haemorrhoidalis. The sequence goes on from OZ020611.1 coordinate 86,471,206, forward strand.
AGGGCCCCAAAATAGGATAATCCGGCCCTGTTTGAAGGGCCTTAATTTGTCTTGCCCGTAGCTTCACAAAACCACGGGCCACTCCAAAATCACTTGTGTGGATATAATTTTTCATATGTTTTTAATAAATTGCTCATCAAAATAGCAACAATAGTTACTCAAAAACTTAGTTTTCATTAATAATGACCCATTTTCCTTAAGTGTTGTACCTACTATTCTGGAAAGCTACGAAAAACGAGTAAGAATATATATATATTCGTAAATAAGTAAAAAATTAAATTTTAATAGTAAATTCTATTTTTTTTTTTTTTTTTTATAGTATTTAATATTTTTACCTGGACATAAAGATAGCAACTACTCTTAAAAAATCTTTTTTTTTATTAATTAAGAAAATGAATTATTATTAACAGATCATTTTTAATATTTTGTATAGTAACCACCAGTATTTATAACTTCCCGACATCTTTTCGGCATTGATTCTAATAATTTCGTGATCATTCCATTATCAATATTAGACCAGGCACCCTGCAAAACTTTAAACAAATCTTCAATATTTGAATGCGTTTTGTTTCTAATCTTTCTGTCGACAATCTCCCAAAGGTATTCTATTGGATGTAACCGTGACGGCCAAGTCATTACGTTAATTTTTGAATCCTCGAACCATTTTTTGACCAACTTCGAAGAATGTTTAGGGTCATTATCATGCTGAAAAATATGTTTTAAAGGCATGAACTCATCAGAATAACGTTCCATAACATTCTGAAGGATGTCTTTATATTTAAATCGATCCATTATTCCTTCAATGTGTTATAGAGGACCCATACCATATCCCGAGAAACAGCCCCATACCATCACACCACCTCCGCCATGTTTAACTGTTGGCAAGGTGTATTTTAGAACTAATCTTTTATTAGAAGGCCTCCTAACGTAACTTACACCATCACTTTTAAACAAATTGAACTTAGATTCATCACTAAAAATAACTTTTTTCCATTGATCCACAGTCCAGTCAAAATGATTTTTAGCAAACTCTAATCGAGCCTTCACATTATTTTTGGATAGAAGTGGTTTTTTAGCAGGACGGCTACTAAAAAGACCCTCACTAACTAATCTTCTGCGAATAGTTCTTGTTGAGATGTTTTCTTGATCATTTGTGGCAAAAGGCCTAAAATTTTCTCCGATGACAGAAAGGGGATATTGGTAGATAAATAAATAATTTTTTTATTAGTTCGTTTTTGTAGTTTTTCGTGGCCGTCCTGGGATTTTTGAAACTTCAAACGTACCTTCTTCTGGAAATCGTTTTATAATTCGCGACACAGTAGATTTATGAACATTTAAATTTTGTGAAATCACATTTTGCAGCAGCCCGTCTTTAAAACCTCTTTTATTACGACCCATGATTGGCAAATATAAACTGAAATATTACTTGTGCACTACATATTATTTATGGATAAAACCTGCATATAACAAGAAAATTCAAGTAGTTGCAATATTTTTGTCCAAGCAAAAATGAAGAAATAATTTATTATTAATCTGTAAGTCAGATTATTTGACTATTGATTGATGTAACAGACAAAATATGATAAATTATAGAACTAAGAATATTTATTTTCCAATATTATTATTAAAATTAGAAAAATTAAAAAATGTTAAAAGTTGCAATCTTTATGGCCAATACTGTATATATATTTGACATTCCATATAAATTTAATTTGTAAACGTCAGAATTTCAATTTCAATTTCAATTGTTTTCTGAATTTTCTTTATAGTAAAAATAAAATATTTAAATGACAATTTATAATTAAACTATTGTATCAGCTCGGTATCAGGATATAAAAATAAAGTAACGATCAAAGTATCCGAAATACAGATACAAGATACTTAAATTTAAATATCTAGATACAGATACACAGTGGCGGCGCTAGCTCTTAAAATCTGGGAGGGTCACAAAATTTTGAGTAAAATTTGGGGGGGCCAGGAAATATGAAAATACAAGTAATGACCTAAAAAAAAAGGTCCTCACTTCTAAAATATATTTTTTTACAATCAATTCTAGGGAGGCCAACTGGGGGCCAGAGCAACTTTTAGGGGGGCCCAGGCCCCCCCGGATCCCCCGCTAGCGCTGCCACTGCAGATACAGATACATATTTAAAAAAGTATCTAATGTATCTAAATCCTTGAGAAAGTGTCTAGTTACTGTATCTAGATACTTTTTTTTCCTCAGCTCTTTTCCATATTTTATTTTCAGTGCTTTCATTACCACATCTAAATCTGGCAATTATTCTTATTCTTTCTGCTTTGGAGTTCAGTAGATATCTTGGCTTATCAAGAGTGACAATGTGATGGTACATTGGGAAGTAAGTAGAGTTTCTTATTCTCTCATGCTGTACTTGACTCTGTACATCTCTATGCCTATTTTCTATTTCGCTGATCACATTTTCACCTCTTTCTCGCATCATCTCTATGTAGATCGTGGAATACCCATTTCTTTCTACGCAGCAGGCAGTGGCGATCGGTGAAACATGTTTGGGTGTGCAATTACTATGCTCGGACAAGCTCGTACTATATCACTCAACAGCAGTATAGCAACGACAAAGCACGAGCGTGTGTATTCCTTGTAATTGCACACCCAAAAATGGTTCACCGACCGCCACTGGCAGCAGGTTTAGCAATCCTAATTTGGTTACTGAGAGTATTGCCAAATCGTCCGCGTATGCCAAAGACCAGATTTTTTTCCTCCCTATAACTACTCCTCCTGTCTGTTCCTTTGCTAAGTAGTTCTCTAGATCTGAGATATAGAGTGAAAACAGAGTAGGGCTAAGTGGGCACCCTTGTCGCTGTCCAGAAAGTTTCCGATTCTTGTCCATTTTTTGTCTTGATAGCTGTAAGTGTTTCTTCATATAACTTTTGTTTGTTTCTCACTACTGAACTACTCACTCCTTTCTTCTTCAAGGTATTTATTAATTCCATTGGTAGAATACATTGTCAAATGCGGCTTTGAGATCGGCGAACAGAACGAATAGTTTTCCTCCTTTCTTTTCCAATTCTCGGTTGGCCAGGTGGTTGAGCACATATATGTTGTCCATTGTTCTTGGTTCCTTTCTGAATCCGTTTTGTGTGTCTGGAAGTAGGTTCTTTTAATTTATTTCTTGTCTTAGTCTTTGATCTACAATCATGGCGAAGATCTTATAAACGGTGTTCATCAAAGTTATTCCTCTGTAATTTTTTATATCTTTCCTGTCTCCTGTCTTGTATATGGGTATTATCTGTCCTTTTTTCCAGCTTGCCGACATATGTTTTTCTTTTCATATTTTGTTATAAAACTTTACCAGATATAATATAATATTTTTTGGGCAGTATATCCATGCTTCATTATTAATTTGGTCTTCTCCTGGTGCCTTGTTCCTTTTCAATTTCTCTATATGCCATTGTACTTCCTCTAATGTTATATACTAATATATAGAGTCCAGATACTTTATATTATAGAATAATGATTTTATAAATATATAAATAAGGATCCAAAGATATATTTATAGGTCACCTTTTTAAATAATATGAAAATCGAAATATTTTTAGTATTTATTTAATTAACACTAAGTAATCATTAATATTTTGTTTTAGAATTCATAATGGTGTATTGTTTTGCTCCAAATTGTAACCATTACAGCTATATTCTTAATTGCAATTTTTTTCGTTTTTTTGACAGATGAAAATGAAAAACAATAATGGATAAAATAAAAACAACATACTGTTCCTTCAAACCATTTAGATATGGTATTCACACTTATTTCTATGTTACTTGCCGTAATAACGATTATTAACGTAAAATTTTCAAAAGTAATCTGCAAAATAATATTGTTCTGCAAAAATAATGACATATTAAATTATAATGTATAAAATAAGAATTTTAATAAATAAATATTGACTTGTAGTTTTGATGTGAAGCATTTTTTTGCTTTGAAAACTTAATTTATACTTCCAAAATACAATTTAACAAAAAGCAACATGCTAAATTCAAATAAAAGGAATCCAACCGCGAGGCGGCAGCACTGAATCCCATTTTGTGACATAGTTACTAATATGGTCTATTTTAGCCTGACAGCTGTGTAAACACAACACAATACAATGTTGAATATCCTCTAGCCAAGTTAAAAACTGACCACCGTAGCGCTGGGATCTTAAATTTATTTCCCTATATGTTATTTAAACATTTGTGTACACTTATTTGCTGATAAAACGGCAAAACAGTTAAATAAAAATTTGTAAAATATATTTATTCCTAAAATTTTAGTTTGACAGCTGTGTAACAATAACAAAGAATATCCTCGGTCGAAGTTAAAAATTGACCGCCGTGGCGCTGGGATCTTGCTGAAGCGCATGTCTGTTACCCGGTCCATGTTTTTGTATTTGTGTTTCAGGACTGACATACAGCATATTAACGTCGGTACCTACCATAAAAATATTCAAGATGTTTGAAACATTACGCCTAAAGCACTTTTGCTATTGTTGTTCTACACGCACAGGATCATTAGTTATTGGAACATTAGGATGGGTAAGAATTTTTTTTATTGATTTAGATCAAAACTATAGTGCGTTCGAAGGTGAGTTTGCAGTATAGCTCTTATGGCAAATGGGAGCGGTGTTGCCAAATGTTGTAAAAGTGTCAAATGTGTCAATTATAATAATATGAAAAACTCGTATTATTTACAAAAATCAACTCTTATAAAACTCAAAATAACACTCAACAAAAACAAATGGCCATTTGTAGAATACTGCGTCTTCACAGATCAGCGTGTTTTAGAGCTGGCAACGTCGACTAGCAAGAAAAGGATAGCGTCATTCTGTAAACCCATTAGAGAGTATGAAAAAGAACTACTCCATATGCCCTGTACTGCATACTCACCTTCGAACGCACTATACATACATATTTCTTAAGAACTGTCCATAGAGACAGTTATAGAACTAAGTTCACAAAACACTCTGTTTAGAAATTAAATTTTGACCTAATAAGCAAAATCAGTTCTTCCGAAAGTGCTTAACCCTACATATCCCTTATTTTTCTGCAAATCTGTTGAACCCTTTTGTTTATTGTTGATAAAGAATAATGAATAATGTTGTATTCCTTTAAAAATATATATTTCTTATTAATAATTGCAAAGATAATAAAAAGTAGTATTATATATTTTACCTTTCTTTAAAATTAAGATATTTTGTTAATAAATGTTTAAAATAAACATTATTTTGTCATAATAATACGGTGCTATCTTCACGTAAAACTCTTCAAGTTGTCTAATGCGCATGCGTTTGACTCGCGCCTGACACATAGAGTTTAACTCGGTGCGCTCAGCATGGTTGGTGTTATAACTTAGCGGCGTTGCCAACTTAGTTTTTCTACTAAATTTGCTAGAATAAGAGGTGCTTTCCTTTTACAAATAAAAATGTTTAGCCAAGCTTACAAGTTCGACAAATACCTTAGCAACGTTAAGGGGGGAAGAAAAATCTTTTGTAGTCTTATAAATGGAACGCTCTTACAACTTAGGTTAGCTAAGTATTCTGGTAAAAGGAAAGCACCTAATATGTTGATCTGGTAACTTGAATTTTAATCTAGTAGATAGTAGAAATTTTGATGGATAACATAGGTTACTTTTGACCTGTTACTTTAGGGAAGGTGACCATATTTTTTAGTTAAAAATTCGAGACGGAAGCTCATAGACGGGGGTGGGGGTTAATAATTCAAATATAATTGTGTAAATATATATTTTTTTAAATACAAATTATATAAATAATTATAATTTATAGTAAATAAAAATTTACTTATAATTATAATTAACTTATATTATTAAAATCACAATATTTTCTAAGGCCCAGTCTTTCCACCTTGAGGTGAACCTCTGAGTAACTATCTGACAGATAAGGTTATGTTATACTTTCTGTGCTGAATAAATGTCATCCCGTCTTTCAATACAAATTTATCTACCGGATAGTTATCTAACGGATAATGAGACTGACGTATTGAATTCGCTGATTCGTATTGACATTTATAAGCAGATAAAGCTCCAGATAACCTTATCAATCAGACAGGGGCGCACACAGATTTTTGGCTTGGGGGGGGTCTAATTATACATCATTTTTATAAACACAGGGCAAAATATCAATTTCAAGTGAAGAGCAAAATAAAAAGGTCCTCCCTTCTAAATTTTAAGTGAAGGGCAAAAAAAAATGCCTCACTTCTCACAGTACGGGGGGGGGGTCCGGACCCCTTGGACCCCCCCCCTTGTGTGCGCCCCTGCAATCAGATAGTTACCTAGAAGTTAACTTGAAGGTGGAAAGATCGTGCCTAAATGAATTCAATATTTATTCATTAAGGTTACTCAGTAGAAAACTTTTTATATTTTTCGGAATATGTATCTTTTTAAGGCCCAGTATTACAATGCAAGCTTAAACTCGATTCGAAGCTTAAGCTTAAGCTTATTTCAAAATGGTGTATATCAGTGTCGGTTTAGGTTTAAGCTAACAGTTTAACTTAAGCGGTGCAGTAGTGGTGGCTTAAACCTTAAGCTTGGAATTATAACCTAAAATAATATCAATTTGAATTGTCAAAAATAAGATAAAATAATGGATTTGATAGAAAATTATAATTTTTATCTTGAAAATTATGAGATTAGTGACGATGAAGAAGTTCAGATTAATAGAAGACAACCACGTCGCATACGACCTAGACCGGACAATATTAATATATGGAATGATTTAGAATTTAATAGTAGATTCAGATTGTCGAAAGCATCTGTTCAACGAATATTTGATTTAATTTATGATGATATCACAACAAAAACAAACTGGTAAGTATCTAAATATGATTTTGGGCATTAATGTTGTTGTATTTGATTTAAAAACCAAACAAATGAATGTTTAATATTAATTAACTTATTTATCAGGAACGATGCATTACATCCAATGAATGCATTATTATTAACACTTCGGTATCTAGCCACAGGAAATTTCTTGATAACAGCTGGAGATTTTGCTGGTATTCACAAAACAACAGCAGGGAAATGGGTTTGGATAGTATTGCAAGCCATTGCTCGTCAAAGAAGAGTATTTATAAAATTCCCAAGGACAGTAAATGAAACACGTCAAACAAAAACGCAATTTTTCAGTAAAGCACGATTCCCTAATGTAATAGGTGCTTTAGATTGCTCTCATGTTAAAATACAGTCTGTCGGTAAGAAATTTTTATTTGTTTATTTTATAACAGATCTATGGGCAGCACTAGCTTATGTTGTAAATCACTAGTCAACCGTGCTATTTCATAGTTAAAAATTGCTTTATATGATGAAATCATGGTTGGGTAGGTATATTCCATATATTGAAACATTTTGACATGTGGTTATATTGTACCGTACCGTGGTCGAAATATAGTTTATGTAGTAAGAATATCTATGATATTAAATGTTCTTTATAACATCTAAAAATATTAATCGTTTACAGGAGGAGACAATGCAGAATTGTTTAGAAACAGAAAAGGCTTTTTATCTTTTAATGTTCAAACAATTTGTGATGCAAATTTAAAAATATTAGATATTGTTGCTCGATGGCCAGGCTCAGCACATGATTCTACTATTTTTAATAATTCAAGCATCCGTGCTCGTTTTGATCGTGGTGAATTTAGAAACTGTTATCTTCTTGGGGACAGTGGATATCAAAATCGTTCTTACTGTCTAACACCGTTATCAAATCCACAAACAGCAGCAGAACGTTTGTATTGTGAAGCACATGTACGTACAAGAAATGCTATTGAGAGAAGTTATGGAGTATGGAAAAGACGTTTTCCTATTCTAGCTCGAGGAATACAAATTAAAACAGAAAAAGTGCAATGTTTAATTGTTGCAACAGCAATTTTGCATAATATTGCAATAGAAAATAATGATGGAATTCCACCACCAGTACCACCCGATTTGGAAGCTGCAGTCGGCATCGTAAATAATGTGCCAATAGCACAAGTACGACATGTCAATGAAAATAATCGAGCACGGTTAAACATGATACATTATTTTTCTACGTTGTAAATAGAATAGGAATTATTAAAAATAAATTCATTAAGACTAGTCTTAATACCCATAGTGTTTATAAAAACTTTATTAATTATTATTTTAACATTTTGTAATTTATAGCTATATTAATAACAAAAATATATTTTACTTACATTATTTCTTTGTACACACAATTTCTTAAATTTAAATCTTTGTACTACATATAAAATAATTTCGTTATTGTCAAAAGGACAAAAACAATATCTTAAATTAAATCTTTGTACTACATATCAAATAAAATAAAATAATTTCAATATTGTCAAAAGAACAAAAACAATTAAAAACAATTTCTTAAATTAAATCTTTGTACTACATATAAAATAATTTCGTTATTGTCAAAAGGACAAAAACAATTTTTTAAATTAAATCTTTGTACTACATATCAAATAAACTAAAATAATTTCAATATTGTCAAAAGAACATAAACAATTAAAAACGATTTCTTAAATTAAATCTTTGTACTACATATCAAATAATTTCGTTATTGTCAAAAGGACAAAAACAATATCTTAAATTAAATCTTTGTACTACATATCAAATAAACTAAAATAATTTCAATATTGTTAAAAGGGCAAACAATTAAAAACAATTTCTTAAATTAAATCTTTGGATTGCATATCATTAAATAAACTTAAAAATACAATATGATCATTGCAGCCGACCGGCGTAGTTTCTTGGTCATTAAAATTTAAATAAATGCCATAATAATTAAAATAAAAAATAAAAAAAATAAACTATCAGTCAGAAGGACAAAAACAATTAAAACTAATTTCTTTACCTAAACTTAACTATATTTCTACATCTTATTCCTATTTTGAATCTCTAAAATTTCCAAATTTAATTTTTTCATTTTTAATGAATGCTCTTCCCGCATATTATTAATACTTAATTCAGACTCGATCATGAATTGATTTGTCTGAATAATTAATAATTTTTCTTTTAATTCTTCAATTTTACTTTTTTGTTTTGTTTTCATCTTCCCAGCTGTGTTCACAGTTGGTTTCTGTTAATATAACATATATTATATATATATCGTCCAAATCATAAATAAACTACGAAGTAATCTACATTAGGGCAAACAAAATTTTATTACATCATAGCAATCATGCATATAATAAATTAATTGGTATATAACACCATGAACATAATTTTTCAAAACTGAATAAATATTAAATTGGAAAAGAATTAATATTAAAAAAAATTAAATATATACATATATATCTTCATAATCATAAATACACTACGGAGTAATCTACATTAGGACAAACCCTAATTATTTCATCAATTTTATATCATCATAGCAATCATGCATATAATAAAAGAATAGATATATGAATCTAATTCTTCAAAAGTAAATAAAAAAAAAAAAAATTGGAAAAGTATTTTAAAAAAATAGTTAATAAATAAATAACTATACAAATGCAAAATGCAACCTTAGTTGTTAATAATGAAATTATATAGTTCTGTGTAAGACTTTACTTTGTCAAATTGTAACTCCTTCGATACTGGATTTTTCAACAATCGTGGAGTATAATTTTGCCAATCTGCAGTGTTTGTTACTAAAATAATAAATTAAATTATTGAAATATATAATACTTCTTATTTTATTTATTAACATACTATCATGGATCTGATTATCTGATGATGGTGTGACAGTTAAAAGCTGTATTCCAGAGGTACTGGGCAAATTGTCAATAAAGTCCTATAAATGAAATAAAACAATTAAAAAAGATTGGACAGATTAGTTATATTTATGTCGTTTCTGTAGCATTTATATCATCAAAAGTTCTTATTTAATCTTCATACCATAATTACTATATCATTCTCAAATTTTATAGAATGATCATATATTGTGGATGTATTTAAATCATCATTCTCTACAATTAATTACAACCATTAAACTTATATCAGACATTTTATTACAAATTTATTATTTACCATCTACATCACAATCATAAATGGATCTCAGGCCTGTGGCCTGAGGTCCAATAACTTCCAAGACGCCTTCTTCTACGGGCGTAAAGGATATAACTTTTGGTGCCCCACCCCCTGTGCCAGCCATATACATTTTCATCTCGGAGTATTTTTTCTTGCAGGATTTTTTAATATTATCCCACTTCTTTTTCAAAACAAAATGCTTCCGATAAACCCCTACATTTTCCACATTGAAATCTTTTCCTATCCTCATCCACCCGTCTGTCTTCTGTTTTTGTGACAGTACGTCTGACTTTTTACATTCCACAATGTTTGCATATTTCTTCACACAATTTTTTGGTAAAAGTGCATTTTAGCTATTTTCTACTACGCATGCGCCGAATGTGTTCATTTGTCCTGACGAAACAGGTACATAGTTGCCAAATGTATAGATGATTCAAAATGAAAATGGAATCACACAAGCTAAAATGGCGGGGAAGAAGTTGTTTAGATGGTTTAAAATGAAAAGAGGATCTCGCGCAGCTAAAGTGATGGTGAAGCGTTGTACTAAGCGTTATGAAAATTTATACTCTGTTTAAAAGTTTCTATGTATTTTCCAAAAACATTATACAAAGTTATAAGAAAATAAATTATCTAGAAAAAACATGTATTATAATTTGTTATTATAATTTTAAAACACAAATTTGAATATAAAATTTGAAAATAAAAGAAACATGATACTGTTATTGGAATTATAACTTAAAATTAAAATCAATATTACCGGTATAAAATTGAAAACTTAATATTTAGAACAATCTTTCTGGAAAAATATTATGAGCATATATATTAGGGTTCATATATTTTAAAATAAAAGACAAATACATTCGATTACCGGTATATTCGTAATTTATTTTGCACTCTGTCGCCGTCTATCTACATCGCTATCTACATTCAAAATCATATTTGGCAATGATGCACCTGTTTGGTCAGGACAAATGAACACATTTGGCGCATGCGTAGTAGAAAATAGCTAAAGTGCACTTTTACCCAAAACTTGAATAACATTAATTTTTAACCTTAATATTTTACATTCACTATTGTTACATATACTTACAATTATAAAAAATAGATGTATTTATATATAGATATAAATATATATGTATATAACACAATATATTATACTAATGTATACGAATTTAAAAATATTTAAATGAATACAACAAAACTTCAAATAACACAACGTAAACAAACAACGATTTTAATACTATTACCATCTACCGTGATGTGCAGGAACACTCAAATTTCAAGAAATGTATTGCCAACATAAATGTAAAAGATTTGAATACGACTTAAGCTAAACTTTACACTGATATACTGTTCATTGGCTTAAGCTGAAGCTTAAGTTTAGCTAAGCCAATACTTAAGCGTTCACTGTAATACCGGGCCTAAGTAAGTCTTTTTTGCTTTGAAGCATTTTATAAAAATCCTCACAGTTTTCTTCATATTTTAGTTTAATCAGTAATATTGCTTTTAATGTGTCTACATCAGGTTGAGTCTTGTCATTTGTCCAAAAGCTGTACACCAAGGAAAATACCCTTTCAGTACATATAGGCTATCCCAAACGATTAGGCGGTACAAGAATGTAATTCCCATTTAGTTCCGCCTAACCGTTTGAAATAGCCTGTATTTTTTATTTCAAGTTTTGTAAAAATAATTTTAGTTGAAACATATTTAAAATAAATATTGAAAATTAGTCCTTTTGCTAAAATTCGGGACCTTTCGGGAAAAAAACCCCGAATTCGGGACAAATATTGCCTCTGTAAATATTCGGGACGCAAGGCGGAAATTCGGGTCTGTCCCAGCAAATTTGGGAAGTATGGTTTATAGGTTAGGTTACTTTATGGGTTAAAGTATGCACCGGCAAAAGAAAATGAAGTATTATATGCTATTGAGAACTGACACGCTCGAATACGCTGTCTGGTGGCCAAATATTGTACTAGATACTCTAGTACTGTTTGAACTTATCACGTATGTTTTAGTGTTGAATTTTTGTTATAATGTCAACAGAAGTTGTGAAAAACTATAAAAGCAGAACAAATTATAGTGTTTTTGTCATTCACGACAGGACAAAGACAGGCATCTTAGGCTTTTCTTCTTTTCTTAAGAAAAACAGAGGGCTAGTTAATATAAAGACCAGATTGGGGAAAGATTTGGTTCTGGACAGGGGAAGGCGTGGGAATATATTTTGAGTTATGGCTGAAATGTAACTGATAACTATGCGAATCTATACATTGCATTTGTTGCAAAAAAACAAAACTGCACTAATATGCTTGCATCTGCTTTACGATTGCAAGTCGCATATTTAACTTTTAGCTGCCCCTGTCCAATTAAAACTAATTTTATTTCATGAGGCAATGAACATAATGCACTTGTTTGCAAACAGAATGCATAAGAATGCTAAGAAATAGCATTTAAAGTGGTTACTTCCCGAAAGTATTTAAAAATGTACATATTACTCCGATATTTAAGAACGGTTCTAAAAAGGATCCAAATAATTATAGGCCTATTTCTGTAGTATCAAATCTTTCTAAAATTTTAGAACTTTTAATTAAAAAACGTTTATGCTCGTAAAAATACGGCCTTATATCAGAAAAACAATATGTTTTTTTACAAAATAAGGAACGAACTGCGCCATTGCCGAATTAACAAAATATATATCATTCATTAGACAACTCATTGCCATGTATTTCTATTTTTCTGGATCTTGCAAAGGCCTTCGATACGGTAGATTATCTGTAACTATTAGAAAAACTTGACAATATCGGAATAAGGGGAATATGCCTAGATATATTTAAAAGCTATCTCTCTGAGAGACAACAGATAGTTGTATTGGACCAGTTTCAAAGTTCGAAAAAAACTGTAACATGTGGGATACCCCAAGGGACGGTTCTCGGTCCCATCATATTTTTGATTTATATTAATGATTTATTATTCATATCTAATTTACAAGGACGAATACTGTCTTTCGCGGATGATACTGTTCTCTTCATTCAAGGGCGAAAGTGGGAAAATGTGGAATATAAAGCTGTCCATGATTTAAATATTATTAAAAACTGGCTGGACATAAATAAATTATCCATAAATTATAAAAAAAACGTTTTTATAAATTTCAGCATTTATGAAAATTGTCAAAATATAAATAAAATTTTAATACATTCATGTAACAATAGTAACTGTTGTCTATGTGATACCTACATAAACGCAGTAGATTCTACAAAATATCTTGGCGTAGTAATTGATAAACATCTTAGATGGGATCGTCACATACAAATCCTCTGTAACCGACTTCGTACAAACATTTTTTTCTTCCGGAAACTGCGAGAGATTTTTAGTATAAAATCACTTCATACATTTTATTACGGTTTTGTACAGTCTGTAGTGTCATATGGTATCATAGGATGGGGAAGCGCATCTGATGTTTACATAAATAAACTGGAAGTCATATTAAAAAGAATAATTAAGATTATTTTAAGAAAACCAATTTTATACTCCACTTCAAAATTGTATGAAGAGGTGCGCGACGATGCTCAATTTATCCCAGTTATATACATACTCAATTCGTCAATACATTAATAAAAATTCAAATAATTTAACAATGTTTACGCATGAATATAATACAAGAAATAAATCCAATGCAGTAGTAACCAAAACTAATAATCATGTACCTTTTATTTATGACGCCTTTATGAAATATACACAAAAATATAATATAATAATCAATAAAAACAATTATAAATTACATGCAAAAAAATTTTTGTAGAACATTAAAATAGAGAACAAAAAATAGAGAAACTACTTTAAATTATAATCAGTAAATCTTAGCAATGTAACCTTTTTATACTAGTACTGTCGACATACCAAATATTTGTAATATTTTTTATGTAGCCACATACAGACAGTTCACTGTCTAAGTGGTGTTCTTTATATTTATTTTATAATATTAATTTTGTTAAATTGATAGTCTAATTTGTACTAAAAAAATAAATGAAATAAATAAATAAAAAATAAAATAAATATATTGTAAATTCAGATGACTGACACTCAGCTTCTAATGCACCACATAGAATTACGTGCTCGGCATTTAACACCTGCTCACCTACAAATTACACTTCAATAAATTGGCTGAAATTAAATTTTAAATACTGTAATTTGATGCCCACCTTCTGTTATACACCTCGATACATGTATAGCGCTTAAAAATTCACAAATGTCGCAAATATTTACTTGAATTTTATTAAAATAAAAATGTACTGTGCTTAAATTAACCTGTTCGCTATGAGGAAAATAACGGCTGAGTACTAAAGTCAACAGCCATATTGCATTGGATCACAGCGCCGCCACCAGTAATGTCACTTCTCAATAGTCCGTTCAAAAGTTAGAATGCAGTATTGCTGTTATGGGAAATGGGAGCGGCGCGTCTAAATGCGCATCTGATGTTTACATAAATACCAACGTCAATGTCTCGATGAACCCAAAATATTTTGCGTAATTTTATATTCTTTTGCTAATAATTTATTGAAATTAAATGGAAAAAGTATCAGGGAAAATTGAATAAACATTAGTATAGGGCAGTCGGCGAATCAGTGCAGTTGCGTCACTGAAAACGTCACATGTTTTTGTGCCGTCATATTTAGTATGTTTACACTCATTCATTTAACGAATGTAACATTCGTTCGCTGTCACTTGTATCGAAATAAAATGAAAATACAAGAATAAGAACAGAATAGAAACAAATAAACTATTCTAATAGGCAAAATGTCCTAAAAAGGGCTGGTGTGATCTAAAAATATGATTTATAAAAAAAAAAATAGAAGTACGTTGAATTAAACCTAAAAAACTATGCACTACACACAATATCAAATGGAAATCTATGAGATATCTATAAGAAAATATATAACTAAACACTAAAAATATAAACAAATATGTGCTCATCGAATTTTTTTTTTTATATTTCTGAGTAGGGTATCAAATGAAAGCCCTTGGTACGTGGATTAACGATCAAATTTTTATTTTTGCAAAATAAATTATTTTGAAGCGATTTTTGCCAAAATTGTGCAAAAAAATTTTTGTCCCACACCCTGTAGCCCAGATGGTTTAGACTAAAAATCTGAAAAAATTCTAAGTAATATACATTGGTGTGAACCGGAATAGTACAACAGGAATTTTTGATCAGATTATGTTTTTGGGAAAAAAAACGCATTTTTTGTGTTTTTTGGCAAATAATGTACACAAGTTATAGCTTTGTTAACACGCTACACTGGAAGGTGCGTATCTGGGTGTAGTGGTTATGGCGCTGGCTTCTCACCCAACTAACTGATCGGACCCTGCGAGAAGAGACGATATTATTTTTTTTTGTTTTTTTTGAATTTTTATATTGTTTGAATTATTTTTTCAAAATTCTTGTTATATTTTGGCAAATGTTGCATTTAATTTTTAAAAGCGTAAATTTAATAACCAGTGGAAATTGTTGAAATTGAATACACGAAATCAGAGAAATTTTTATTTTAAACATTGTAATCACGATTTTTTTAATCAAAGATGCACTATAACAAAATTGTGGTACAATTTCAATTATTTTTTTTTTATTTTATTAAATAAAATGGATATAATATAAAAATTTAAATGAAACTTAACCTTAAATATTCAAACCGCTGACAAAGGAGGTTATTAAATTAGAGCGAGAAAGAGAGATGTGACAGCGCAGACGCAAACTTAAGAACGTAAAAATTGCTGCTTTAGTTTGATTAATAGGGGAACCAATGTTGCCAATCAAACCCTGGGGTCTGTCGGCTTCTTCAAAGGCTTGCGCTACTTTGTATAATCCAGTGATTTTAGGTTATGTTAGATCACGGTTAAGTTTTTATTTTAAAAGTAGAACGCGTGGACAAATTAGTGAGCGTAGCATAGTGGTAACACATGTGCTCTACGTTGCGAAGGTCTCGGGTTCGAATCCCGTTCAGGCAAGAAAATTTTCTCAAATAAAAATTGGCCTGGCTAATTTACAGCAGCAAAGGCCATTAAATTTAAAAAAAAAATTAAAAAAATATTTAATTATATTCTATCTACCGAGTTATTTATACACATTTATATTACATATTTAAGACCTGAGAATATATGTATTTGAAAAATACATCTTTTACTTTTATACCTGTACCTTGTGTACCTAATAATAGCTCGGATAATCCCTTAATAATGGCATGTCATAAACTCATACCAAGAGTCAGGCCCAAATATGTAAAGGATCACTATAATAAGTTACACTTTAGGTTAAATTTGTATGAAAATTTAGCATTAATGACCCTCCATTAGCCCAGTGTAATTTTTTGGACAAGAAAAAAAAATTAAGGCACTAGAGGGTTAACTTTCAAATTATAATTTGTACATCGCTTTAGAACTTGTTCCATTTTATTCATATGTTCCTCAATAGTTGACGCGATTATTCAAATACCATCAATAAAACTACAGCACCTCAACAGTAGTCCGTTCAAACGTTAGAATGCAGTACTGGGCAAATGGAGTAGTTCTTTTTTATACTATCTAATGGGTTTTGCCAATGACACTATCCTTTTCTTTCTTGCCTAGGTTGACAGCTGTGAAACGCGCTATAAGTCAGTCAGTCGTTAAATAAATGCATTTGGTCATTTTGCGTCATAACTGCAATGACAAACTTAGTGGCGAAAAAATAACTAAATCGATTTTTTTTTGCATGTGAATTATAGACTAATATTGCTCTTCATTCTTTTATTTTACTAAAACATACCTTTTGAAGTCATATTTAGTTTGTGTTCGATAGTCAAGTGTTTATTTAATATTGGGATATTTGTATTGGTATCGCTAAATAAAACAATGTTTACATTTGACATTTTATAATACGTTCTGATGTGTTTTGTTCACATACAGGGTGTTAGGTAAATGTCCGGCACAATTTAAAAGACAGCATGGTGATGTAGAATGCAATCGATTTTTCCTTTGCCAATTTTCTCCAAAAAGGGGATTTCTTCCAAAAATAAACAAACAAAAAGATGCCCCAAATTTTAAAAACCACTGACTTTTTTTAATTGTTCATATTAATCCAGAAGTTGTGTAGTTGCCATAGAGAAAAAAATATTTTAATTGTAGTTCAATAATAGAATATCAAAGTACGTGTACGTCATAATCTAAAATATTGTTCCGATTTTGTTAAAAAAAAATTTATGTGAAGTGTGAATTTTCACAGTTCAGGGTTTTACAGGTATTTAGTAAGTGAATGATGATTATTTGGGATGCCAAAACAAATTTTATATTTAAATATTTTTTTGTTAATTTTAATTCGAACGCCTAATACTATTATTTAGGTTTCTAAATATGTGCAGTATTTTTTTTTTATATAGCAAGGTTCATTAAGAATTTAAAAAATTGCACCTATGAAAAGACAGCATGTCTTTTAAATTGTGCCGGACATTTACCTAACACCCTGTATGTGAACAAAAGTATCTAAACACATCAGAACGTATTATAAAATGTCAAATGTAAACATTGTTTTATTTAGCGATACCAATACAAATATCCCAATATTAAATAAACACTTGACTATCGAACACAAACTAAATATGACTTCAAAAGGTATGTTTTAGTAAAATAAAAGAATGAAGAGCAATATTAGTCTATAATTCACATGCAAAAAAAAATCGATTTAGTTATTTTTTCGCCACTAAGTTTGTCATTGCAGTTATGACGCAAAATGACCAAATGCATTTATTTAACGACTGACTGATTTATAGCGCGTTTCACAGCTGTCAACCTCGGCAAGAAAGAAAAGGATAGTGTCATTGGCAAAAACCATTAGATAGTATAAAAAAGAACTACTCCATTTGCCCAGTACTGCATTCTAACGTTTGAACGGACTACTGTTGAGGTGCTGTAGTTTTATTGATGGTATTTGAATAATCGCGTCAACTATTGAGGAACATATGAATAAAATGGAACAAGTTCTAAAGCGATGTACAAATTATAATTTGAAAGTTAACCCTCTAGTGCCTTATTTTTTTTTTCTTGTCCAAAAAATTACACTGGGCTAATGGAGGGTCATTAATGCTAAATTTTCATACAAATTTAACCTAAAGTGTAACTTATTATAGTGATCCTTTACATATTTGGGCCTGACTCTTGGTATGAGTTTATGACATGCCATTATTAAGGGATTATCCGAGCTATTATTAGGTACACAAGGTACAGGTATAAAAGTAAAAGATGTATTTTTCAAATACATATATTCTCAGGTCTTAAATATGTAATATAAATGTGTATAAATAACTCGGTAGATAGAATATAATTAAACATTTTTTTAATTTTTTTTTTTTAATTTAATGGCCTTTGCTGCTCTAAATTAGCCAGGCCAATTTTTATTTGAGAAAATTTTCATGCCTGAACGGGATTCGAACCCAAGACCTTCGCAACGTAGAGCACATGTGTTACCACTATGCTACGTCGGTCGGCATAATTAAACATTAAAACTATACAAAAAACTACACAAAGAAAACATACGTACATAAAAACAATTATAATCTATAGCAGTGGTGCTCACTAATTTGTCCACGCGTTCTACTTTTAAAATAAAAACTTAACCGTGATCTAACCTAACCTAAAATCACTGGATTATACAAAGTAGCGCAAGCCTTTGAAGAAGCCGACAGACCCCAGGGTTTGATTGGCAACATTGGTTTCCCTATTAATCAAACTAAAGCAG
Source organism: Liopterus haemorrhoidalis (assembly GCA_963971575.1). Lineage (NCBI taxonomy): Eukaryota > Metazoa > Arthropoda > Insecta > Coleoptera > Dytiscidae > Liopterus > Liopterus haemorrhoidalis. The sequence continues at coordinate 86,489,995 of OZ020611.1, forward strand.
CAATTTTTACGTTCTTAAGTTTGCGTCTGCGCTGTCACATCTCTCTTTCTCGCTCTAATTTAATAACCACCTTTGTCAGCGGTTTGAATATTTAAGGTTAAGTTTCATTTAAATTTTTATATTATATCCATTTTATTTAATAAAATAAAAAAAAAATAATTGAAATTGTACCACAATTTTGTTATAGTGCATCTTTGATTAAAAAAATCGTGATTACAATGTTTAAAATAAAAATTTCTCTGATTTCGTGTATTCAATTTCAACAATTTCCACTGGTTATTAAATTTACGCTTTTAAAAATTAAATGCAACATTTGCCAAAATATAACTAGAATTTTGAAAAAATAATTCAAACAATATAAAAATTCAAAAAAAACAAAAAAAAATAATATTGTCTCTTCTCGCAGGGTCCGATCAGTTAGTTGGGTGAGAAGCCAGCGCCATAACCACTACACCCAGATACGCACCTTCCAGTGTAGCGTGTTAACAAAGCTATAACTTGTGTACATTATTTGCCAAAAAACACAAAAAATGCGTTTTTTTTTTCCCAAAAACATAATCTGATCAAAAATTCCTGTTGCACTATTCCGGTTCACACCAATGTACATTACTTAGAATTTTTTCAGATTTTTACCCTACTCAGAAATATAAAAAAAAAAAATTCGATGAGTACATATTTGTTTATATTTTTAGGGGGATATGTTTTAGTATTTTTCCTATGTACGGGTCAGAGTTGTATAAGCATGCCAAATTTCAACTCTCTAGGTTTAGCCGTTTGGCTACAATTTTTACCGAACAGACAGACAGACGACAAAATGACGGTATAAGGGTTTTTTGGTCATACCTACAAAACCCTAAAAATGGCACATTACACAATTGAAGAATATGCAGACATGTATTTTGTGTATGATTATTGTTTCCATGGTTTCTATTTATCTCAGTCACGTGTGATTGTCACATGTGATTGTTGTAACAGACAAAATATTAGTGGTTCCTAAACAGTGGTACTGCATTGATTATCAAGCGATATACGCATCTTATCCAAAAATGGTTGACGACTTTTTAGCTCTAAATGGGCCAACAATGCTGCCTTTAAAGTTGTGCCGGACATTTACCTATCACCCTGTATATCTAACCTATAGTTATTTCTAGAAACCTTTTTTGCATAGTTTGTTGTTTATTTTGCAGTTTTTTGTTTAGTTATATATTTTCTTATAGATATCTCATAGATTTCCATTTGATATTGTGTGTAGTGCATAGTTTTTTAGGTTTAATTTACTTCTATTTTTTTAATTTTTTTGATCATATTTTTAGATCACACCAGCCCTTTTTAGGACATTTTGCCTATTAGAATAGTTTATTTGTTTCTATTCTGGTCTTATTCTTATATTTTCATTTTATTTCGATACAAGTGACAGCGAACGAATGTTACATTCGTTAAATGAATGAGTGTAAACATACTAAATATGACGGCACAAAAACATGTGACGTTTTCAGTGACGCAACTGCACTGATTCGCCGACTGCCCTATACCAATGTTTATTCAATTTTCCCTGATACTTTTTCCATTTAATTTCAATAAATTATTAACAAAAGAATATAAAATTACGCAAAATATTTTGGGTTCATCGAGACTTTGACATTGGTATTTATGTAAACATCAGATGCGCATTTAGACGCGCCGCTCCCATTTCCCATAACAGCAATACTGCATTCTAACGTTTGAACGGACTATTGAGAAGTGACATTACTGGTGGCGGCGCTGTGATCCAATGCAATATGGCTGTTGACTTTAGTACTCAGCCGTCATTTTCCTCATAGCGAACAGGTTAATTTAAGCACAGTACATTTTTATTTTAATAAAATTCAAGTAAATATTTGGGACATTTTTGAATTTTTAAGCGCTATACATGTATCGAGGTGTATAACAGAAGGTGGGCATCAAATTACAGTATTTAAAATTTAATTTCAGCCAATTCATTGAAGTGTAATTTGTAGGTGAGCAGGTGTTAAATGCCAGGCACGTAATTCTATGTGGTGCATTAGAAGCTGAGTGTCAGTCATCTGAATTTACAATATATTTATTTTATTTTTTATTTATTTATTTCATTTATTTTTTTAGTACAAATTAGACTATCAATTTAACAAAATTAATATTATAAAATATATATAAAGAACACCACTTAGACAGTGAACTGTCTGTATGTGGCTACATAAAAAATATTACAAATATTTGGTAAGTCGACAGTACTAGTATAAAAAGGTTACATTGCTAAGATTTACTGATTATAATTTAAAGTAGTTTCTCTATTTTTTGTTCTCTATTTTTTGTTCTCTATTTTAATGTTCTACAAAAATTTTTTGCATGTAATTTATAATTGTTTTTATTAATTATTATATTATATTATTGTGTATATTTCATAAAGGCGTTATAAATAAAAGGTATTACAAATTTTATTTTTTAAATACAATGATACATGTTTGCCTCTGGACATTTCTTATTGACATTAAAGTTACCAACATGAAACGTGAAATATTCCAAACAAGCTCGATTCTCGTGACAATTTAAGGTACAGTCTGTTCCAAACGGTTAAGCGGAACTAAATTTTGCAACCTAGTTACTTTCATCGTTTAAATCGTGCTTTTCGACCATTTTGTTTAAGCTTTGTAAATCATACTTACAATACACATTTTTTGGTTAAGGTTAATATCATTTTAAATTGTCATTTACTTTATATTTTGATTTTTTGTGTCATTCTTAATACAAATTTCCCATTTATTAATTTTTTTGACATTAAAATATATAAAAAAATAATTTAATTTTGACATAGGTCATTCATTTCCATGGTTTCATTGTTGTAATTTGAAATTTTGACATTTCAACGTGAAAAATGAAATAACTTAAGCAAGGTCCCTTATCGTGACAACCTAAAAGAACGAAATTCCCATTTAGTTCCGCCTAAGCGTTTGAAACAGACTGTAAAGAAAGACCAAAGACCCACTTAGTTCCACCTAACGTTTGGAACAGACTGTATGTATTAATAAACACTGTCAACTTATATGTAATTTTTTGTAAATAGGGTGCTACACTGTTATTGAGCTTTGGCCTGTTGTGTAGCCAAATTTTGAAATAAATAAATAAATCAGTCGTCTTGGTGACGACTGATTTATTTATGATTAAAACATGAAGCTTGGTGAATCTATGTAATTAAAAAACGAAGAAATTGGAACATCCTATATCTATGATCTTCAATAATGATGTTTACATTAAATTTTCTTTGGTTTTACAAATTTGTAGATCTTCAGTGGAATACATGGAACGCAAGTCGAAGAGAGAGCATGGGGAGGACCTAAAGGAAAGCACGAGTCTACATCAGAGGCACTTTCCATACGTTTACCGTTATTGGCTGTTTGTCTCTCCATTGCCTTGATTTTTGGAGTATGCAGAGTAAGTAAATTTCAATACTAAAAATACTTTTAGCAAGCACGCAGACAAGAGGGGAGTCCTCGGGTCCGGACCCCTTCCCCAGGGGCGAAATACTCATATACTTATTTAATAAAAACTCAGAAACTGAAAATAAAAATCACCTTTTTTATTAATAAAAATCAAATTATAATCAAAATTAAATTAATATAATACTCCACCCCCTCCGTAAAAATCAATAATAAATTTGTTTTATTGTACGAATTTTTTTTTTTGAGATAGACATAGTGGATTTTTTGTGTATTAGTAATAAGGAGTCCCTCACCCGTAGGGTGAGACGCTTAGAGGGTCATACCAGATATGAAGCAAGTAGTCGCGACACTATTTCAAGTAAAATATTTTTAAAGTATAAAATTAAAAATTTTTGCTATGCCTTTGTCGTATCATCACAATACCTTTTCGTTGAATGAATATTTGAGGATTTACGAGGGTACTTCCTAAAACTAAAATCTTGGATAAAATTGATAGGAGTGAGGTATTATTTTGTTAGATGGTCACTTGTATTTGAGAAGTGAGGACCTTTGTTTTTTTTAGGTCATCATTTGTATTTGAAAAGTTTAAAGGACCTTTTTCTCAGCTATTGTTTAAAATTTTCTTTACTTCAACTTGTTTAAAATATGTGATTAGATCTCTATACCTTTTACAGTATGATTTCACACTTATGAAATATAATTTCACATTAACGAAAACTGATTTCACACTTATGAAATATAATTTCACATTAACGAAAACTGATTTCACACAAATGAAATATAATTTCACATTAAAGAAAACTGATTTTGCATAGTAAGCTTCCGTCAATAAAAACAAAACACTAATAATAATAATTACTCCTAGGCCTAACTTGAATAACAGTTAATAAAATGCCTCGTGGTAAATATAATAAAATTTCGTCAAATGCCAGAGCCACGATTATAAAAGCTCGTGAAGAAGACAAAGATTGGAAAGAAACAGCAAATGCATTAGGTGTGAATATACGTACAGCCTATGAATGGATAAAAAAAAGGGCAAGTTCTTCCTAAAAACAAAGGTGGTAATCCGTCTACAAAAAAAAAAAATTGATGTGAAGTGTGAATTTTCACACATTTCAGGGTTTTGCAGGTATTTAATAACTGAATGATGATTATTTGGGATGCCAAAACAAATTTTATGTCAAAATATTTTTTTATGAATTTTAATTCGAATGCCTAATACCATTATTTAAGTTTCTAAATATGTGCAGTATTTTTCTTACATAGCAAGGTTCATTAAGATTTTGAAAATTGCGCCTATGGCTTCTATTGGTTGCTTAAATCATTAGCCCCGCCCTCTGATTTCGTATACATCAAACGGAATTAAATTATAATTTCAACACTTCCCACTGGTTATTAAATTTACGCTTTTAAAAATTAAATGCAACATTTTTCAAAATATAACTAGAATTTTCACAAAATAATTTAAACAAAAGAAAACTGCAAAAAAAAAACAAAAAAATTAAAATTGACAGGATTCGAACTCTAGTTTGCAAGTGAACTGTTTAGCAAATTAGAAAACCAATGACTAAACGCACATCGCTATGAGCGCTGACGTATCAACTTGGTTACATAGCGAATTAAATATTTAACATATTTTGGTTAAAAACACAAAAAATGCATTATTTTCCGAAAACATAATCTGATCAAAAATTCCATACTAATACATTACTAATACATTACTTAGAATTTTTTCACATTTTTAGTTTAAACCATCTGGGCTACAGGGTGTGGGACAAAAAAATTTTTGCACAATTTTGGCAAAAATCGCGTCAAAATAATTTATTTTGCAAAAATAAAATTTTGATCGTTAATCCACGTACTAAGGGCTTTCATTTGATACCCTACTCAGAATTTAAAAAAAAAAATTTTTTTTTTCGATGAGCACATATTTGTTTATATTTTTAGGGGGATATGTTTTTTAGATGTTTTAGTATTTTTCCTATGTGCGAGTCAAAAAGTTGTACAAGCATGCCAAATTTCAACTCTCTAGGTTTAGCCGTTTGGCTACAATTTTTACCGAACAGACAGACAGACAGACAGATAGACGACAAAATGACGGTATAAGGGTTTTTTGGTCATACCTACAAAACCCTAAAAAGAAACCCTATAATTAAAGATGCATTGGTAAGAGGGATTGAGGAAGATTGCACGTTAACATTAAAAAATATATGTGATCGTGTTAATAACGAATTCCAAGTTCGTGTTTCCCATAACACTATCAAAAACTAGCTGGATGGTAAATTATTTTCGGTCAAAGCTCTTAGGCCACATACTGGAAATATGAATTCCAACGAAAATAAAGAAAAGCGAAGAAATTATGCTGACCAAATTTTGCAAAACAGAGCGAATGGTCGAACATTAATTTGGATTGACGAAACTAATTTCAACCTATACTGCCGCAGAAAGGTAGGTCAAAAATTGGTCATAGAGCAAGAATAGTCATACCGACAAGTAAAGGAAGCAACCTTCATTGCATTGCATTGATAACGCACCTGTCCATTCAAATCTTGAGAGTGTCTCAAACCAGGAGAAGATATAGAAATAGTGAGTCTTGCTCCGTGCTCTTACCTACTTAATCCAATTGAATTGCTGTGAAGTTCCTTTAAATCATCAGTAAAACGACATGTTCACGGTAGAATGCATGACATATTGAACTATACACGTGTTAACAATCAAGCACCAACCACTTCAGAATTTCGAATGCGTATTTTGGAAGACATTGCTAATGTGGCAATTCAAGAGATTTCACAACAACATCTTCTTGGATATGGAAACTATGTTGAACGATATTATGCTGCATCATTGCGTGAAGAAGACCTTATTGAAATGTAATATAATTAAAAAGTATATTTAATATTATAAGGAATAAAAAAAAAACCTTGAATTTGATTAATTTATTGAAATTAATTTCACACAAGATAAATTAATTTTCGTATATATGAATTCAGTTTTCGTTAATGAGAAATTATATTTCATAAGTGTGAAATCATACTGTAAAAGGTACTATGGTCTATTTCAAAGTAGAAAAAAGTAAATAGCGCTGCGAACCGAGTACGATTTACTCTGATCAAATACAGTATAGCGGGAAATATAAAATAAGTTACAACTAGGGCATGGGCGTAGCAACTGGGTTAGCAAGTGTTTTTTTTTTTTTTTTTTAAATATAAAAAAGGTTAATAAGATATTGAAATAAACAAGGCAGATCACTTACGTTATTTATACGACATAAATTCAGTTTAATGGGAATATGAAAAAGTTAAAAAAATATTAATTTTAAAAATTATGTACTATATATAAAAAGAGAGATTTGGCTAAAAGAGTTTAAACAAAGCAATAAAACAAACAATATATCTTCAGAGCTAAAGTTTCTTATTTAAATAATTATTGTAAATAAAAATTAAAAATATATGTATATATGAAGGTCTAAAAATTATATCAATAACTTCTTCTTTGGGCACAATCAGCTGGGCTGTCTTTTGGCCTCACATTAGTCCTCTTTCTTGATCTGTTAATTATCAACTGTCAAAAAATATTTATATGTCAGATATATAAATATAAGTCTAAATATGTAAATAATAACAAAATATATGAGAAAAATTAAATAATATAAATAATATATATTTCCAATGTACGACACTGAACATCTGTCAACTTGGACTGAAAACAATATTTTTACAGTGTAATAGGGATGACGATCTAAACCAATCCGAAGCAAGGACAAACAGCTCCTATCTTCTTACACACATTTTTCTACTTTGAAATAGACCATAGTTTATGAGATCCTAAAAGGGAAACTGAAAAAATAGACACTGTATATAAGTTTAGTAATTAGTTTGAATTAGTTATTATTACTAATAATGAGAACTACATAGCAATAAAGATGTGCATCTAGTTAGTAATAAACCTACTTTTTAAGGAAAGATTCAGTGTTTCATTCAAAATTTACATATTCATAATACAATTTAAGATGTATTGTTTTAATAAATTACATATTTGTTTCAGAAAAAACGGAAGTTCATGCTACCATGGCTAGTATTAAAATTTGTGGAACTTATATTCCTGGTTGTGCTAATGTTAGTAGGTTTCTTCGGAATGTTTTTATCACATGTGCTAGAGCCATTTGCCACACTTTTCATAATATTCCTGATTATCATTCGTAAGTATGTATTTAGTAAGTGAAAAAAGCCAACTCCGGCCCTCTAAAGTCCATAATCCGGCCCACGGTGATTTTCAAAATATGTTAGTGGAACTGCCACAGACTAATTACCAAGATGGACACCGTTGCTTATATTAAAATGCGTCTCCAACATTTTTTTTTTATATTTTCCTAGAATAAATTGTTGCCCTTCGAATATTTACAAAGATATGCGATGACCATATGATGCTTATTGCCAAAGTTACATTCTTTACGTGTTTGTTTATATTTGATTGTGCTATTTTTTTTTTTATGGTTTTGGGAGTGTTTTTTAACATAAATACATTACAATGGTATATATGATATGAATAAAAGTAATTTATTCCCTTATAGGTAAATTAAAAGGTAATTTTATTGAGGTTATTGTTTGTTTTCGGTCCGTAATCCCCTTGCCCCTCGTAGACTAATATTGGTGATACGTTCTGTTGTGGATTACATATGGCATGCGCTGTCCATCTTGGTTATTGGTCTGAGGGAACAGCTCACTATGAAACGTGTTTTTTCGTTTTTATTGAAAAATGCCTGTCTTAAATTATTAATTTCGATATTAATTCGAAGAAAGTTTCCCTGATTCTGGTAAAGTATTTAGAAATATTTTCAACTCATTCATAATGTTCGACATAAACAAAATTCTTTAAAATTTTTAAAACTCGTGTGGAAAATACAAATTTAAAAATGAATTTTTTAGTTAAAATTTTTGGCGCACAGCAACAAAGGCTATTTACGCCTAACGCAGCCCATTTACATGACTACACTACATATAAAAAAACAATTAATTAAACAATAAATAAATAGATAAAATTAGTAAATTTACGCATACTTAATAAAAGAAATCTTGCACTGACAAACACAAATAAATAATATAAAAAGTCTGTTCGAAAATTTGAACAGACTCAGGGTGATAGTAAGAGGCTGTAAAGGTGCCAATTACCATCGAATATCACAGTCAATAACTAGGACCACATTAAAATAAGGTGCAAGACTTCACACATAAAACAATAAGTTCGATTCTCTCAGGAAGAGTTTCAGTTTCCTATCCATACCCTGTCGTCACCTAAAGTAACTGACAAGTCATAGCATAGGCCTAACCTCTTCTTGACATCCTTGAACTGTATACACTCAGTTAAAAAGTATAACACAGACAAATCTGTGTTACACGTCTCACAGATAGGAGACCCTTCACCTCGAAGGAGGTGTCCATGGGTCCACCAACAGTGACCTATATGGAGGCGTGTGATGGCGGTTTTCTCCATGCGGCTAATACTGCACGAAGAACCCCATGGTTTAACGTCTCCCTTAATCTATCAACTTAACGTTCTGTGTGGGGCTCCACTCATGTTGCCACATGTCTAAAACCAGGTGTTTCAGATGACTCTTTGCGTCATCTGGAAAAATGAAACTCACATCAATCATAGGTCTATGGGAGGCGGCTTTTGCAGCTGCATCTGCCGCTTCATTGCCTTTCATACCAACATGTCCCGGTATCCAAAACAGCTCTACCCTCACATTCTGAGCATTCAGATTGTGGAGTAGCAACCGGATCTTTAGTATCTCGAGGCCACGAAAATTTGGTACACGAACATCAAGGGTTCCGACAAGAGTGGGATTACTGTATTATATTACCCTATAAGAAATACTAATTTTTTCTATACTTCTCATGAAAACACTAATTATGCTTTAAATTCACCAACTTTGCGTTTCTCTACCTTGTTCAACTTATATTCTTGTCATACTGAATTTCTAGATCTTTTCAACACAAATTTAACAAATTTAAAAAAATCTATATTACGCTGCTTATTATAATAATATTGAACCTAACACATACTCAATTAGTTTATATATTTAATGTTCTAAATGTTTATTTAAATCATTATTGTGCTATCTGCTTATATATGTTAACAATATGATAATAATTATATAATTTATGTAGTGCCACCCTATTATTGGGATCTTTAGTATCCTGGTGTGGCCAAAACTTTAAATAAATAAATAAATAAATAAATACTGTAGTGCAGACGGTACAGAAACTATTGACGGGAGTTCAGGACAACGAACGCACACCCAGCCCTGGTTCCGGATTTTGATCCGTCAGTAAAAATGACAGTATCCTCGAACCTAGCGACCAGTGTTCTTTGTAACTCATGTTGGTATTCGATAGGCAACGTAGTATCTTTATCAAACCTAGTTAATAGTAAGCTGGGTCCAGATTAGCGAGCCAACCTGTTATATACCGTGTAACGTAATGCTCGTTTGAAAACTAAGTGCAGGGCCGTGCAGTGGCATGGAGCAATGGAGCGTTCGCTCCAGGCGCCTGGCCTACGAGGACGCTTTTCAGATATTTCACATTTGTTAATTTTTATATTTTTATAATAAAAATGTTACTATTTGCTTGTTGCATATTTATAAATTAGGTTTTTATTCATATTTGTTTATAAATATTACATTTTATTTGGCGACCAATGAGCGACGACTTTGTCAATATAAATGAAATAATGTATTGTAAACTTACAATGTATCAAAAAGTGCTGCCGCCACCTCTACAAAACTCCGTCTACGTCGCTCTAGCTAAAACGATAGTGATAACCAGACAGAGGAGGATTCTTACGCCGAGTGCAAAAATGCGATAAAGGCGTTTGATAATTTTTACAAATGTTTGATATTTATTAGGTTTTTTAGGATTTATTATGATTTATTTTAGAATTTATTTTTTAGATATTTATTAGCAGAGCCAGAAAGTATTTCTGCGCCCGAGGCAAATTCCAGTCATACGCTCCCACCTTTAACTAAATAAAAAATCAGCTGTACCAACCACAGGACCGACCGCCGTCGTAAAGTACTTGTATAAAATACATTCTAGCAGCAGAGTAGAAATAACTTGGCCTAACATTTTCTAACAGAGATATTATTTATCATGACCATGGAAACGTGACATATAAGTATGAAAAAATTGAGACTTATAAATTTTTTTTTAAATTTTACAAAAATTTGTCGAAATTTTTCGTTTTATCAAAAAACGTCTCAAATAAAAGTTATTAGTTATTGCATTTATAGCAATTTATGTTCAATAAATTTTTTCGAAATATTTTTCTGTTGCTAAATATTCGCAAAAACCTTAAAATCGACACGAGTAAACTCCCATTCCTAGTCAACCGATTTTTACCAAAAGTTGATCAACTTGTGTCATTGATGTCAAAAGCTTAAATATGCAGTTTCATAAAAATCCTTTCAGCCTAATTTGCTTTGCACGTGTACACAGACAGACGGACAGACAGACAAACAGACAGACGGGCAGACAGATAGACAGACAGACGGGCAGACAGATAGACAGATAGACGGACAGACAGACCGACAGACATCATGCTAAAAATAGTCAAAACGTTATGTGGGGACCTTAATTCGTGGAGATCCATTGAAATCTCGAAATTTCAAAATCGGTATGATCACAATACCTCCCTTATATATGTTGACGGTCGGTAAAAAGGAAGACGGTTCGCAGTGATAACCAAAAAAAGGAAGCGCGATTTTTGCGCCTCAACTCTTTCTTGCTCCCTTACCAATTCTCGAGTGCCTCGCTCACCTCACCTTAGATCCGGACCTGTTTATTAGGCTTTTATATTAGGGTTTATTAGACTTTTTAGTGCCGGATTGTCGATCCATATCCCGCTTTAATATCGGTACCTAAATTCATCCCGGAAACCTATTTATTTTCCCGCATTCAGAAACAGCTCGGCAGCGAGGTGTATTCAAGTTATTTATAAAATAAATACATGTAAGCGCCTGTTCCAGAAAGCAATTTTAATTCATGCAGGAGCCGATCTTTGACGAGATCTCTGCTCCCCACTCTAACATAAGTAACAATGCACTTCGATAGATAAGGAGAAGACTGTTAGGCGAGGCGGTATAAATGCAATAAAACCTTCTTATTTATAATATAATTATTATCAAAGGTTTGCGGCATCTAATCAAACATTTTTATTGAACCTAACAATATGTCCCACTCTAGCTATAGACAAGAAACAATTACGTTTAGTGAGAGCATTATTTTTCAGTATTCTAAGTTTAGTCAGTTGTAGGATGTCACTCGGGTGTATTCTGTAAGAAATGCGTTAAAATTAGCGTCAGGTTAATATTTTTATTTTAACTCCATGTCTAACGTCATTATCCAAAAATGCTATTCTGTAAGAGCATTTGTTAAGGTAAGCGTTAATACAATATTTGTTAACGCGAGGCGCTAATTCACCCTGTAGAGAGGCTAATATTAACTACACGCGCATGCGCTGTTACGTTGAATTTTAACAGGAGTATTTATTTAGTCAAATGCCAAGAGAGTCTTAACCTAATATTTCGGTGTTGAATTAAATATTCAGTGGCGAAATTTATTTTAAAAATGGAACAGAAATGTTTGGTCCGGTGATACTCATTATAACTGGTTTCCACAGTGCATTAAATAAAAATATAACTTTATTCAACTTTTATTTAGTCAATTTATATACTACATTGTATTATAACAGTTATTCTAATTTTTTAATAATATGTGAATTATATGTTCATTCTATTTTTAAAAAGGTGTTCGATGATATTAATTATTAAATTTGATTTATTACGCTATTTCTACCCTGGAATAACACTGTTGTGATCGTCATTATCAATCTCATCAATTGTTTCTTCAAATAATACACCATTAAAATGTACTGCGATATTTTGAAACACGGCGGAGGCATAAGTGAAGTTTTGTAGCTTTCAGAGGATTAAAATTTTAAGTTCTCAACAAAAACCAAAACTGCTCTCCAATACTCCATTTACTTCCTTTCTACTTATACAATTACTTGAACTTGCATCTGGGTTACTTGTATAACAAAAATTATGAAGCGTCATTATTATCTCTACTGTAAAGAATTCACTTTAAAAAGTAATAGAAAGTTGATTACTATTCCTACCGTCTTGTGTTTTATTCATTTTTTTTTTAAATAACATGACATTTACTTAAATAGGATCAGCCATTTTTGCAAACTAAACACTAGCGTTAACTTTTAAAGCCACCGTTTCGGTAGGCGCTTATTGTAGAACATTAACTGGCTATTTTAACGCCGCCGAGCTAATATTGGAGGGGGGTGCATTGCATTCATAATAAGTTGCAACCTTAATAATTTATCACCTCAGTATAAAGTCGCTTTGTAAGAATGCCTGCTCCAGGCTTCAAAATATAACTGCACGGCCCTGACTACGTGTCACGAACGTACTGCAAACTTCCTGTGAACAGTCCGAGAGTAGATCATGTACGAACATAACCAAAATGTTAAAATTTCAGTTAAAGGGTATTCTAAAAACACAATGTAACTCAATTTATGCAAAGTTTCATAGAAAAAAATACTCCGGCACTGCTGGGTTAAAATATGTTAGGTTAGCATAAACTTTACATTGTAATATTAGTAAATTCTTGTTAAAACTTGTAATATTCATTATTCCTGATCGAGAGTGATGAATGCTATTCATTAATCGTTACTTTTGCTTACTTGGGAGTAAATTACTCATTACTCATCATTTATTACTCGAGTATTACTATAGAATATTGTCAATATTTACGGCTTAAAGAGTTGATAATGCAATAGGTATAATGTAGCGATTTTCTTAAAAGTGGAAAATTATTAAAGTTAAATTATGATTCGAAATCACGTTGTCTCTTTTATAAAAATTTGGTGCACTGAGTATTTTATGTCTAAGAGTGTAAGTGCGCCTGCAACGTTTCATACACAGTATTCGTAAATCTATCCATTGGGAAAACCTAACATCTACACAGTATAAAGTACAATTATACAAAACTACAGACGAAAAGTGAGAACCTGATCTGAAATTTTGAATGAGTAATGATTGGTGAAAAATGAGTAAAAGTAATATTCACGTACTACGAGTAATGAGCAACGAGTAAAAAAAGTTTCATGAATGATGATTAAAAACTGGTGATTAATTTTTTAATCATGATTATTCCACGAGTAATGTATGACTCGAGTGATGCCCAACACGGAACATAATTAAATTAATTTGTTAAATAATATTTACTATCTACTCTTGGTTATGTTAACTTTATGTCAAACGTCCATGCTTGCGAGCATCAAAATTACCTCGAACGTGTCCAGCCAAAAGAGACAAAAATGTTCCACGGCGTGTTACACTACGCGGTACATTACAAGTTCGGCTCGCTAATCTCGACCCAGATTAAGACACTAGTTCTTTAGGTTGCGGGTTCGATTTCCGGTGAGATTGTATTTTGATATAATTATCTAAATTATCTAATAATGAATTTTATAAAAATTAAGATCAACAAGAATTTTCGATCAGGAGCTATTTTAGGCATATATATATAAATATATATTAATATACAGGATGTTTGTTTGAAACGGGGCACCCCGAAAATCTCCTTTATTTGTAAAGATACAAAAAATCTTCAGAATAAAAGTTAAACTAGACATAAAGGCCCATCTAAAGGTTACTATAAGAATTCTGAGGCACTTCCGGTTTCACCGGAAATGATGTCAACTTTTGATCTAGCATAGGGAATCGATAATTTTATATTTTTTTCCTAAAAGTACATTAAATTAGCTTTACAATGACACCAAAAAATCATATTTTTATGTTAACCATTTCAAAATGGCGACCATTTATTTACAAAATAATAATCAACATAAGTTTTACAAAGTTGAACGTAGCAAGCTTTGAAAACAATAAAAAAAGAACACATTCACTTAATCCCTGGCCTGCACGATCGCCGGATCTCACGCCATTGGATTTTTTCGTTTCGGTGTATCGGACAACACCAACGACGATAGAACATTTAGAAGAAAGGGTTAGAAGTGCAATCCGGGATATCCAAGAGTGTACTCTTATAAGGGCGATGGAAGAGTTTTTATTAAGAATGAGAAAATGTGTGGATAATAATGGTGGTTTGATCGTAATTTGATAATGGGGAAAAATTTGTATTTTTTTTTTTTTTTGTAAAATAATTGTAAAAAGTAATAGTTTTTTTTTTTTTAAATAGTCAAATAGTTTATTTTAGAGATATTTTGTTTCTTTTTTTTATTGTTTTCAAAGCTTGCTACGTTCAACTTTGTAAAACTTATGTTGATTATTATTTTGTAAATAAATGGTCGCCATTTTGAAATGGTTAATATAAAAATATGACTTTTTGGTGATATTGTAAAGTTAATTTAATGTACTTTTAGGAAAAAAATATAAAATTATCGATTCACTATGCTAGATCAAAAGTTGACATCATTTCCGGTGAAACCGGAAGTGCCTCAGAATTCTTATAGTAACCTTTAGATGGGCCTTTTTGTCTAGTTTAACTTTTGTTCTGAAGATTTTTTGTATCTTTACAAATAAAGGAGATTTTCGGGGTGCCCCGTTTCAAACAAACACCCTGTATATAAATATATATAGTTGTGTAACGTTTTGCATTTAATAGTTAACGTATCTTCAAAGTACAAAAAGATTTTTAGAAAAGATGTAAATAAAACATTCAATTAAAATATTGTAAAATAATGTTCATAAACAGAAAGAGATTGGTAACAACAAGACAAGTTATGTATTAAGTCGTAAGTGGCATCAGAAATTTAACTGCATTAGAATTATAAATCA
This sequence comes from Liopterus haemorrhoidalis, assembly GCA_963971575.1. Lineage (NCBI taxonomy): Eukaryota > Metazoa > Arthropoda > Insecta > Coleoptera > Dytiscidae > Liopterus > Liopterus haemorrhoidalis. The sequence goes on from OZ020611.1 coordinate 86,505,319, forward strand.
GAGTAATTGCCGCTTTATTTGTCACCGAATAAGAAGGTTTTAATTTGGTAATTTAAAAAGTTTTTATATTTGAATGGAAGTCTCTCCAACTGGGGGCTCGGGTTCGAATTCCGGTCATGGCATGGATATTTTATATTGTCCAAAAAATATACTATGCAATATTCTGTAAAATTTACAGAATATTGATTAAAATTAAAAATGCTTGTACTGGATAATGGCCTCAGTAGCCAACAGTAAGTCCAAAAATATTTTTAAAAAAGGATCTCCAATATCATCTAATTCTGTCTTTATAAAGTCAATTATATCTATACCTGCTGTTTAATATGCGGTTGCTATATATCACCAGAGCCGCAGTAAGGAAAACTTGCGCTAGGGGCAGAGCCGTGTTTTGGCGCCCTTGGTAAATAAAAACAAGGTTCTTACCTCTCAAAATTTAAGTGATGAGCAAAAAAATAAGGTCTTCACCTCCCAAAATAAAAGTGACGAGCAAAAAAAAAGTCCTCATCTTCGCAATGGCGCCCTTTAGCAAGCCCGTCAGCGCCCTTTTCCTGCGCTAGGGGTCGTCGTCCCCTCCGCCCCCCCTTTACCGCGGCTCTGTATATCACGGGTAAGTCTGATGTCTAGTTTTAATACAGTTATTTTTCTAATACCACTTACTTAATAACTTAATAAGTAACTTGTCTTATTTTTGTCATTCTCTTTATGTTTATGAACAATATTTTATTTTATTACAATGTTTTGTTTACAACTTTTGTAGGCTTAAGATGCGTTGACTATTAAACACGAAACATCCTTAAATTGTTGTATATATTTGTATACAGGCAGTGGCGAATTAAGTTGCTTGGGGGCCCTGGGCGGTAAAATTAAAATAGGCCCTCTATTATTTTAAATAGAATGGAAATATTTTTTTATAAGCTTCGGTAGCCCCCCCCCCGGCTTAGTGAGGCCCGGGCGGGTGCTTAATTCGCCTCTGTATATAGGTATTTGATGTTTGTATTGAAATTGTCATTTTCTTATTTGTATTTACATATATGTATACGTTTACATAATGGCACACATATGTTTTGAGACAAAATACGTCCCCGGGTAAAAAGAATAACCAGGATACATAGATAAAAATTATATAAAAATTTGACCCATATTTACCTTATTTTATTTTGATTTCCTAAAATTACAAATATATGAAAATTAATACTTCACATCAATTAATATTTTACTTTTTAGTGATCACTACCTACTGCTGGCTATGCGTATGGAGTTTATATATGGATTTGGGTGAAATTCAAGAAACCCACATTACACAAATACCACAAATTCCTCAATTACAACAAAACCCACTAATCCTACAAATTCCACTGTTTCAACATATCCCACAAAACATAGAGATGCAAGAGGATACGGGACGTCCATACACGAACAAGATTGGATTTGAAGCATTGATACATCATGATGAAGCATTATCCTCAACAAGAAATGATTCAAATGCGTCCAAAAGCAAGACTAAACCAGTCTGATTTGAGAAATTCTGTTTAAAATTTTTATTTAAGCAATAAGTAGGAATAGATAATATTGTAAAATATATTTTTTAAAATAAATTTCAAAAGGGTTCCATTCAAAGGGCCCGAGAAAATAAGGTTTATTAACGACAAATTAGATTATAAGAACAACAAAAAAAAATATGTGACTGACCAAAAATATATGTAGTTCATCATCTGTGAAAACGTTTAGTAAGACTGAAACTTAAGTATTTAAAATATCAATCTCTTTTAGAAGTGGTTGGATATATAACCTAACTTGTTTGACATTTGAAACAAATATCAACTGGAAACACAGCACATTATTCAATTGTAACGTCATTTCATAGTTATCTTGAACGGACTTTGCCAAAAAGTGTTACGTTTTTCAAAATACTCTAACACAGATGATATTGAGCAAATATCAATTTTTATTTTTTGCAAAGATTACATATACAATGTTATTGAAAAAAAACACAAACAAAATAATTCAGGTGTAAAAAACAAAAAAAACTTCATCCAAGTGGCAACTTTCTTGTCCAGACATTGTTACAGGTGGTTGGAAAAATTGTACACACACACCTTTCAAGTATAGCGCTTTAAAGAAGTCTGTAAAATTTCTCTTGAAACCTTGTCAGAACTTACAATTATAAATGAACCTATTAGGTCTGTTCGTAAATTTCGAGTTTGTCAAACCTGTAGTACACGATGCAATTTCTCGATTTGAATATCATACGATAATTATTTCATTGAGAATTTTGTTCAGAATTATCGGATGTAAAATTATTGTAGTATACCATCCAATATTTATCGCTCTGAATCTGTACTAGTTGATGCTCACTACGTCTATTTTTGTAAATGGACAGAATTCAAATAATTGTACTTAACCTAGAGTGGACAGATAGTTTACCAATTTTTGAATAATATTAATCAGTAAATCTCTTGGATTCGCAAAGCCGTACCGTTTTCTGTTCTAATTTATTACATTTAAAATTTAAGGGAATTATTATTTTATTTATTTTTTGTTATTACTTTTGTCTATAAAACTACGATTTTTGTTTATCAAAAAATATTATTATTGCCATTATTATCGTCAGTGGCGCAGCCAGGATTTTGTCTTGGGGAGGGCCGAATCAAATTTCGAAAGTACGCGGGCCGCATACGGACCTCAACCTCATTTTTTTGTGGCCCCTGAAGCGGTAATTAAAATCACTTGAGCTTATTTAGGGAAAAAATATATTTAAAAATGTAAAATATACTTTCTTCCCCTTCTCTGTTTATAAAAAAAATCTTAAGAAACCCTTCGGGATATTTAAAGTTCCGTCACTGCTTATCATTTTGTATCTAAAATAGACTGCGACCCAAATCAGTTCGACACCCCTGCTGTTAGATATTGATGTTTATATCAAATAATAATTCCATTATTTGTTGATAAAAAAATGTACCTAATTGTTAATCCACGTATCAAAAACTTTCACTTGATTTTTTCTTCGATAAATACATATTTATTTACATTTTTCGCGGCATATGTTTTTGAAGTCTCAATATTTCTTTTACTTATGTTCAGTTCTCTAAATCAGCCGCTTGGTCACAATTTGTATCGAACGAACAGACTCACCTGACGGAATAAGGATTTCTTGATTATATCTACGAAAACCTAAAAATAAAATGTAAATATGCAGTTTCTGTTAATTTCAACACTAATCATAATAAAATATAGCTTATTATTATTGTAAAATACGTTATTTTGCTGTACGATTATGATAAATTTGTTAAATTTTCATTTCATTGGAACTTCAGAGGGGGCTTGTGACCCCCCCCCCCTCTGAATACGCCACTGTTGTTCAGTATAATTTATATCAGTCCTTTTTGTGTGTAAAACCCCGGCCCAGGCCCGTCGCTGCCCCTCCCTTTGCTGCCCCTATGGTTCTGGCTAACAAATTTTGTCTTCAAATCTCCGAGCAGCTTCGTGTAATTTGCTTGTCCTAGGAGGGGCCCAGGCCCGTCGGCCCCTCCCTTGGCTGCGCCACTGATTATCGTTATAAAATAGTTTAAGGAAAATATAAACATATTATATTAATAATAATTTCGTTGAATTTGTTTTATGCATAACACCCAACTTGAATAAATAAATGAGAAGTATAGAAATTGTAATCAAGAGTAGTTTGTGGACAAGAAATGTTTTTAAAAAAATACCAGAAACTTAATAAAAAAAAAAATGTTTTTTAAATATTTCCCCCGGTACTTTTTTCCCGGATTGGAATGTTTAATGGTCACTTTAGATAAGTCTCTAGTTAAGTATGTTGGATAATAAGACGTTGAATAAATCCAAACGTATATATAAATGTCCTAATGTGAACAGCTAAATCCAATTTATTTTAAACAAAATAAGAAAAAACATTGCTAAAGCTGATACTAAATAACTTCAAAATATGTTGACAGATGAACAGTTATTCGCTACGGTCACATGAATATGCGCATCTTATACTGTGCCATTATTGGTTCATTCTGTCCAATATTTTAGGTCGTGACAATAAAAATTGGTTGGTTTTCAGTATCATACAAGATCTCGTACGAAAATCTTGTAGTACAGCGTTTCTCAACCGGGGGGCCGCGAAGATAAAAACATAAAAATATAATAGCAATGCGCTCAATCTTGCAAGATATAAATTTTATTCATATTTATAAATACGAGTCTCATATTTATATTCAGAAAAATATACCTTTCATAACATGAATAAAATAAATATTTTATTTATTATTCTATCTAATTACTTATTTTGACAACTAATTTAAGCTACAGGCTATTTCAAACGTTTAAGCGGAACTCAATGGAGTATTAATTTTCTAAAGTTGTCACTAGCTAACTTTATAATGAGTAAAATGGGCTTTTGCTAAACAAACTGATCAAAAGCAATCAAAATTCAAGTTGTACTTTGATGTAGGTACGACTTAAAAGTGCAATCTTTTTTATTATTTTTTTTTTTTTATTACTCTGCGAGCTACAGATAACTCAAGAGTAAGGATGCGAGTGTGTTTAAATCAAAATATAAGGCACTTTGAACACTTATAAATAAAAATACTTTACTTTCAAGTTGTTTTAGGGAATATAATCGTCATATATAGGTATTAGTTTTTTGTCAACCGTAAAAGATACTGAAAAACTGTTTAAGTAAAAGTTGTTTCTTTTGAAAAGCTCTATCCAAAAATATAATATAACATACGTTCCCATATAACAATTCGAAACTGTCCTTAATATCCTGTACTTTCGGAAAATTTCAATACTACCATTTAATGTTTTGTATAAATTTTAGTTCAAAATTTTTCCCAACTTGCTCATATGTTGCCTTTTTCAGAAAAATCGTGTTCTCTCTATCTTGATACACCATATATATATAAATTACATTTTCTATAAAAATATATATAGTCCGTTCAAAGGTTAGAATGCAGTACAGGGCAAATGGAGTAGTTCTTTTTCATGTTCTTTAATAGGTTCTTTCATTAACACAATCCTTTTCTTCCTTGGCGAGGTTGCCAGCTATAAATCGCGCTGGTTGTTGATTAACCATTTGTACCGCAATGGTTAATCATTTTTCCCTAATACTTTTTTCATTTAATTTGAAAAAATAATCAACAAAGGAATTTTAATTTACGCGTAATATTGTGGGCATTTTTACAACATTTGGCAACACTGCTCATTTCCAATAAGAGCAATACTGCATTCTAACGTTTGAATGGACTATAGTTAATATTAGGTGTATCGGAAAGTTTTTTGTTTATTTGGTATTATTAAAATAGAAACAAATCGAAAGAAAAAAATGTACTTTATTGAGTAAAATAGTTACCATTGTGATCTATAATACTTGCCATTTATCAGGAAGAGAATATATTCCCGATTTATAAAATTACTGACTGTTATGATCGGGAAGAACGTGGGGTAATAACGGACTCGGTTACAATCAACAGCTAATATTTAATTCATATATAATATCTAATGTTACATTGCACTGACTACCGCCTAACATGACGGCCAACGCCCCAGTCCCGTGCCGCTGCAGATGCGTTGTCGCTTCCGCTTCGTCCCTCGTGACCACTCCTTGGTCGGTGGCGCCGCCAGTACACAACACTCCTCCCTCCTAGGTTTAATACGTAATCTTCCAGCTTCTTCGGTCGGTTAGGATTCCGTTGAGGCCTAGGAGTCCGGGTAGTCGGAATTGTTGAACCCGGAACGTTATCTTGGACTGGAAACGCCTCGGTAGGGCTGCCAGTTGTTACCTCGGCCGTAGGAGCCACTTCAAAAGCTAGCGGCTCGTCGACTTCAGGAGTCTGCTGAGGTTCTGGTTCATCTGTGGTTGGTGATTCGGTTGTTCTTGACATCATCTGATCTACGTGCCTGTGCCAAGTTAAATCATTTTGGGAGAGGAGGCGGTAGGAACGAGGACCGGTTACTTCCGTGACTGTCGCAGGAGTCCATACATACCCAGGTCGATAGTCACGGGCATATACTTTATCTCCCACATTGAATGTACGAGATTTACGACCTCGAACTTCGGAACTCTTCATCGGTAAAGCGTTCGGATGCAACTTGTCTAAGCAAGTTCGGAGGCAACGCCCCATTAGAAGTTCAGACGCTGATTTCCCCGTAGTGGTACTTGGTGTTACGTGTTGTGACAGTAAAAATCTGGACAGGCGTAGTGGCCAATCCCCTTGTATGATTCTTTTCAGTGAATCTTTTGTCGTCTGGACGACCCGTTCTGCTTGTCCGTTCGATGCTGGGTGATACGGTGCCACAAGGATCTGCCGTATACCATTTGCTCGAAGGAATTGTTTGAATTCTTCAGAAGTGAATGCGGTCCCGTTGTCAGACGCTATCACGTCAGGCAGTCCATGAGTCGCAAATGTAGTTCGGAGAGCCTTGATCGCATCGTCTGATGATGTAGACCTGACTAGCTGTACATCCAGCCATTTGGAATATGAGTCGACTATCAGGAAAAACATCTTCCCTTGAAATAGACCCGCAAAATCCACATGTAAACGTGACCATGGATTTTCTGTCCGTTCCCATTGTAGTGGTGGAGCCTTCGGTGGATTATGTCGCGTCAGTTGACATGTTGGACATCGTTTAACTAAATCCTCTATTTCTTCATCTAATTTCGGCCACCATACATGGCATCTTGCCAATGCCTTCATTCGGACTATGCCCGGATGATAGTCATGCAGATATTTCAGTACTTGACTTCTTCCTTCCTGAGGAATTACAACTCGGTTTCCCCAGAGTAAACAGTCTCTATAGGAAGACAACTCATTCCTTCTATTGAAATAGGGTTTGAATTCTTCGTCAATTTTACTCGGCCAACCCTTCCTTACCCAGAAAAGAACTCTTTGAAGGGTCACATCTTTACTGGTAATCTCTTTCAGTTCTCCTGCACTCAGAGGAACGTCCTCTGTGCAGTTAAGCATTAATACCTCTCCTAGTTCTGGTACATTCTTCCCTGACCCTTGAAGTGGTATTCTGCTTAGGGCATCTGCATTTGCAAGAGACTTGCCTGGAACATATTTAAGAATATATTGATACGCACCTAAGAGAATGTTCCATCGAACCATCCTTGGAGACATTATATGCGGTGTCGGTTTGTCATGAGCCAGTAATCCCAATAATGGCTTATGATCGGTACGAATTTCTACCTGTCGCCCATATAAATAGTTATGAAACTTCTTAACCCCTGCTACAATTGCAAGAGCTTCTTTATCGAGTTGCGCATAATTCCTCTCAGTAGTGGTTAGCGTTCTAGAATGACACGCTACTGGTGCTTCACGCCCATCTCCTGTAGGTTGACTCAAAATCGCTCCTACTCCATAGGGTGATGCATCGCAAGTCATTATCAATGGTTTTGATTCATCGTAATGTGACAGAACCAACTCGGATGATAATAGCTTCTTCAAAGCCTTAAATGCTTCCTCATGTTCCTTTTCCCACTGCCAGCGATGTTGTTGATCAAGAAGACGGTGTAGAGGTTCCGCCATAGTTGCCTTATTTGCCAGAAAGGAATGATAAAAATTCAGCAACCCCAAGAATGCTTGAAGTTCTTTCTTGTTTGTGGGAGTCGGTGCTTCACTGATCGCTTTTACTTTGTCAGCGGTTGGTTGCAATCCCTGACTTGAAACCTTATGGCCCAGGAATTCTACTTCCGTTACTCCGAATACGCACTTGTTTTTTGACAATCGGAGGCCTGCCTTTGATATTCGGTGAAGAACTTCTTTTAATATCTCAGCTAGCTCTTCAACCGTCTCCGCAGCGATTAATACATCGTCAAAATACGGTAAGACATGGTCTATACCTGCTAATAAATCGTCCATAAATTTTTGGAAAATACCTGGGGCTGTTGCTATTCCAAATTGGAGCCGCTTGACCTTGTATGAACCCCGGTGTGTGACAATATCCTGAGCTAATGCCGACGGTTCATCGACCTTCAGTTGCAGGTACGCTTGAGCAAGGTCCAATTTTGCAAATACCTTCCCTCGCACTAATGTTGATAATAGGTCTTTGGGTGCTGGTATCTTGTAACCACTTTTTGGTAGTGCTCGGTTAAGTGTGCCTTTATAATCCCCACAGACCCGGATTGTACCATCTGATTTGATGACAGGAACAATCGGTGAAGACCATTGAGGAAACTCGATAGGTTCGAGTACTCCTGCTCGCTGTTGCTCGTTCAACCACTCATCTATTTTTGACTTAATAGCGAATGGTACTTGTCTTGGTGGTGCTCTTATTGGTTGGATTGCTGGATCCAGCCTCAATGTAATTGGTGGTCCACAGTATTCACCTAATCCAGGTTCGAAAATGGAAGAAAATTCTTTTAGAACCCTCGCAATTGGATCTTCTCTTACTGTATTAATCCCTTGAACCTTTATTCCAAGCGGATCAAACCAGTTTCTACCCATCAGGCTTGCACCTTCACCATCTGTAACCAGAGCACTTAATTCTTTAGAAATATTTTTGTTTCTTACGTGTATTCTGCATGCGCCTAGAATCTTGACTCTGTGTCCTTGATAATCACGCAATCGAACATTCGACTTATTTAATCTCACGTCTGTTTTTGCCTTGAGACGATGGAAATCACTCTTCGAGAGGATTGTGAATGCTGCTCCAGAGTCTACTTCCCATTCAAAAGGTATTCCATTTATTTTCAGGTGAATTTTGTATGCAGGAATGTGTGCAACTGTTTTTGTCACCTGCTGAATTGAGTATTCTTCTTCTAACTCTTCTGCTACTGCATTCGTTGAGCTGTTCCTTGGAAACCGGCTCTGCTTTTTGTTAGCCATTCTTCGTTTAGACAGACATGCACGTTCTATGTGCCCTAATTTACCACATGATCTGCATTCGGCTTCAATAAATTTGCACGTTTTCGCATCATGAGGCCCGTTACACCGGAAACACGGTCGAAACTTTTTCCCGCACAATTCGCGTTCTTTGTCTTTGGTGACCTTGCATACGGCGGTTGTCACATTTGTACTGATGCTTCTAATTTCGCGCAAGTTTTCCGTCGCAGCTTCAAACGCTAACGCACGATCCTGGGCTTGCGCAAATGTTAAATCGGATTCAGCCAATAGTCTGCGCTGAAGTGTTTCGTCCGCCACCCCGCACACAAGTCTGTCGCGCAACATTTCCTGTAAATTCGCGCCAAATTCACATAACCCGGCTAAACGGCGTAATTCGGCAATGTACACCATTATGCTTTCAGTTTTCTTCTGGTCCCGCTTGTGGAACTGAAATCTACGCATTATTTTTGACGGTCGCGGAGCGAAATGCTTCTGTAAATTCTTAGTGAGTTCACTATACGATAACTCTTGCGGTAATGCCGGCGACACTACCGAACGAAGCACTTGGTACGTCGCTGCCCCGCACACACACAATAGCACAGATCGCTTCTTTGCGTCTTCTACGATATCATTCGCAGCCAAGTATGCATCCAGCCTCTCTACATAACTGTCCCAGTTATTAGGTTGATTCACGTCAAATTCATCAATTCTACCAATGGCTGCCATTTTGTTGACGCCCGTATCTCACGTTATTTACTAGCACGTACGTTTCTCGGTCACTTATCACTGTTCACTAATCCGATCTTCGTCGCCAATTTGTTATGATCGGGAAGAACGTGGGGTAATAACGGACTCGGTTACAATCAACAGCTAATATTTAATTCATATATAATATCTAATGTTACATTGCACTGACTACCGCCTAACATGACGGCCAACGCCCCAGTCCCGTGCCGCTGCAGATGCGTTGTTGCTTCCGCTTCGTCCCTCGTGACCACTCCTTGGTCGGTGGCGCCGCCAGTACACAACACTGACTTTTCAAGGAAAAACTTGTTCAAGCATCATTTTAACATGGTTCATATCTCCAAGTGTCTTGTTACTTAAAACGTTTCAGTGACCGAAATAAGTGAAATGTCTGTTAAGTAGGGTGGGTGTATTAGAACCTTCCAATCATGCTCGGAAATTTTTTCACCTGTCTTTTTTTGATGAATGAGGTCAGGCATTGTCGCCTTGAAGAATAACTCCTCTTCTATTCACAATTTCTGGCCGATTTCTGGTTCAGTCGATCCAATTGTTCACAGTAGAGATGAACAGAGAGAATTAACACTTTGCCCCGGTTTTAACATCCCATAATAAATTATTCCTTTATAGGGCCTTCCAGATCGAAGTTCATCATCCAAGCATAAATTTTCTGATTTAAATGTTTTAAACCACTGTTGACATGTGCGTACACTTAGTTTATCACCATAAACAGTGCAAGTGTTTTATGTAGCAACTGAAGCAGATTTTTTTATGGTACTCATATAACATTAAACAGCATAAAAAATGTTTTGATGAAAATACTTCCGCCGTTTTAAAATGCAAGGGTTTAAAATGAAACGAAAACAATAATTAGGTACTCAAGATTAGAGAGTTTAATCTAAACGCAAAAGACGTCTGTTTAATTCAGCGAATAAGTCGTGACTAGTTCGCATACTGCACTAATAATAAAAACGAAAAAACTTTCCGGTACACCTAATTGTATTATATGATGCCAAAGTGTGTAACAAAATAGACAAGAGATACATTTATAGTAATGTAGTTACATAATTTATTATTGATATGACAACTTTACGATCTTCCATCTATAGAAGTTTCTCAATAAGATGTTTTCTGTGGTTATTTGGAAGATTATAGTTATAATTGTATATTTAAAAATAGATGAATAACTAATAATGTAAGCCTATTTTTATTAATAAATTTATACAAATCAGATTGTATCTTAATTTCGCCCATTTAAATCATAGTTTGTTCACTTAGTTCATTCAAAACGTTAATAACTCAAATTATATTAGCGATATTTTGTATTTTTGCTCATTATAATTTTAATGATATAATCCTCGAGTTTGCCAATGTATTTATTATAGGATCACAGTGTTTCGCCAAATAATATTTAGCTTATTTAAATGCTGAAATAGGATTACAGTAGTCAGTGGCGGCTGAGCAGGGTGGCGCTGGGACAGTGACCTCCTACAAATTTTTAAGAAAAAAAAAATGAATTTAACATCTCATTTATACTTTAAAATTACATTAAATTAGCTAAATATATCCGCATATATTTAATATATTGAATAGTCGACAGTTTAACTTTGTGAAACTCACTTATACCGTTGACTGAATAATAACTATATATTTTTCAATCAACGGTGGTAATTACAAATAACTCTAATACCTTGTTTGTACCCATAAACTAGCCAGAGATGTATCGGGTATAAATTACATTACACCATGTAATGACACAATTCTAACAAGAAATAAGCATAAGATATCATCAAAATAAACTTTATTTTTATTATAAATACAATTAATTTATAGAACTTATAATTAAATTTGAAACATTACAATTAGTATTTAAAACATTACAATAAAATAAATTATAATTAAATAATGTTTAAGATAAAAAAAAATCTTACAAGTCCAAATCTTTCTCTGAATCAGTCTCTAAATTAATGATTATAGTACGTTCTATTTGAATATAACTGTCCTCAGTTTTAATAACATGATTTACACAATTTTTCCAACTATCTACAGGGATATTTTCCACTTCTTTTTTTATAAGTTCTATCACAGTGCCGTTTAAAGTGGGAGAAACATTATTCCGTTTTATTCTCGCCTTTAACTGACTCCACATTTGTTCAATAGGATTGAATATACAATAATACGGAGGTAGTCGTAAAACTGTGTGTCCTTTACATTGAGCAATATTATCGCAAACAAATTCTTTAGAAAAACTATAACTTTTTAATAATTTAATTAAACAATTTTTTCTATAACTTTCTTCAAAGTAATAGTATATTATGTTACTAGGAGTACTAGGAGTTACTAGGAGAACGCGCTCTTTTATGTGCTGAGCTCAAATGTTGCTGCCGAGGCGCAGCCGAGGCTTGCATATTGAGCGAAGCACAAAAAAGGCGTTCTACTCCGAGTGACATATACTATTTTTTCTTCAAGCGTAGTTATTAAAAATTTGCAACCATAAATACTTATGACTTTATAGTTTCAGATGCTATTGCTGCTAATTCCGGCGGTGTACATTGGAATTGGTTGAGACATTTTTTAATTTTTAATCTTTATATTGTGTATTTTGTAACTAATCACAGAATGATCACAGAATAATAATAAAGTAACTCACTAATAACGTAACTAATTTCTGAATTCACTACAAACCACGCTACAAACATATTAAATTGACAGATGTTTTGTTTATGGCGACTGCTGCCATCAGTGCCATCTGTTGATAACTATATGAACTATTTACTAGTATAAAAATGTTCACATTTTGTTACTAGTAAAAAAATGTATCATTTCTACCGAATGTATTGAACAATGTAATGTTAGCATTATAATCCGCTTGAAGAAAAATATCATTTTTATATAAAAAGTCTTGGATTTCCTTCTTACTGTTTGCACTATTCGGTACTTTATTTAGTTGCCGACTATGGTAACTTGCATTGTCCATAACAATAACACTGTTAGCCGGTATATTCGGGAGTAATTTATTTTCGAACCAGTTTTCGAACATTTCCGCCGTGGTATCGTCATGGTAGTCGAGTCTAGAATCTTTGATATTTTTCGCAGAAAGCAAGAGTGCATTCGGTATCCATCCAGTTTCAGAACCTACATGTAGTATCGTTATACGTTTACCTTTATTAGACGGTGCTCTTGTTCGACATTTATTTGACGTATCCACCCAACCTTTTGAGTTTGTTTCATGTGTTTGTCGTACCAAGTTTCATCTAAATAAATTATTGACCTTTTATCTTCTCTGTATTTTTTAATGTTTTTTAAATAATTTTGTCTCAAAAGTTTTAATCGCTCTGACTCCATAAGGAACTGCTTTTTATTTAAAGTTTTAAATTGAAACCCTATACTTTTAAGGGCACGCCATAAGGTCACCTTTGAACAATTAATTTCACACTGGTCTTGGATTAATCTTATGAGCAATATGTCCAATGTTGGCATATTTTGTTCGGTGTACATTTGGTAAATTTTTTGCCGTATTACATCTTTCTGGAAACCATCCAAACATTTTGATATGCCTGAATCCTTTCGTTTTCTTCTCCTATCAATGGATTTATTTACAATATTCCATACTGTTGTCATCGCTACTTTCGTTGCCTTGCTTGTCTCTTCTAATGCCGCTTGTTTGTTTTGCGGTTCCTTAAATATAAATACACATTGGCCACAATTTCTTTAGCTTCTACAGGTAAATATATACAAGTTTTTTCCCGATTTTTTTTTATTGTATCTTGCACTATATCATCATCTTCTATCATGGTAACATAGTCATCTGCTTCATTTGCTTGCACAGAAGTTAATTGTTCGTTCCAAGGACGCCACATTTTTCTACACGTACTGAACTATTTAACACAAATCACAAGTTATCTGACAGAAAATTCAAAGCGAAGTGAAAAGATATTTAAAACATCTGCAATTTATACCTGATACATCACTGACTAGTTTATGGGTGCAAACAAGGGATTAGTGTTATTTGTAATTACCACCCACTGTGTTTAGGACCATAAGTAGATAGTCACTTCAACTTATCGTGAAATAGACTATACCTAAATACCTACTATTTTTACGGCCGTTCAAAAGCTACGAAAAACGAGTGAGAATATATATATTTTTTTGACATTCCATATAAATTTAATGTGTAAACGTCAGAATTACAGTTGTTGTCTGAATTTTGTTTATTGTAAAAATAAAATATTTAAAATGGCAATTTATAATGAAACTATTATATCAGCTCGGTACCATGGTATAAAAATAAAGTAATGATCAAAGAATCTGAAATACAGATACAAGATACTTAAATTTAAATATTTAGATACAGATACAGATATATATTTCAAAAAGTATCTAATTTGTATCTAGATACTTGAAAAAGTATCTAGTTACTGTATTTAGATACTTGTAATTAGATACATTACAACACTGGTTATTATCACTTGAAAATACAAATTGTGGCGGCCGCACCGTTCCGATTCGAATGAGAAAGATGCCGGACGTCGACAAGGTCAACGAAAAGATTTGTGTGACCCCCTGTCACGTGACAGGAATAAAATAAATGTACATGAAGCGTAAGGTGACTGTAGACGCACCGAACGACGTCAAACTAATGAGAGATCAGGCTAAAAACAGGCGAGTTACTCCAGTGCAGATCGCGAACCCAAAATAAAAGGTGACAGGTAGGTAGAGACGTACTTCACTCTGAGGGGTTGTTCTCAAAGACTTACACAAGTTGGAATGATCACCCTGGGAACATAAAGGTTGAAACGGCGAGGCCCACTGTGTGATTAAGTAGGATTGAACGACCACCTATTTCTCTTCTTGAGTCCCTAAACACACGTGAAACCGACAGACTGCACTTGAGTAACCCCAAAAATTAGTGTAAATAATTTTGATGACATAAGTTAAATTGTGAATAAATGTTGAATTTATTGTAGCCAGTCTCACTCGTAAATTACAATAAAGGTCATGTAAATTAAAACTCCGCAGAAATGAATGGATCACCCAGTAAACGGGTGATATGAACAAATATAGGCTAAGGCGCACACAAATTTCTTGGCGTTGTTAGTTTCTCCCCGACACAACCAAATTACATTGAGGTGAGAAACTTATGACACAAAAAAATACTCCTCAATTGTATAATAAAGTTATTAAGTACAGTGTATACAAAACTATGCACTAAAACTGGTACATGTGAGCGAACCAACAGTTTGTATATGACAAATAAAAAAATTATTAATAATTAATTTTGAACAATTAAACTCAAACAAACAAGAAATATGCTATAATATACAAACTATTGACTACCTGATGCCAAGAATGACATGTGTAACAAATAAATTAACCCCCAATTGCAAATACAGCAATAAAATACAATAAATGGTCAGGTTAACTAAATGTAAATAATAAACAAAATTATCTTAAGGAAAATAATAAGGTGGACGTCACTGGTGTTGTCCAAAACACGCAATGGGAAAAATCAACTAGTCTCAAACAACCAGGAACACAAAAAAATAATAATGAATAATTATTAGCACAATGAAATATATATAAATGAAAAACTCAATTTGGAAACATCAGATGTAGAAATATAAAAAAACTAAAACTGGGCAAACTATAAAGTGTAGCAAAAAAAACAAAAACACACACTTGTCCTTAGGGGTTGAAAGAATCTAAATAGCAAAAAAAAACTATCCTTTGTTCAAAACACGTGGTTTTGGAAACAAATGATGTTATAGGGTCATTCCATGTGAATTCACCAAAGGCCTCCCACTCGACCCTTTCTAAATCTAATGAAATTTTGTAATAGTAAGTAGCCCTAGACCCCAAATGAAATTGTGCAAAATATTAGAGCTCAATCTGCTTTAGTTCTTAAATAATAGGTCCATGTTCAATGGGCTCTCATCCTGTTAATGCGTACATATCGTAAAAAGAGCCAACTTTGACTCTTTATCAAATCACGTCTAGTGCCCAGAGAGGTGTGAAATTTAGCATACCTGGACAACTTTTGGTGCGGAATACAGCAGTGTAATCAAAAAAGTAGTTTGGGTAGCCATTCAGTTACCAATCCATGCTAAAATCACTACCAAATTGTGTCGCGAGAAATTTGGACCCCAATTTGGAGACCAGTTACTCATCACCAATAGGTCTAAACGCCATGATTTTTTGCAACGATGTATAACAAGCACAATACTATGCAGTGCTGCAATAGCAACTCTGTTGTATTCATATGTCCAGAGATGGTCCACTTGAAAGTTCACCAAAAACATGTTTTGTGCAAAACTAGCCAACTTTCAAAGCAAAATATCTCAATATGCGTCATTCCCAATTTAGTTTTGAATGACACCATTGGATAGAGCAGATTTTTCTGTACAATAGTAAGTTTTATTTAGATTGGGATCTGAATTCCTAGTTCAGCCACAGGACTCAGAAAATGACACTTTTATATGCGAGGCGTACTTATATTGTAGGCTATTGCAGGCTGTCAAATTCAGAGCATGGCAATTTGCAGACGGCAAATTTATCCATTATTAGTGTAATACTTGCTTTGGTCCATGGTGGCTGAGCCACTACCAATGGGAGTGAGTATGGGTTGTCAAGTGGCATTCAGAAGAACCACGCTCATGGCTAGCAATAGCGCATGGCAATAAAATAGTGCTGTCAAAAACGGTTTGGAACCGGGTAATCGGAACCGGATGATCGGAACCGGGTATCTAGAACCGGGTAATCGGAACTGGGTATCCGGGTAACGCGAAAATCACTAATTCGGTTTTACCCGATAACCGAAACCGGCTACCGGAAACCGAGTACCCGAAAACCGAAACCGGCTACCGGAAACCGAGTACCCGAAAACCGAAACCGGGTACCCGAAAACCAAAACCGGGTACCCGAAAAACCGGTTTCGTTTCCCAGCACTAAAATTATCTCGCCTATGACCCCGGAACCCGGTAATCGGAACCGGGTATCCGGAACCAGGTATCCGGAACAGAGTATTTGGAACCAGGTAATCGGAACCGGGTAATCGGAACCGGTTATCCGGGTAACGCGAAAATTACGAACCCGGTTTTGCCCGAAAACTGGAACCGGGTATCCGAAAAACCGGTTTCGGTTCCCAGCACTACAATAAGCTAATGGAATCCTGATCCATGACGTATCCGTAATAGAATTCAAATCAAATTATTTAACTAACGGAATACTAATATTAATATTGCTTTTTATTTATGTGTGTATTTATTGCAAGTAAATACACAAATAAGTAAACAGCAATGTTTGACCTGCTGACACGATACTACAAAGATATAAAGATAAATATAGAACAGGAACCTAAAATAGCACTGATTGTTTAATAATAATTCTGAATCCCACCCAAAAATGTTCTACCCAATGAAGCTTAAAATTTTTCCAATCAGTTTGGATATCAACTTGCTAGCAATCATGATCAGTGCACAAAGAAGATATGGAGAATCATAATTTGATTTTTTCGATATCGCACCAAGGTATGTAATTTTCAGAGTCCTCTGGCTGAACTAGGAATTCAGATCCCAACCTAAATAAAAGTTACTCTTGTACAGAAAAATCTGCTCTATCCAATGGTGTCATTCAAAACCAAATTGGGAATGACGCATATTGAGATATTTTGCCTTGAAAGTTGGCTAGTTTTGCACAAAACATTTTTTTGGCCAACTTTCAAGTTGCTATTGCAGCACTGCATAATATTGTGCTTGTTATACATCGTTGCAAAAGATCATGGCGTTTAGACCTTTTGCTGACGAGTAAGTGGTCTCCAAATTGGGGTCCAAATTTCTCGCGACAAAATTTAGCAGTGATTTTAGCATGGGTATGGATAGCTGAATGGCCACCCATACTGCTTTTTTGATTACACTACGTTATTCTACACCAAAAGTTGTCCTGGTATGTCAAATTTCACACTCCTACAGGCAATAGAAGTGATTTAACAAAGAATCAAAGTTGGTCATTTTTGCGGTATTTACGCATGAACGCTCTCGTCCCAGCCCATTGAATATGGACCTGTTATTTAAGAACCAAAGCAGATTGAGCTCTAATATTTTGCAAAGTGTCATTTGGGGTCTAGGGCTATCTTACTACAAAATTTCATGGCATTTGGAGAGGGTCGAGTGGGAGCCATAGGTGACTTTTTGGTGATTTGAGATGGAATGACCCTATAACATAAGTGAAAATTAATGTGATTTTCTACTTACACGTTTATCTTATTTACACTTTATATAAAATTCTTTGTATGATGTACACGTGCTTTTTTGGTCTATTGATTTTCAATGTATAGTTCCTCTAACTAGTTAAAATAAATATAAATTTTGTGCGTACAGTGTTTCTATAGTGTTGTGAGTCCAGTTAGAGTTTTGTTTCTGACACTATATCGTTTGTAAAACTCTTTTTTAACATTTGAAAATATACAGTGCTGTGTAATAAGGTTACATTTTGCATGAAAAACTCATTAGCTACCTGTCCAAGTGTGCAATTTGTGACGTCATCTAACTCAAGTTACAAGATTAGACAGTTGTTGAAGGCTGGTTTATATTCTAATGCAAAATGGCGCCGCTTTGTTTCAAGTGGAAAGAGACTATAAACTGTTCTGGATTCGCTGAATGCACTGAGTGTAACAAACTTTTCCACTTTCAATGCTCCACCAATGAACCGTCTTACCGTAAAGCGAAAACTTGGAAACGCCAATTTTGTGTAACGACAAGGTCTAGAAGTAATATAAATCCGGATATAAGCTCTGAACTACGTGAAATCAAAACTATGGTGCAAAACTTAACAACGAAAATGAACAGTTTTGACGACATAAAAACGGAAATGGAAGTGGTAAAAAATTCACTAAATTTTTTATCAAATAAATACGATGAAATGGTGGTTGAACTGAAACTAGAGAGAGAAGAAAATGTCAAATTAATAAAAAAGCAAGCTGTTATGGAAGAAACATTAAATGAGAAAGATAAAAAGATCAAGACGCTTGAATATCAAGTAATTCAGTTGGACCAGTACACCAGAAATAGAAATATCGAAATTCACAATGTTAAATTATAAAACTCTTCGTAAGAAACCTTACGGAAGATAAATTACAAATCATATTTAAAAACTTTTACATATCGGATTGAAATAATCAAACGTAAATTATAACAAATAGAAACCCCGATTATTGTGTTTTGTGCTTTCAGTTTTGTATAGTTTGGTATAATTAATTGTATATGTATGTAAAATGTTTATAAATTTATTACTGTATATTATTATTATACTGTTGTAAGATATAGACCATTAAAGTGCATATATCAGAATGAAACCACACACAGACCTCTACAGGCTTCAGTGGTTGTTCAGATTGCCTTGAAATGGCACCTTGTCTTTATTTATATAATTATTGTTTAACTTATATATTATTTTATGTGTAATAAGTTTATAAAAATAAAGATTATTATTATTATTATTATTATTATTGCAAATAAGATAAAAAAAAAGGGATACTTAGATGACCGCTGGGGGTGCTGATATTCCCTTGGGCTGCTGTGGTCCAGGAATAATCTGGAACTCGTCCGAAATTCCTCTGGTTTGCTGGCAGGTAGCCAGATAATCGCACGGATTATTAGAAGTCAGAGATCCACAAATATTCTGACTAGATTTGGCGCTAATGGTCTACACCGTTCGATAGTTGAACGGAAAAAAATCGTGAAACAATATTTGTACTGTATACACTGACAAGTTTGCTGACAATCGCCGCAACAGCGGTGACTGACCGGTCCAAACCTACAATTTGAAGGAAATGTTCGGTCTCAAATTAATATAGAAAATTATATACTGGGTGTTTGGAAAGTAGCGCGCAATATTTTCCACCCAGGTAATAATATTTTTGTTTTGCGCTCGACGGGCGCAACACAAATGATGACCTAAAAAAAAGGTCCTCACTTCTAAACTACATTTTTCTTCAAGCAATTCTGGGGGGGGGCGCCCACCATCGGACTCCCCGCTAGCGCCGCCACTGCTGCCAAATGTCTTCTTCGGCAGAGTAGTGTTTACTGCGTAGAGGGATGCGTACTCAACGCAGCGCAACTGAGATATATGGAGACGTTCTGTCTGCACATATATTCAGCCTGTCTCAGGATTGAAGATTATTCTTAAAATATAGATCTAAATATTGCTTAATTCTATTGACGAACGTTGAGGACATAATCAGATTAGGAACATTATTCCAGCTGCTGAAGACACGGAGACATAAGAAGTTAGCACACACACATTTTTTAAAACTCGTGATTGATTTTAAATCTATCCCACGCAGATTAATATTTATTGATTTTCGTAAATTTGTTAAAGCGCATGTCTGTAATCTGGTCCATGTTTTTATATTTGTGATTCTGGTCATACTCGATACAGTCTATTAAAGTCGGTGATGTTATAAAAGTATTCAAGATGTTGGAAAAACTACGCCTTAGACAATTTTGCTGTTGCTGTACTCTACAAACAGGATCATTAGTTATTGGAACATTAGGATGGGTAAGATTTTTTATTATAGATTTAGATTAAAATTAAATGTTTTTTAAGAAATATCTGCAAGTTCATAAAAAAAAAAAATAATATGAATTGTAATCTATATTATTATCAGTAATAATAATTGACAGTAATAAATGGAAATATGCACAAAATAGAAAATTACAAAGTAATATTAATAATAAAAACAAAGTACGCAATTGCTCTTAGTTGTGAGGAACATACCTATTCTTCAAGTTCTACCATGAAGTCTGAAGAACAGTTGAGGTTTTTTTATTATAATTTATTATTATTATTTAATTTTTCCTAACCAAAATTGTCACATGTTTTGCTCATATGTTATTTTAATAACATAATAGTTTAAAAGAAATGGCAATAAGAAAGTATAAATTATTTTTAGGCGAAACATTGACAAATTTTACAAAAAACTATATTTTTTACCCAATCTTTAGAGTATTTGTTAAAAATTTCTATTACTATGACAGTGCTTTCCAATCGGTGTGTTTATAATGCTTATTATTTTATAATCTTATTAAACCCAAAATTGAGAATTGTAATTTCTAATAGTTATTAAAAATAATTATAAGAACTAACAGAGCATTCAGAGACAAAATATTAAATACTATCTAAATTAAACACTGTGTAAAATAAGACGTGTTTAATTTATTTATGTATTCAGAAACAAATGCAGGGGCGGCTCAAGACGGTATGCAGGCGATGTGCTGCATCGGGGCGCTACGATCAAGGGGCGCCGAGTCGAAGAAAAAATTTATAGCCTATTACAATATCAAAATAGCTTTAATTAAAATAATATTCAGTTTTGTAATAAGTATTGTGACCTTTAATTAAATCTAGCAAAAACTACTTTTATGTACTGGGCGGCACTTCAGGCTTCTAGTAAAAGGGGACGTAAAAGGGGAGTAAAGGGGGATACAAGGAAATTTAGCGAGAAAAAAAAAATCTAAAATGCCTCTAAAATGAGATATTAGTAAACAAATGGAGAATTAAACTTTACTACTTAAAATTATATTAGAAATCAAAATAGAGTCGATAATCCTCTTTTTAGGGTTTTGTAGGTATGACCAAAAAACCCTTATACCGTCATTTTGTCGTCTGTCTGTCTGTCTGTCTGTCTGTCTGTTCGGTAAAAATTGTAGCCAAACGGCTAAACCTAGAGAGTTGAAATTTGGCATGCTTATACAACTCTTTGACCCGCACATAGGAAAAATACTAAAACATCTAAAAAACATATCCCCCTAAAAATATAAACAAATATGTACTCATCGAAAAAAAAAATATTTTTTTATAATTCTGAGTAAGGTATCAAATGAAAGCCCTTGGTACGTGAACTAACGATCAAATTTTTATTTTTGCAAAATAAATTATTTTGAAGCGATTTTTGCCAAAATTGTGCAAAATTTTTTTTGTCCCACATCCTGTAGCCCAGATGGTTTAAACTAAAAATCTGAAAAAATTCTAAGTAATGTACATTGGTGTGAACCGGAATAGTTCAACAGAAATTTTTGATCAGATTAGGTTTTTGGAAAAACCGCATTTTTTGTGATTTTTGGCTAATAATGTACACAAGTTATAGCTTTGTAACACGCCACACTGTAACGTGTCTGCTGGTCTAGTGGTATTTGACGCTGATTTTTCACCAAAGTAACCCGATCCGAAAGGGTTTGAACCCTGTGAGAAGAGACTATATTTTTTTTATTTATTTTCTTTAATTTTTATATTGTTTAAATTATTTTTTCAAAATTCTAGTTATATTTTGGCAAATGTTGCATTTAATTTTTAAAAGCGTAAATTGAATAGCCAGTGGAAATTGTTTAAATTATAATTTAATTCTGTTTCAATGTACACGAAATCAGAGGGGCGGAACTTATAACAACCAATGGAAGCCATAGGCGCAATTTTTAAAATTCTTAATGAACCTTGCTATATAAAAAAAAATACTGCACATATTTAGAAACCTAAATAATGGTATTAGGCGTTCGAATTAAAATTAACAAAAAAAATATTTTAATATAAAATTTGTTTTCGCATCCAAAATAATCATCATTCACTTACTAAATACCTGCAAAACCCTGAAATGTGTGAAAATTCACACTTCACATCAATTTTTTTTTATATAAAATGCTTTATTTGCCATAGCATTTACAGTACAAATTTAGAAACAAAATACAATTTCTTATTTACATATACCCGTAAAACAATATGTATACTTAACACTCGTTTAACTTATAATTAAAGAAGTATATGTTTAATACGCTTATGTTTATATTTTTTATATTTTAAGTCACTTAATGTATAGTTGCCCAAGTTTTTAATTACTGTCACTAATAGTACATTTGTCGAAGGATTTTTTTGTGAGTGAAAAACCTGTTCTTTTACGTAGTCAATATTCAATTCCTGGTGCATTTGGTTTCATTATGCAAAATGGTGGCAAAAATATACTCTCTCCATTTACACATGCCAAATCTGAGATGGTTTGACCCTTTCCTGCCGAAGTAACAGAAGTCACATTCTTAGAACCTTTCAAGGCAACTACTTTTCCAGGTTTGTTGTTCAGTTGTAAACCCGTTTCATCCATGTTGAAAATGTTTCCAGGTTTATCTATAAGACAATTTTCTTCCAAAACATTTTTTAAGAGGTCAAAGTACTCTTTGACAGTTATAATAGTTTGTTCAGACCCTTCGCTCTTGCAATAGACACCCCTTCAGATTGCCTGATAGAAAGTTCAGGATTGCGCACAAAAAAGAAGACAACCAGTCATAGCCTGCTTGTTTGTTTTCATGATTGAAATTATGTTTCAATTGCAGTTTTTCTGCGAAATAATAAGCCATGGAACGTGCTGAATCTAGAGTTGGAGTAAATCCCCTTGATTGTAATTTTTGTATATGTCCAACGATTTTCTTTTCGTTTTCAATTCCTAGCAATGAGTTTTTCCCCATTGAACCTTTATTAAAACTCTTTGACTTGAGGCGCCTTTTTAAAGTGGTTTTCGGTATTTCAAACTCTTTTGCTGCAGCATTAACTCCCATTTTCTTATTCTCAACAGTTTCGACTGCATTTTTCAAACTATCTTCAGACAATTCTCCTCTTCCAGACGTGCTTTTCCTTTTATAAAAAGTTGGCATTTTTCTGTAACAGAAAAAAAAAAACAACTTATCACGGTACGCATTTATATTTCAAATAATTTTTTTATAAATCTCATTTCATTTATATAGAAAATAAAGCCCTAATAGGAGATATAGTCCGACTATCCCAGGATTTTTCATGTGAGCCAACTATCCCAAATTTCACTGGTCCATCTATCCCAATTGTCGGGGGCGTTGTTTGGCTGTCCTGCTCAGACAAACAACGCTGCCGGCACGCCTTTTTAGGTTAAGATTGTACTCAAGTATACACTTGATTATATATATACTTGTTATAGCATTGATCTTACGTCGAAATCATTTAAACTAACTTAACCACATAACAAAGAAATCCAGTATAAAATATTTTTCAACTTACCAAAAGAAATAAATGAAGTTTTCTTCTAAAATACACATGAAACTCACAAGCAAAATTAAGCGTATTTTCGTCTACTCAAGATTTATAACTCCAGACAACGACTGCAGCGCTGCTGTGACAGACCAGCCAAATATTCGACTGGTCCGTCTATACCGGTGGTCCATATATCCCGGACTTACCCTAATTTGTTAAATTCGTAAAAAATCGTAAGTTTTCTGTTTAATAACGAATTATTTCAAGCATTTGACAATGAAGAACAATATAGAGACAATACTTATAGAAGGATTTTTATTTTATTTTCTGTATAGCACATAAGGGAAATATAAGTCATAAGCAATATGCTATATAAATAATTTTATTTAATATACTTTTAGAACATAGTTTTTAGACAATTACATTACCAATCAATTGTAATTCTTGGAGTTCTCTATTTGACTCTAGTCCAATTTCTATTTTTCTTTTTTTTTTTTTTGTTTATTTACATTTGTTTTATAATATTATAACAGTCGACGATTTCTGAACCCTCCCCCCAAGAATTGAAAAATTATATATTTATTTAATAAAAACTAAGCGACTGAAAATAAAAATCATTTTTTTATTAATAAAAATTAAATTATATTCAAAATTAAATTAATATATAAGTCCACAAAAACACAACAATACATTTGTATTATTTTACAGATATTTTTTCGAAATGGACCCTTCCCAGATAAATATTCTATGTGCGCACCTGTTCAATGGCTATCCGAACTTTTTTAACTATATTCCACCCAATTCATTTAAATTTGTACTATAACTTGCACCACCACATAGAGAACAGTAACCACATAGCACACCACCACCACTCGTTCCTGTCAATTATTTTTTAAACTCATGTATCACCGACCATGATCGTGTTATTTTCCAGGAAATTCAACAGAATTTCCATCTGTTTGCAATTCTTTTTCTGATTTCCTTTATAAAACATTTTTTGTTTAACCTCAGAAACTCACAACATAGCTGTCAAACTCAAATAAAAACAAATACCTCGCCTGCGCAGAACGTAATCTACTTCTAGCTTCATGGATCTTTGTAGCAACGTTACTAAAGGTAACTTGTTATAAGAACGTTGCTAGTGCTCATGCTTAGAGAATACTAATTGTTTGGCGATTGCTAATAAAGTTACTATAAAAGTTATTTCGTAGCAACGTTACTCAGTAGCAACTAACGTAGTAACTTTTTACTGAATCGGGCCGAATATTAAAGATAAATATAAAATTAATTACCAGTTGCTCGTACCTCAGACCGAAAGAAAGTTTACACCCTTAAACGAATAAAGACCCTACGCTACATGTTGGGCTTCAAGCTTATTTTGCGGGTGTAAAATTTCTCTTTCGGTCCTTTCTTCGTAAATAACTATTAAATCAATAAAATTCAATTGTTTTCGGTCCTCCGTTAATTTTTGCACACAACTCCGCGAACCCTATGACCGGATCCGGGTATATCCAAATATGTATGATCTTCAATAATGTTCCTTTCACTACATTTTTTTTTTTCGTTTTACAATTTATAGATCGGCAGTGTAATACATGTAACGAAAATCCAAGATACGACAATGTCTGAAGAGTCCAAATCAATGACATTTCAAATATTAACAGGAATATTGTCTATTGGTCTTTCCATCGCCTTGGTTTATGGAGTATACAAAGTAAGTAAATTTTAATACTAAAATACGGCTTCATTATTTCTGAAGTGTTCATCTACAAATTCATAAAAACTAAATTTAATACTAATTTATAGTAAAAATTGAATTTTATGAATTTATTGAATTCAAAATAAAATTCTGAACAATTTATTTATTTAAATTTTATTTGTATAACGAGGAAGCAGGAACGCATATTAGAGCCCGGCCCGACCCGAAGCCGATTTTTTTTTAAAAATATCTCCCCGAACCGGAATATTTTCAGGGAATCCCCGATGGTGGTTTATTAATATAGCACAACAGTTTAATTTCTTTACTCGAAGTGAATGAATGCATTTATTTATAGTCTATCTCAGAAAGAGCGATAGTAATAAAATTTATTATTTGTAAAAAGTTATTGTTTATTCACACAGAAGCGGCACACAAAATATGAATAGTTCGAAACGAAATATTGTTAAGAAACAACCGAGTGTGCCGCACATCTTATATGGGAATACGAACTAGGGTTAAACTCAATAGATGATAAAAATTTTACCCTAAAATTTTGAAGAAAAATATGGTCACAGGCATGCTTTTAATGATATGATAAATATGGTGACAGGCGTGAGTTTAATAAAATGATAAATAGTAATATAGAAATACACAAAACCAATTTAAACGTGTTTAAAATGTGCACGCCACTGGTAACTGCCTGACAAAAAGATTTATTACTATCGCTCTTTCTGAGATAGACTATAATTAATTCAATCTGTTTAAATTGTAAATTAACAAGCGTGTTAATTCTATTCCCGAAATATGGACAAACGGAAACGAATTGCAAGAATAACAAACAATATTGCTTATTCAGAAAACTATTTATATAACGGACTTTCAGCCATATCAGATACCCCTCCCCGCTCACTAGTCCGTTATATCGAGGTTCTACTATAGTTTAAATCATATAATTTGCAATTATTTATTTTCTCAAAATAACACACCTTGAGATCGAAAAGCATAAAGTTATTTAAAAAAAATACTTTAGAGTCTCAAATGAAAAAAAAAAAACATTAAATAATATTGTTATTATCATAGATGACACTATCTATCTAAGTTATAGATGACATATTACCATCTAAGATATATGTCATCTAAGGCAATGCTTCTTAAAGTGGGGGGCCGTGGTGTTCCCTAAGGGGGCCGCGAAGAACCGCAAATATAACACTTAATTATTTTATTATTTAAAAATGATATGTCGCTATAACTTTAATGCTACATAAATATTATTCTTCATTATACATAGATTATTGAATGATATGAGGGTAAAAAACTATATGTAAGTTACCTTCGGTATTATGATGACTCTGTGAGAAGCACGCCAGACAGTGTCATGTTAAAACCCCTGACCTTGTTAAATATGTTAAGATTATAAAAGACCATTTTTATGTATTAGATTCATTCTGGTATTTGACATAAAACTATGTACTTCTGATATTTTAAATTGTAATATTAAAATAAATCCTTTTTAAAAAGACAACTCCAGTAACGACAAATATTATTGGCGCAGTCGGGTCGGATAACTAGACGTGTTAGTGAATATAACATCGGTGCGTATCAACGTTTTGCTAGTTAATCGAACAAAATCACGGACTCTGTGTAGACTGAACGAATATCGGTTATTCAGAACGTGAACGTGTGTGCAAAGAACTGTAAGCAGTGACAACGTCTTCGAGAGAACATCGAGGCAGATCCAGTTAAGCAGTCAACTTCCATGGACAGGAGGGCACACATTCCAACACTGTTGCTGTGAGTATTAATGTCTTTTAGAGGCTCTTTATTAATTAACGAATTTTTAAATAGACCAGAATCGGATAATAGTATAAGCTCTGATTCAGATTCAGATTCCGACATTATCCCAAAAATTAATTTTTCTAACCCTTCTAATATAATAAAAACAGGCAAAATGCCGCACACAACAATTCCGATCACCGTACGCCCAATGGAACTCAAAAAAGAGTATCTGGCTATGATACCGGAATTTTCGGGTGAAACGGAAATGCTACCTAGATTTCTAGAGGTGTGCGAAAAATTAGTTAACAAATTTTATAATGCAACAGACGTAAATGACTTCCAAAATGAGTACCTTATGTCAAGCATCCTTGCTAGAGTCAAGGGTGAAGCCGCCATAAATATTGCATCGAGCAATATAACAAATTGGTCGGACTTAAAGACAGCATTATTAAACGGTTACTCTGACAAACGAGACTGTTTTACCTTAAACATAGAGCTAACAGAACTAAGACAAAACTCGAACGAATCGCCTTTCGATTTCTATAATAAGATTCAAAAGGTCCTTAACCTTCAAATCTCATATATTACAACACATTGCTCCCAAGAACACTCAATTATACTAAATGATTATTTCAGAAATTATGCTCTGAGAATTCTGTTAAGAGGTTTGAGAGAACCCTTAGGTTCCCTTATGCGCACAAAGAACCCAACAGATCTCAATAATGCGCTCAATATGCTCACAAACGACTTTCAACTAGACATAAATAGTTACAAAACGAAACCTCATTGGAACACAACCCCTAAACAATCACACAAATCCTCACAAAACTATCATACACTACATGCAAATTACATGCACAATTCACCACTACTCAGACAACCCCCACAAAGGGCAAACTCTCAAAATTTTAAACCCAACAATTCATTTAATTTTCAAAATTCCAGTCCGAACACGTTCAACAGTAATAGATTTAACTCAAATGCTAAATCTTCCAATTCTAATCAAACCACAAACGTTTTTAGGCCAGGCACTAAAACAAATTTCTCAAAACCTACCCCAATGAGTATTACGACGCGTAATACTTTAGCTAGTCGAAATACTTCAGCTAATCGTGCTTATAAACCAAGTAACAATTTTCCAAGATTTCCACAACAAAATCAAAATTTTATAAGTGAAGAATTATATAATATGGAAGAACAAACATTCCAAAATTCAGATTCTGAAACTGAACCTAACATTGAATACGAAAATTATGAGGACGATACTGAATACCCTGAAGAGGTTGACCAAAATCATTTTTTAGAAATGACAGCCTCGGAACCAACTTTGAACTATTAAATTTAACAAATAACGAAAGCCAATTGCCACATGTTATTTTCCCTGAAAATAATTTGAAAATCCTTTTAGACACTGGAAGCACAAAATCATTTGTCAATCCAATTATTGCACAAAAACATTTCAAAAAATTTATCGTTAAAGACCCTTTCCAAATATCTACGGCACACGGAACATCAGTAGAACATTTTAGTACCCTTATGCCGTGTCCGAAAACATTCAAAATTAAAGAACAATTTTTAAAATTCCATATTTTCCACTTCCATGATAATTTCGACTGTTTATTAGGATTAGACAACCTAAAACTTTTAAATGCAACAATTGACTTTGATCAAAATTTGTTAATTACCCCCCATTGTAAAATAAAAATTAACTATGGAAAAACACCTCAAGATTCAATACCAAACACTCACAATTACATAATACAACCTAACACAGAACATGTTATTACAGTTCCAATTAAAAATATTAAAAACGGAGAAATTGTCATACCTCATACTAATCTTGAAAAATTAGAAATTTTAGAATGCGTCACTAACGTGAAAAATCATCAAGCACTCTGTACCATTTCAAATAATACGGATAATGAGATCCCAGTCAAAATAACACCTATTGTCGCAGAAAAATTCTCAGATTTTGAAAATAAACAATTTTCTCAAAAAATTAACTCAAATTTCAATTTTATTAATTTAGACAAAGTTAAATTCGATCCCGCTAAAGCTAGAACATCTCATATGAATTCGGAAGAAAAGATCGCCATTACCAAACTTTTAAA
The DNA here is from genome assembly GCA_963971575.1 of Liopterus haemorrhoidalis. NCBI lineage: Eukaryota > Metazoa > Arthropoda > Insecta > Coleoptera > Dytiscidae > Liopterus > Liopterus haemorrhoidalis. Next base: position 86,534,520 of record OZ020611.1, read on the forward strand.
AGAATATTCCGATATTTTTCATTTTGATGAACAGCCTTTAACTTTTACAAATAGAGTCAAACACAGTATCAAAACTAAAGATGAGGTACCGATTTACACAAAATCGTATAGATACCCCCATGTTCACAAAAAAGAAGTCCAGACACAAATCGATAAAATGTTACAACAAAATATAATTAGACCATCGCAGTCACCCTGGTCCTCACCGATTTGGGTTGTACCAAAGAAATTAGACGCTTCTGGTAGGCAGAAGTGGCGAATAGTTATCGATTATAGAAAGTTGAACGAAAAAACAATTGAAGACCGTTACCCGTTACCCAACATCACGGATTTACTAGATAAATTAGGTCGGTGCCAGTACTTTTCGACGATAGATTTAGCCTCTGGATTTCACCAGATCGAACTCGACCCCCAAAGTATTCCCAAAACAGGATTTTCTACGGAAAATGGACACTATGAATTCCTCCGGATGCCATTTGGCTTAAGAAACGCGCCCTCTACCTTCCAACGCGTTATGGATGATATGTTAAGAGGCATCGTAGGAAAATATTGTTTAGTTTATCTAGACGATATTATAATATTCAGTACGAGTTTGCAAGAACATATGGATAGACTACGCGAAGTATTCGAAAGACTTAGGAAAGCTAATTTCAAAATTCAAATTGACAAATCCGAATTTCTTAAACATGAAGTAGCTTATCTTGGCCATATAGTCACTCCCGATGGCGTGAAACCCAATCCGGATAAGATCCACGCAATCCAAAACTTCCCCATTCCTAAGTCAACAAAGGAAATAAAACAATTTTTAGGCTTACTGGGATACTATAGAAAATTTATCCCTGACTTTGCAAAGTTAACAAAACCCATGACAAATTATTTAAAGAAAGGCTCTAAAATCGATATCAATAACCCAGAATACTTAAAATGTTTTAGCATCTGCAAAAACATGTTGATTAATGAACCGATTTTAAAATACCCCGATTTTACAAAAACGTTCAATTTAACCACTGACGCGAGTGAAATTGCAATCGGTGCGGTCCTCTCGCAAGGAAAAGTCGGAGAAGATTTGCCAGTAGCTTACGCAAGTCGCACCCTTAACGATTCTGAGAGAAAGTATTCCCCAATAGAACGAGAAACCCTAGCAATCGTTTGGGCAGTAAAATATTTTAGACCGTACTTATTTGGGCGAAAATTCAAAATTTATTCAGACCATCAACCATTACAATGGCTTTTTAATATCAAAGAACCGAACTCTAAATTAGTCAGGTGGAGACTCAAACTCCAAGAATATTATTACGAGATATTTTACAAAAAGGGTAGTCTAAACAAAAACGCAGACGCCCTCTCGAGAGTCGAAGTTCACATGAACGAAACGATAGAAAGAGATGACGGTATATTCGGTTACATGAAAAATTTTAATGCAAAATTTCAAAATCCCGATCAATTGGATAATTCATCAATGATAGTAGAAATTGAAGACTCGGAAGAAACCATATCTTGCGGAGAAGATGATAACCAGACCATTCATTCCAACTATGAAGGTAATACGCTAATAGGAATACCCATGGTTGACTGCCCCGTAAACGTTGGCAAAAACCAAATAATTATCTCTGAAGTTAACTTTAACCCAGCTAAAGTCGCACTAGTTAGATTATTTGACAAAAAACAAAGATTTCTAGTTCAATTCTCTAAACATAATTTTGAACAAGAAGTAATTGATTTTATAAGACAATATGTAGTTCCCAAAGTAAGATATCACTTATATTTCGAAAACCCTATTTATGAAAAACTCTCTAAGGTCCTCCAAATTTATTTCAAAAATTCAGAGATCGATTTTATTAAATGTTCTAAAAAATTAATAGATGTCACCGAAGATGATGAAATTCTAAGTGTTATTAAAAACTACCATGAAGGTAAAACTAACCACCGCGGGTTAGACGAGACGGAAAATAGACTAAAGGCACTATACTATTGGCCAAATCAACGAAAATCCGTGCAAACATTTATTAACAGTTGCGAAATCTGTCAGCTAACGAAGTACGATAGAAAACCCCTTAAAGTCGAATTTAATATCACACCCACCGCCGTTAGACCTTTCCAGATCCTTCACATAGACACAATAACTTTAGAAAACTCAAAATTCTTAACTATAATAGACTCGTTTTCCAAATATGCTCAAGCATATCGTCTAAATTCAGGACAAGGCATAGAAGTCGTTAATAACTTGATTAAGTACTTTACTCACCATTGTATACCAAATCAAATCATTTCCGACAATGGTCTAGAATTCAAAAATTCAATCTTTTCGGAACTTTTGGAAACCCACAAAATTAAACTACATTTCATAAGTAGTCAACACCCGGAATCGAATGGAGTAATCGAACGATTTCACTCCACACTGATAGAACATATCAGATTACTCAATAACCAACCACTTTTCGAAAACGAACCCATAGAAATTAAAGTTAACTACGCACTGTTAGCTTACAACCATTCAATCCACTCCGTAACAAAATTAAGACCGTATGAAATTATTACCGGACATTTAGAAACCGAATCCCCATTTAATATCGAACTTGACAAACAATTAGTCAATAACTATATCTCGAACCACAAAGAAAAAATTAAACTTCTTTACGGCACTCTAAATCAAAAACTACAAGATAAGAAAGAAAAAGTAATCACTAATTTAAATAAAAATCGCGAACCAATCCCAACTATCCCGGAAAAAGTATTCATCAAAAATAAACAGAAACAAAATAAAACCAAGAACAAATATAAAGCGGAAACTATTAAAAGTGTGAACCCTAATTTGAAAACCGCCAAAATTGTAACCCAACACCATAATACTGCGGAAAACATTCACATCTCAAATATTAAAAGACCGCCGCAGAAAACTTACAGTTTTAAAAATATTTCAGGCTCTGCAGCTTCGGGCTCGGGACAGAAATAAAAGACATTTCAAAAAACATAGGAATACTCCCTATAAACTTAGGACAAGCAAGACTTCAAAAAACAGAACACACCCTGATCCATTACTTTGACTTACAGACGATATACGTAGAATTCGACAAATTGAATGACAACTTAGAAATAATTAGAAATAGTATAGATAATAATACCTACTTTATTGGAAACTTAGGAAATTACTTTAGAATCACTAGTTACCTAAGAGATAGCATAAATGATAAAAGAGATAATATAGGAATACATAGTAACACTAAAAATCATAGTAGGAACAAAAGAGGACTCGTAAATGGACTTGGGACAATATTAAAAACATTGACAGGAAACTTAGACGCGGACGATGGCGCAAAATACGATAAAATTCTAAAACACTTACAAGAGAATGAACAACACGTTCAAAATCAACTTAACATGCAATACAGTATTAACAGACAAATTATAAGAAACTTTAATGAGACCATACAAGACATACAAATCAACAATTTAATGATTAAATCCAAAATAACTCAACTTTCGGAAATTTTACAAGACGAAACAAATCACTTTGACTTACTGACAACAAAGGACACATTGAACCAAATTGTTATACTTTACAATGTAATCTTGAATGAGGTACAAAATTTGAAAACTTCACTTGCGTTCTGCAAAATTAAAACCTTGCATCCCAGTATTGTAACAAGCAAAGACTTGTTCCTTGAACTACAAAAGATTTCAAGTCATTACAAAAATGAACTACCTTTCGAATTAACACGAAACAATATTTTAGATTTTGAATCAGTAATCGACGTTAGTTGTAAAATTGATAACAACAAAATTATATACCTTCTAACCATCCCGATTAATTTTGAAGAGATTTTCAGTCTATATCATTTATTACCTGTACCTACCATACACGAATCAGAAATTATTACTATTATACCTGATGTAAAATATTTTCTAAAATCAAAAAATGATTTAATGCCTCTAAGCGATATTTGTACAAAAAGCAAGGTGTACCAATGTCCAATCAAACTAAAAACCAATCATCGGTCTCCATGCGAAGAAGGAATCCTACTCAACGGCCAGTCCAACAACTGTCAGTTCACTAAACTCCAAGTCAACGACAACCATCTCAAAATCATATCAGAAATCAACCAATATTTGGCAGTATTCCCTAAAAAGGAGAAGTTAGAAATCAAATGTAAAGAAGATGCAGAAATAAAAGTTCTTCAGGGCATATATCTCATCAAAGAAGATAACTGCAAAATTATTTTCCGTAACGAAGAACTCCTGTTCCAAACCATCAGTCACGGACAGCCAAAGATAATCAATAGCCAAGGATTATCAATACAAGATCATCCTAAATCAAATTTTTCCATCAACCTGAAAACGCTAAAATTACAAGATCTACAATCCAATCCAATGCTGCCAATCGATGATGATCAAAAATTCTTCAATCCAAAAAATATTAACATATGGACAGTAATTCTATATCTCTGTCTCTTGAGTATCCTGACCTACATCACTACAAGATATATCGTTCAGCGGAATTCCAAGAGAGGCCAACAACACCAGGAAGCAAACGTTATCAACCTTCCAGGAGAGGCTTCATTCTAAGAACGGGGGAGTTACCTTCGGTATTATGATGACTCTGTGAGAAGCACGCCAGACAGTGTCATGTTAAAACCCCTGACCTTGTTAAATATGTTAAGATTATAAAAGACCATTTTTATGTATTAGATTCATTCTGGTATTTGACATAAAACTATGTACTTCTGATATTTTAAATTGTAATATTAAAATAAATCCTTTTTAAAAAGACAACTCCAGTAACGACAAATATTATTTGTATGTATATATTTTAACTAATCATGATTCTAAAAAAAAAAATTAGGGGGTCCGTGGGTTATTGATTTGAGTTGCAGGGGAGCCGCGACATCAAAAAGTTTAAGAAGCACTGATCTAAGGTTTATGTGTTTAATATGTGTTTTTCTTGATTTATATATTCTTATTTTTTCAAATTTTTATTCAGATTTTCAATTTTATAATTTTTTTTTTTTTGATAATTTAAGTAATTTTTATCATAGTTAAGTAATTTTTTAAGCAAAGGTTACTTAACCTTTAAAGGACCAATGGTCGATATATTAACCGCTGTGAGTATTCGCTGCCGGCCCAATGGTCGATCTATAGACCGCTAGTTATGCATATCGTATTTCATTGGCTGTCATACGTGTAGGCGTGAGTTAAAATAAACAAACCACCCAAGTTTACAGTTATTAAGCCATATATTAGATATGCTCCATACAAAGTAACTTTACTTTGTACTTTGCCGCTCAGACATTCTTTTAAGTAAACAAACTTTATTTTTGTTTAGAAAATTTTGATTTAAATTGAGTTATGTTACATCTTCTAAACACTGTAGTTGGGCAGTGCATATAGTTTATATGTTAAACTTTTATAAAAATTTGATTTAAAAATTAGTTTTCGAACATAATTTTCGGTTTGAACTTTTTTATTTATTCCCTCACTATGGGAGACCAAATAGAAAGTGCATTTTCCGAATTGCTTTACTTTTTATTTTTAAAATCTTTTTAATTTTGAAATAAAATAATTTTAGAAATATAGAAAATTTAATTCTCTTTAATTTTGTTTTTAGTTTTTTATTCTAGTGTAAATAGAACGCGCGCTATGTTATTTTAAGCAAAAGTTTGCAATTTTACGCGCAGTCAGCAAATTAATTCGGGCCGGCAGGTAATACTATGCGAAATAAATTCGGTACGGAAAAGGTTAATTTAATAGTAAAAAATTAAAACTTTAAAGGTTATTTTCACGCTATTTATGCAACACTCGAACTTAAAATGAAGTTACCTAACGTTCTTATAATCATAGTATTATTGTAGGGACACAGGGTCTCTCAAATCGGTCACTTTGATTGTCTTATCAAAATAAGCCACCTACTCTAATTGACTGTTAATTTAAACATAAACAAAGCTGAAATATCTATTATAAACATAATAGTGATATACGTATTCTACGAATATCAATAATGATAAAAAAAAATGGCTGAATATACATACATATAGTAATATATATCGGTATCATTGAAAAAAAAATTAATGAAAATAAATTTCATAAATTTCATAATATTATTTTTATCTAAAACGAAATAAGCCCGTTGTTCCAAATACTAGCTTGGTAATATGAGGCCCGAGCCCGGCCCGAACCCGAATTAATTTATGCTTACCCGGCCCGTGCAGGGCTCTATCGCATATATATGTTTTTAAATGTTAAATCCCTATATGTACCAGGTCAATTCTACACTGTACTCTGTACTGACTTCTTTGCGAACCTAACCTAATCTGACCCAGTTTTTAGGTTCACAATAATTTTAGGGGCTGTAACGTAAATATTAAGACAGAGTTTAGTTCATAAAACTTTTGAAGCTTCATTCGAGTCGCTCGGGTTCTTCTGTACTGACTTATTTACTAGATATCATAACCTAACCTGACCCAGATTTTAGGTTATTAGAAGTTTTAGCTGTAATGATACCATTAAGACAGAGTTTAATTCATAAGATTTAGAAAGTCTTTCTTTACCTTTATTATTTAAAATATTGTAGGCACCATTTTTTCTAAGCAAGTCATTATTTTTTCTTAACAAGTTATTATTCTTTTCTGATCAAGTTAGTTTTTTTACTGATCAATTAAATATTTCCATTAAAAAAATGCAATTATGTCGAAGTTAAGCCGCTTGATTGGCGAGGCTCTATCGAGGTCTTTGGAATAAGTGGGTCTTGGACTTGAGACCGTCCTCCTCCAGTAAGACGAACCTGGGTAACAATCTTTCTACGTGTTCATTAACCAACGTCAACAAGCATCGACAACAAGCGCCTGTTAATAGGATTATATAGGAAAAATCTAGGATTATGATTTTCTGTAAATAAATTACATATTATTTATTACATTACATTATATTACATTTGGCGAATTATAGTTTTTTTGCTTACATCTAGTAATCTATGCATATTATTAAAACAAATGAAGTGCCATTCAAGTGCAATAGTTATAGTGATAATTAGACTTCGTCCAACATAAGAAAAACACAGGGAATAAATTACGTCATCAAATCTGCGCGAGAAAGCAGCTGATCACATTGACGTACATAAGGGTTTTAAACAATTGTTGTGTTTACCAAAGAAACAAAATCATGTATTTCAAATATATTTTTACTAATTTTAGTACACGGTATACCTTGAAACGTACGAGAAATAAATAATAATAACGGAAATAAACAAACAACATCGCATACGTGTAGTCAAAAACAAATCAAAGTAAGTGACGCCACTGAAATGTGTTAAACTAACAGTTGATAACGTAATGGACGAAATTTGGTTTGTGCACGTGTGAGCCGCTAACATCCGCCTGTGTTTTTCTAATGTTGAACGAAGTCTAAGTCTAATTTAACCGAAGCCGTATCTCTAGTAATTTCTGAAATGCATTTCTGGTTAAATAAGACACCCAGTACAACTATTTTATATAAAATTTAAAATTTGTTGTGCTAATTAACCTATGTGTTCCAGAGTAACCGAAAATTCATACTACCATGGCTAGTATTAAAATTTGTGGAACTTATACTACTGGCTATATTATTCTTGATTTGTTTCTTCGCAATGTTTGTAACAGAAGATCCAGGGGCCTTTGCCATAATTTTCATAATAGTCCTGATTATCAGTCGTAAGTATAGCTCGTAAGTATGTATTTAGTAAGTGAAAGAAACCAACAGAGAGCCGTAATCCTATCAAAATTAACAATTTTGTAAAAATAATGTATATCCAGAGCTTTTATTTATTACAATTATATTTCACTAGAGCAGTGTTTCCCAAGCGTGGATTTAAAGAGTTCCGCGGTCGTATGTATTCAATAATAAATCTTAATTCTCCTTAAAACTATAAGTACTACAAATGTGGAGCGATAGGAAAATAAATTTAAGATCCTAGCACCAGAGTGGTCTTTTTTGAAACGTAGATAGAGGGTACTTAATGTTATTGTTACACAGATGTGAACGTAAAATTATAGGAATAAATATATTGTACAATATTTTGTGAACTTGTTTTACTATTTTATCAACAAGTAAGTATATACAAATGTTTATAAAGCCATATTTTTGTATGACACTTCTCTAAAAAAAAATTAAAAACTATATTTTGTGAATATTGTACGTTATGGCGATAAAATTTTCGTAGTGGATTATTTAATATATCGGCATTTCCAGATTAGAGAGATTCTAAGTGGTGAATTTTTAATGACTTACTTCAAAGTAGAAGTCGTTGACATTAGTCATACTGTTTAAGTTTGTTTATGTCCATTTGTTTTTGCAAAGTCCAATAAAATGGAATCTTATTGTTGTGCACCTATGTGCAAGTCAAGGGAAAAGAGGAACCCTGAATTATTGTTCCACAGATTTCCACCTACAATGTTAAATTAATAATAAAACTTGGAATCAAGGAAGTTGTAAATCATCGTAAAGCTTGGATTAGAAAAGAAAAATTTGGAAAAAATGTTGGTCATTGGTTGAAAATTTGCTTACACTTCCTCTCCTTCATATACAATGCGTGAATTTTTAATTCCATTTATAAACTTGAAATAAGCCACAATAAAATTTCACCATAACCTACATCACATAATATATATTTTTTTTTTCAGAGACGTGTCATGCAAAAATATGGCTTTATAAACATTTGTATTAGTTTACTTGTTGATAAAATAGTAAAACAGGTTCACAAAATATTGTAAAACTTATTTATTCCTATAAATTCACTTCCACAGCTATGTAACAATAACATAAAGTACCCTCTACCTACGTTCCAAAATTGAACACCATTTCATATAATACCGTATTCACTTATATTTGAAAGTTAGACAGGAAAAACCAACTGAGTCCATAAATGTTAAAAACAGGTAAAGACGCCTCTGTGTTGCTCTCATTGGGTATTTCAATGAGGCATGTTCTAAAAGGAAACAAACAATTGGTTATGAGATATTTATTTATTTATTTATTTGGACACTACAGACATTGTTATTTTTTGTGTCGATAGACAAACATACATTATACATACATAATAACATTCTCAATCATCAACAATATTTAAAAAACAATACTTTCATATATACAAGTATCAACTTGCTATACTTATTCAGTTACAAAAAAAAAAAAAAAAACAATTACAAAATACAATGAAGACCAGACGTACTTATACAGATTACAACGGCAGCCTGAATCTATCTGCAGTTTGACAAATCATCTGTTAACATTACATTATATTCTGTACACAATCAAGTTATAATGCTTAATACAACTTTGCGGAACTTGGAGTAATTCATATTGAATAAATCAACAGATCTGTGTTTAACAAGAACACTGTTATATAATGATGGCATACGGAGTAACGGACTCATTTTATAATGCATGGTAATCGCTCTTTTTCATCTAAAAAGTGTGTTTCTGATTCTGAAACCCCGGCAAGACACTTTTAGAAAAATTTTGGACAAGATACCAGGACAATCAACGTAGTTGTTAAATATCTTGAACAAATATACTACCAATGTCGTATCTCTCCTCCCAGACAGAGTTCCATAGTAATGGAGAATTTACTTGACAGGTTGATCGATTGAGAACCGATAAATAAATATATATATATATCTATTTCACACAGTTTTATGTAAGATGTCAAGAACGTATTTCTGCTTCTTACTGTAACGTACGTTCATAGTTTTTGTCTTTTTTTGTTATATTATAATATGGTAACTTCAACGTATGTCGCTTTGTATACACGCGCGGGCATTCGCCCTCTGGGCGGTCGCTAAGGGTGTAGCGGAAGGGGTTCCACGTGTATTTTTGGACATAGTTTCTTAAAAACTTTTCAACTCGGTAATTTTAAAATCAAAATAGATTATTTAAACATCCTGTTGTATATATTTCATTTGTTCGCCCAAGTCAGCGCTTTGTTAAAGTATTCGTGATACAATTTGTTTTAAATTTACTACAACAAGCTCCATTCAACTTGGTAAACATAGAATACACCAGTAAAGGTTGACCATGCATGTCAGTTACATTCAAAATTTTAAATCTGAATTTTGTTGTTTATTAAACGTTATAGCGCGTGTATTCTGTAAGAAATGCGTTAAAATTAGCGTCAGGTTAATATTTTTATTTAAACTCCATGTCTAACGTCATTATCCAAAAATGCTATTCTGTAAGAGCATTTGCTAAGGTAAGCGTTAATACAATATTTGTAAACGCGATGCGCTAACTCACCCTGTAGAGTGGCTAATATTTACTGCACGCGCATGCGCTGTTACGTTGAATTTTAACAGGAGTATTTATTTAGTCAAATGCCAAGAGAATCTTAACCTAATATTTCGGTGTTTTATTTAAATATTCAGTGGCGAAATTTATTTTAAAAATAGAACAGAAATGTTTGGTCCTGTGATACTCATTTTAACTTGTTTCCACAGTGTATTTAAAAAAATATAACTTTATTCAACTTTTGTTTATTCAATTTATATACTACATTGTATTATAAGTTTATCTAATTTTTTAATAATATGTGAATTATATGTTCATTCTATTTTTAAAAAGGTGTTCGATGATATTAATTATTAAATTTGATTTATTACGGTATTTCTACCCTGGAATAACACTGTTGTGATTGTCATTATCAATCTCATCAATTTTTTCTTCAAATAATACACCATTAAAATGTACTGCGATATTTTGAAACACGGCGGAGGCATAAGTGAAGTTTTGTAGCTTTCAGAGGATTATAATTTTAAGTTCTGTGTCTCAACAAAAACCAAAACTGCTCTCCAATACTCCATTTACTTCCTTTCTATACAATTACTTTAACTTGCGTCTGGGTTACTTGTATAACAAAAATTATGAAGCGTCATTCTTATCTCTATTGTAAAGAATTCATTTTAAAAAGTAATAGAAAGTTGATTAATATTCCTACCGTCTTGTGTTTTATTCATTTTTTTTTTTTTAAATAACCTGAAATTTACTTAAATAGGATCAGCCATTTTTGCAAACTAAACACTAGCGTTAACTTTTGAAGCTACCGTTTCGGTAGGCGCTTATTGTAGAACGTTAACTGGCTATCTTAACACCGCCGCGCTATAATTTTAACACATATATGTTTAGCGAATAGCATTTAGGTTAAAGATGGTGTTAAAAAAATTAACGTCAGTTTTGACGCTAAGATTTTAACATCATGCTTAGAGAATAGACCCGTAGGTCAGTTGTTTATTATTTACTCACAAGTATCAAAATATTTTCAAAAATTACTTTCATAATATATTTCCCCTAATCTTTCTAAAAGTTTTATTTAAAGAATATGTGCATTTAATATGACAAAATTTACAAAAAAAAATCTTTTTTATGTTATCACACATATATTGTCTTGTCAAATTAATCTCCCACCACTAGATGGAAGACAGGAGTGTCAACTGAAACAAATTGTATATCTTTCTTTATTTATAGCTTTGTCTGTGAACAAATGATATGGCTTTATTCAAAAATGGAAATTTTATTGCTATAATTCTCTCCCATTGAACCATATGCTTTAATTAATCGTCATCTGTTAACTAAAGTCTCCTTTACTATAACAGTCTTTTCTGATGGTGCTTCATTACCAAAAGTTAAACAAAGCGAATCAATGCATTGTTGTTGAGTTAGGCCTTTACTTAAATCATAAAAAATCATCATACGGAAACCTTCACGAGTAATATCTATTTTTTTAACGCTCACTGTCAGCAAACTACTTGGTCAATTTATAAGCTACCACCGATTTCACAATAATAAATGTAAAACTACGAATATAGTAATAACAAATTTCAATATTGCCATCTAATGGTCATTTGTAAAAAATAAAAGGTAACCCTCGTACAGGTAAATAAATAAAAGCTCTAAGAACTCAAATTAATAAACAAAATTGATCAAAACAATATTAATTTTGATGTGATTATTCTGTTATTAAATTACTAAAAACATACGAAATCCTGAAATGTATGCAAACTTACGCTAAATTTTAATTATTTATTTTTAGTGTTATCTGTCTACTGTTGGCTATGCGTATGGAGTCTGTATATGGATTTGGGTGAAACCCAAGAAGTCCACGTAACAGAAATGATCGAAGAGATAAGAATGGATTATCACAGTCCACACGGTAACAAGGTTGGATTTGAAGGATATGAACAAAATTATCCTCAACAAGAAATGGTTTAAATCCATCCAAAAGCAAGACTAAATCAGCCAACATTTTAGATTTCATATAAATAGGCATTCTGTTCTCTTCAGTTTTTTTTTAAACAAACAGGAATAGAAAATATGATAAAACAAATCATTTGAAATGCAAAATCAGTTAACATGAAAAAAAAGGGATTTAATATGAAGCGAAATGCGATTGACATGAAACGATTTCGCATTTCAGACGGACAAAGAAAAATATACCGGTCGCCGTGTTACCAAATTGATTACTCTTTATGACTTTGTTTATTACTGTTTTTGACTTCAGTTAATTCCAGAGTGACGACATTTTTTTATTTATTTTTTTTTATTTTTATGTCCTTTGCTTCTTCGGCAATTAGCCAGGACAATTATTATTTTTAGAAAATTTCCATGCCTGAACGGGATTTTAACCCGAGACCTTAGCAACGCACAGCATATGTGTTACCACTACGCTACACAGGTCGGCCAGAGTGACGACATTGCTAGGTGGAATAAGTGCAATAACAACGGCATATTATTAAACAAACATCAAATAAATTTACACTGGTTGTTTCCAAAAGGTATGTTCGTTTGAATGCTTAGATCACATTAGAGCAAGTAGAGTAACATTTTAGGCATTCATTTGTGGTAGAATAGTTATCAAAATAGTATTTGTTTGTTCAGAACAACTTACGCTAGATCATATCGAGCAAGCTAAGATTGTTCGATCTTCGAAGGTAGAGAAGGTAGAGTCGAGCAGGAAATATAATCTCAAAATAAAGAAGTGTTTTAACAAGTGTAATAATAACCATACAAAATACTTGTCAATAAAGAGTTTTTACGCATTATTCTAAATAATTATTACATTTTAGATGGATCTAGATAATGAACAAATAAAAAATTAACCAATAAATGCAAAAAATTTACTTGTATTTTTAGATAGTATTATCTACGAAATTGCAGTAGAAAATGTTCAGGTGGAGAACAATGCATTCATAAAAAATCAACAATAATTTTTCTTTGGCAAATAGCCGTTCGTTTGTAAAGATCGAACAGCACAGTTCAAACTTGCTCTTGCAGTCACACGATCATGATCTAACTGCTCGACTTAATCTAGATCACACAAACGAACAAACCTTATGATTTGTTACTACCAACTATACTCGCAGGTATTGTAGGAATGTATAAAATGATTTTACGTTTGCGGTTGATAATAATAAACAGCTGAGTATGACTACGAATAGGCCTAATGTGTTCATATTGGCTGTCTTAATTTGGATATTCTTCAAGTGAATTTGTATTAAAAATTTTGAGTTTGTCAAGTTAAATCTAAATGTTTTCTGATATACATGATACTTTATAAAAATATATATATTTAATAGTATTATATGATGCCAAATTATATAACAGAATAGGCATTAGATACATTTATAGTAATGCGGTTATATAACATTGTTGAAACTTATAATAACAAAAACAATTGTTAAATGTGATAGGTGTTACAAATATTGACAACTACTGTAGACTGACAACTGGTAGTATTTGCCCGGTATTGGCTAAGTAATTTTGGAACAGCGATGGAGGACCGTTTTTCACAAGTTGGTCAAAATTAAATTTGTAATTGATTATATTCAAATCATGAGTATAATATTTACTCATGATTAATATTTACTCAATAATATTTACTGAGTAACTTAAGATATAAAAACTATGATTTAAAGATAAACCCTCGGTTGCCGATGCCCACAGAGGACTTTTTCTCCGGTCACCGCACGAAAGTAGCAGAGTATCCGTTTGTCGCACGGGGTAAGTTCAATTCAGTTTAATTAAGTTGAATATACCATAAATAATCATGTTTTTTAATAATTCTTAGTATTCTTGTGGTTGCCATGTGGTTACTTAAAACTATCCCTTTAAATTATAATTCTTATATAAAATATAGCCTATAATTTGCCCAGATTGACCTAAAGATGTGTTGAAAATATGAATTTTGGACCAGCCGGTTTGCCAGAGTTTCAACATTTAATATCATATATAAACAGAAACATAATAAAAATGTGTTGAATTTTTAAAAAGCAAAAGTAATATTGATTCAAATTAGAATAGACATAAGAGAAATTGTATAAATTTTAACAATACATATATTTGAATAAATTGCTATTAAGCATTTTAATTTTTGAGAATAAATGTAGAAACGGCATGCCATGCATCTGTCTAATGTGCCAAATAGTTAATAAATAATTTTTCATGTGCCAATGTGGAGAGGGGAAAAGAAAAAAGGTCAAAAACAATCATTGTTTTATTTCGAAACGAATCCCCGACTCACTACAATCCAAGTAGAAAAGGCCCGCGTGTGTTTGTCCTTTCCAGAAATATTATGGATATGATTGTTAAATATATTATCATATATGTATATGACTGAAAAACTAATACCGAAATAAACAAACAGTTTAGAAATTAATACAAAGAAAATTATACCCCGTGCCACCAAGAATTGCATCCCGTGGTACAAACGGAGTACCGCGGGTTGGTCTAGTCCAGGGGTACTCAACCTTTTCATACCTACCGCCCACTTTAGCATCTCTATTGGTAGAAAATTTTTCATACCGCCCACCTGTTGTATAATAATAATAACTTACCAAATACTTTCGCAAAATTTAGCTGCAAAAATCTTTATAAAACAACTTACTGCATCTGCAAACTTAATATTAAACACAACAAATATACATGCACCAAAACGTGGCAACGTTGGATGTTACAAAGTACCCTGTGTAACACAGTACCCACACTTCCCTTACCCCTAATTTTTGAGTAGAGGTTTAATGAAAACATGTAGTTAAATTTATCTTTTTATTTATACTTTGCATACATAGAAGTATGAAGTCTATTGAAATTACATTTAGTTAATTAAAACGTCAATTATATTAAAAAAAAAAACGGAAAGTAGCCAGCATTGGACAAAACTCCTATCGCCCACCAAAAAAATCCTACCGGTAGGGACCAGGTTGAGTACCACTGGTGTAGTCTATAATATGCAGTAAAGGGTTAAAAGTGAAAGAAGTTGATGTTTAAGTTGTATTTTTTGCTTTTGTCATGCGTTCGCTATCGCTGTTGTTTTGGAATAAGAAATGTGGAGTATCTACTAACCTTTTTCATTATTTATGTACGGATTAGAATTAAGCAAAATTACTACCAGGTGAACAAGTTCTTCTACAACACAAGACAAGCAATAAATATTATTATACGTATTGCTGGAATGTTTGGTGTCCAGCTTCAAAATGTCATGTAATTTATTATTCTTATAGCGCCAATATACACATTGTGAAAATATACAAATGGTGACAATATACAAGTAAAGCCAATACTTACTTAACGCTTAATGAATGAGTAATATGGTGAACGTGCCTAACAATAAATAAAGTATTTTTAAGAAAAAATCTATATACTTGAATAGCATGATTATATACATTTTAAAAATGGAGCATATTTATTTATATTATTGTAAAATTAACTCATCGATTAATTCGTATAATATATTTAAATATTCAAGGTTTTCGTTTTACTACCGCTTCACATCACTACCGGTTCTGTAAAACATAAAACTAAAGCGCACGCTTCACATAACGGCAACTTAACCTATAAAAACTTTTAAAAAGATACACAGACGCCTAAGTACAACGTGTTTAAGGCAGGATCTATTCGATTTTACAATAAGCTACATCACTGTCTATATTATTGTTAATTAAGAGAATGAACGATTTTGGTACCAAGTACTAGAAGTGATGTTATAACAAAATAGGCGTTTACGTTTAGTCAGTCAGATTAATCCGAGCGATCCGAGTGCTCCCGATCCGTTCGTAAAGTCAATCGGAGCGTACATATTAGCTTATTTTTAGTCAATCCGATTGATCCGCAGGAGCAACCCGAGCGTTCCCAAGCAATCCGATGATCTAGCAGGATTGCTGGGATTAATGGATTGCTGGTGGTGGGGGTTAGCACGGATAAATTGAATCTTACAGCTGATTGGAATGTGTTGAAAACATAACTTAACAAAATATAAGAAATAAATGCCATTTGTGATAGAATTCTATTATTAGTAATAAACTCATATTTATAAAACAAAATGCGGTAGCAGTTGTAATCAACAATAAAAATTTTACAGTTGCAGTTAACGCCACCGTCACCAGGCGTCACTACTTAACTACAGACAAATATTGCTTACGAAAATATTAACAAAACCCTAGCAATCCGACTAATCTTGTTATGTCACCAGATCAATCTGAGCGATCTCGTGGATTGAATAAACATAAACGCCTAATTACTACTTAGGTAGTTTCTGTTCTCAGCTGTCACTTGTTATAATTTATAGGTTATGTTTGTAAGTGAAACGATATTAGTTAAATGAGTTATTATTTGGGTGCTTCTGATAAACTGATGAGTTTCACCAAAACTGAAAATATATTTCAGTTATGAAGTAAAACGAACGCACCAATTAAATGAAGTGATATATTTTTTCTGAAGCAGTAGTAAGACGAAAGCACCTATTGTAACAATTAGGTATGGACTAACCTAGTTAATAAAACTACACTCATCAAAATGATCTAAGGATATTCAATTAATACCTAATGAAATCGAGAAAAGAATATTCTTTTCTTACCCCATAAAAACCCCACCAATATCATGTAAACAGACCGCCCCCATTATAATTGAACCCAATTCGCGCAGGTGTGCGAACTTTCATTAACACCTGCGGCATTTCGTCTCGATTCTAGCAAAGGGCGTTACCACGAATGACCACACATAAGTAGCCGTCACAAACGCAATGGCCCTGCCTACACACAGTTAACAAAATCTTTATAAAATATCAAATAAACTGCGTCGTTGTAGTTATACTACAAGTCAAGTTGTGAATTTTGGTCTAAGAACAGGTTAAGGGTTGAATTAAAATTGTTTTAAAGTTTAAAATAAATATATTAAAAATCAAAATGAAATACAATTTAAATTTGCATATTTGAAACTAAGTGTTTCTAGCTAATTTTGTTTAGTTGGCAAAAACGTACAAGAATGACCGGTGACCTAATAGAACTAAATATTAAAATGAAATGTAATACTTTAAATAATTTTAGACTATATGCGAAATCAGCAATTTGAATAATTAATTAGTGAAGAAATACTTAATTTCAAATATGCTTGCAAAAAACATTTCTTATAGAATGAAATTCTTACACGTGTTTCAGTTCATTTAAAGTACCAACATAAATATATAATTCATATCTTGTCAAGTGTTTATAACCTAGCTATTAGATTTGTAAAATTACTGATTTACGTACAAAACACAATTTATATATTCACCTATTCAAACCAATGATCAACAAAACACTATTAAACACGTGGTAATACAAAATATTTACAAGCGTAATTTTAATGTTGGTACTGTTGTTAAACTTGAAAATATTTTCAAGAAAAGTTTGTCCAAATCTAGTTTTGAATAAAGTTGACCTTGACTACATAAAGTGTTCTACACTGTACAATTTCACTGATTTATTTCTAGTACAAGTTCTAGTCAAAGAAATAAGTATGAAAATTTGACGAGAATTGTTAATGTAGAACACACTTAACATACTTTTAAATAGACGTAACTTTAATTTAAGAATTTTGAAATACAATTTAAACTAAAAACTAAGTCGGTGCGACTTTACCACAAAACATTAATTTCCCAAACTCATCAAATATCCTTAAATCATTTTGATGAATGTATTTTAAAATTTAAATAAGCTGAATATTTTGAAGGATATTTTTTTAAATTAAAATATAAAGACCAGTCCACCCCTGATACAAATAATGCCTAATATTAAAGGTGCCCATATAATTAATTATTTTCAAAGAGGAATTTCTAAGATAGTCCTATTTCAACCGTTTAAGTCTAAACACAGTCACTTAAAACACAGTCTATGAAGCGTCAGTGCTGGCCAAGTGCAAAAATAGCGAACATGGGCCAACATTTGTAAAATGACGTCTGATAGTGAAAGTAAGGTTATGGTCGCAGCTGCGACCTTGCTTTTGATCTTTAAATTAGATTAAAAGTATAAAAAATTACTTTTTACATTAAGTAGACCTCATAATTAAGCAAAAATGTTATATCCTTCCTTTTGAGTGCAACACTCTCGACTGATGGGATGAGAAGTGTGTGCGCGTCGTGTGTATGAGGCTAACATGCATACGTAAGTCTGCACCACTGCTAGTCAAACTCCTATGACTTGTGATAAGAATAAGCCTCAGCAGTGAACGTCCAGCGCCAATCCCAGCGTACGTTGGCTGTGACTTGCTACTTGTTGCCCATACACACGATCTGCGGAGCTAGATAAATGTAAACATTGGCCGTGACTTGCCACGCCGTCTGTAGGAGCCTTAAGTAAGATGTAGCTCTTTAGCAAAATTATGTTATTTTAAGATATACCTATGTTATGACTAGAGTGCTGTTAAGTTAGATCATTATACGTTTTACTCCTACTCAGGGCCGGATTTCCCTATAGGCTAAGTAGGCTTAAACCTAGAGCCTCTTAAGTCCAGAGGGCCTCAATATTCAAAAAGATGTATATGTACTAAAAAAATATATATGTATATATGCTATAACTCAAGAAACATAGACCATACGAAGGATTTTATAATTCACCCTGAATCTAGTTTTTCCCTTTATAGGTTAACTAGGGAATATACGTTTTTGAACATGTTTATGGGTAGCAAAATGTCGATATCTCATTGAGCCAAAGACATATTGAGGAATCCGTAAAAAAAGCATTCCACCCCTTTAAAAGAACTCCCACAGTCTTATGCAGACCTCTACCAAATAATGCATAAAGAAAAAATACAGATGGCTTTACCTAACATAGAAGCAGTCCTATGACTACTTCTTAGTTTAATGGTCACTAACTTTTTTGAAGAGAGCTCTTTTTCAAACTTAAAAGAATTAAAAATAAATTCAGGAGCACAATGTCTGAAGACAGATTAGCCGCACTGAGCATTCTGAGCATTGAAAGTGATAAACTTAGAAATATAAAAAAAAATAGGTGGTTTATTTAAGGGGCCTAAAAATTTGAGTAACCTAGGGCCTCGCATTATGCAAATCCGGCCCTGCTCCTACTTAATTGGAAAAAAACATTTTTCTTATTAATTTATAGTTCGTTTAGAATTGACCCGAAGTTGAAACATTATTTTGTTTAACAGTCATCGTTAATTTTCACAAAAGCGGCTTGCAAATAACATTTGAATTTAGGTACATTTTTACTAAGTAACTGGTATAGCAGCCTTTTTGTAAATGGCAGAAGAAAGTTAAATTGCTCTGGCGCGCTCGCTAGTATAACTGGGATTGGGATAGATCATGACGTCATTTACTCGCTCGCTGAGCAATTCTAGAGTGGTCCAATCGAATACGCTATTATAGACGTAGTCGGTTCTTGTACTAGCCTACAGCCTACAGTACCCAGGAGAACATGGTTTGAATCTACGATGACTCGTTCCTTCATTACCATTATCTGCAGAATGAGATTTGGACACACTCTTACGAGAAGCCACCTGAACCGTATTAACATGAGCCCAACTCCATATTGTGACTGTGATAACGCCTCAATTCAAGATATCAACCATCTGCTATTCATCTGCCCATGATAGAGTACACATCGCAACAATTTATTTAATACGCTGAACTCATTTAATATTCCGTGTCCAACCTCTGTGCACCAATTACTATATATCAACAAAGAAAAAATTCTCCAGGAAATAGCAAAATACCTAAGGAATAGTAAAATCAAAGGATAACAACAATAAAATATAATACATACACACCAAAAAGAAGAAATACTGGTTAATGACACAAGTAGTCAGGACCAAATAAAGGGAGAAAAAAAAATAATATGTAATTAAAAATCAACATCGTTATGGTTAACAGTATACTTGTCTGCGAAAAATACTTGCACATTTTAAACAAAATCAGCGCTTAATCCTACCATTTACATAACATTTAAGTGCTATTGAAATTATTTACAATATATATTTTACCGATGATTCTTTAAGAATAAAAAATGTAATAGAAATTATCTGTAAAATATTTCGATAGTTCTTCACTTGTGACAAAGATATATTGTTTTGTGTCAATTCTAAATGAACTATAGTAGGATTAAAATGTATTAACACCTAGGGGATATCTAGTTAAGACAAATAACTCTATAGCTGTACAGTTGCTTATATTTTGTTGCTAGTATTAGAAAATTGGAAAACGGCATTATTCTACAAAGAAAATTAAAAACTAAAAGTGCAATTATAATATAAGCAAAATGTTTCACATTTGACTCCATTCTAACTTTTTTATGATGATTGGTACAGGATATTCCAAATATCGCGGGTGACCTGGCAATACCTCCTATCTGCATAAATAGAAATTTAAAGGAGAGGTAAAAAACTGCTTTATGTCAACCGTTTTTGCGCAGTTTAAGATAAAAGGTAATGCTTTGTACGAAGTTTAGACCTTAAATATTTTTCTTGTTTAAGAAGTATTGTCGCAACTTGTGCAGTAATACGTGGATTACAATGCAAACCAAGAACTTATTTTCGCTAAAAATTGTAGATAGGAGGTATGGCCAGGTCACCAGCGATATTACGCTTTATCATACCTGAATTTTTAGTTTTGGATGCAACATTATTTACCAAAGGATGGGCGTAATAGGCTTATTTATTGTTATGTCTAGAAAAATCGGTACGTGATAGAAAAAAATATTGGCAACTAGTATGCTAGAAAATGTAAAAAACGAAATTATTTTGTAGGAATATCCTGTACTACATTCGTTGTAAAACATTACAAAACTGTGCCTCCAGGCTATAATTTTTATTGAAAAAAGTGCATTTAAAATCTGTCCAATTTTTAACGAGTCATTGCAACAACAATATAAATGAAACTTGTAAATTTTATGAAACCCCTAAAATATCTAGAAAGGCAACGATTTGGAAATAACTGCGACACAACACTAATCGTGGCATCCAACACTGGAAATACAAAGGAGACTTTGGTTTATAATAGCTCCGTAACATAAGGCATGTGCATAAAGATGAGTACAAAGAAGTGTCATTATTCTGAACATCTGTTTAAAACAGAACAAAGATAGTCCTATACTTCTTATGTTATGCTTGTGCTATGGTTCTATTATAAATAAGGCTTTAGGATTGGGTAGTGTTCGGAAATGTGTTTAAAGTTATTCTTCTTATATATCTGAAACGAGCGTTTGATCAATGCGTTGTTCTAGCACAGAGGTCGGCAAACCGCGGCTTGGTAATACCAATGACTAAAATAAAACATATTTATGCACTACTCATTATGCTAAACAAAAGTCATGTATTAAAACAAAATTATGGCTCTTTAAAATGTTTCCAGATGCCGTAAAGGGTGAATTTGGCTCTTTAGTCTCTAAAGTTTGCAGATCCCTGTTCTAGCAGAAACGATAATTTTAACGTGAAAATTTAAGAGTTATCTAAAAAGTTAGCTGAAATAAAAGTTAACTAAAAGTTAGGGTAGTGCAAAGCAGTAGTGTGTTGGAGCTAGCTCGCAAGGGCTAGCGCGGGCTGGTTGCTACATTTTCATGAAATATGTGAGTCTATTGTCGGTTTGTTGGCTCTCGCGATCCTTTATTTAGATACTCATGTAGTTTGCAAGCTGGTTGAAAAACTAATTTAAAAAAATTAAATTGTATAAAATTACAATTAAGTATTAAAGTCAAACATATTAATTACTCTAATAATAGTATAATGCAATATTTTACATTGAACAGTTGTTGTAATAAATGGGTATGTATAAATGAAATACAACTTGTATTTCAATTACTGCTTTTGCGATTGCAATTGAAATTCTGATTGGATGTTTAGAACAAATAATGCACTCCGGCGTCGTACTTTTAGCGGTCTGGCATTTTTCACCCGTGAACGCATTTAGTGTGAAATAAACAGTCGTATAGGCTCACACGTGGATAATCAAATGTCGGATACTCGGCGACTGGGATACGGAGACTTGGAGACTCGAGACTGTAGTTGCTCGTCATCTTCACACGACCACTACTAAAGTTGCGAGTTTCCTATCAATCTATCAGTTCCCTCCGGAATCCGGATGTGCGTTATCCAGTGCGCTTTGCAAAATGTCTAGTGACAGTAGTAGTGATGAGGATATCATTATTCAGTATTATTATTACCCCCACAGAAAGAGAACAGTGAGAAGATTCTGGTTACACCCTTACATCGAAAGGAACATAAATTGTAGATTGTTTGTTGCTGCAAAAGAATTGCAGGAATCTGATTCTAAATTGCATTCTACAGAATGAGAAAGGACACGTACCAAAATCTAAAGCAGCTCATCACTACCTGCCATTCGTTCTGAGGAACGAGTTCTAATGTTTTAACTTGTAATTGTATAATTCTGCAAAATTTTCTACTTCCGCCACGAACCTTATATTAAATTCTTTCTCGGTGAAGGAAACCAAGCAACTGAACGACTCTGAGACTAGCATGCCGGGTCTCCTAGTCTCAGATTGCGCAGTTGCCGAGTATCCGCGACTGGAGTACTCTAGGATGAGTAAGTAAAGGATGCGCTATTCGTATACTAACAACATTGACTATTGTGTGGAAACCCCTGTTGAGAAAGAAGGCAATATATGTCTGTACTGTGCTCACTGCGACTACGTAATGCGCATGTGCTTCATTTGAATTTGAAACAAGCGTATTTTTAAATGAAAATAATTATGGAATTTCTTAGAAATTATTCTAAAATCTCGTAATTTCACAGCAAATTTTAGAACATATTTGAGAAATTTGTATAACACGGTGTTAATCTTCTGCGTATCGTGTCAAACGGACCTAAAACTGTATAAATGTGTATTTAAAATTTATCTAATCATTTTAAAATAATATTATTTGTCATTAAAATAATCTTTAATGATATTTTAAAAATTAAAGGCTGGCAATAAAGGAGGCAGTATTATGAATTTAATAGTCAGTTAAAGGATAAAGTGGTAGTTACAATAAACTAAAATAAGCTTGAAAAATATTAGTGCCAAATTACTACCCAAACATCTTGTTGCGAAAATTACATGACTATGGCCCGATTGCAAGAATCTCTATTAAATTTAATGATTCAAAATACCAGAGGTGGCTAGCTATGGGTTCTTTTCAAATATTCCGATAAGACGTTGAAGGGCCACATCCTTTGAGTATCCCCCCCACAAACCAGAAATTAATTTAATTTTTATCGTTCGATTAATGAAGGATTGAAAGACGGATGTACAAAATGAAATATATGGAGGAGGGGGTGCAGAGGGGTTAATTTTGATATATATTTTTTTACATTACATAGAAATATTCTAATCTTTACCTATAAGGGATGGTTTGATAATTTTTATTTAGTTGTGATAATTGATTAAATGGAAAGTATGGAAATAAAATATATAACACAAATAGATACACATATGTTTATTCGTTTTGAAATATCACAAGTCTGTTGAACATTTTTCTTTTCGACACCTTGTGTATATCTAACAATTTAGCACAGTAATAGAGGCTTACGTGTGTACGCAGTACCGCGATATATATCTTTCTCACTCAGTAAGGGTTTCCACACATTTTACACACGAATAGCGCATCCTTTACTTAATCATCCTAGGGAGTACTCCCCTATGAGAGCCGCCGCCTGAATACACATGGCTCGTCTCATAGTCGCCGAGTATCCAAGATTTAAGTATCCTCGTGTGAGCAGAGCCTTAGAGCCGCCTCGCGAAATTCGGTTGTTAAATTGTCACGAAATTTTAGAGCTGTTTTTTTAAATATTTCGTGCCGGTTGATAAACATACTCGTTATATTATATAAAATTACAAGTATTAAAATCAAACATTTTACAGTGAATCATTGTAAGTATATTAAATGAAATACAGATATTCGTACAACTTTTTTCTTATTGCTTTTGCGATAACGATAACGATTTTGATTCGATGTCTATCCAATAATGCGCTGTTCATCGAGGAGCTAAAATAAGCTCTTTTTTACCGAGCCCGTTGTTAACTATTTACTAACACATTGTTGCATGAACAACTAAACTATTTTGGAACTAACGAAGCCTCATAAAACGTCCATATTTATTTCCAACCCCAACAAAGATGTATGAACTAACCAATGTGTTGACAATAGTAAACTTTGCAGTTCATTTTACGAGTTGTTGCGGTAACTCAATTAAAACTGTTACGTCCTGTTGCCTTAGTGATTCTTAAGGCAAAGTTTCAAAAACACTGTGATATATTTATTATTGAACATACTCACTCCTAAATGTCAAAAGTAGCGACATGATGGCAACGGGCGAAAATAACGGTTTTATATATACAGTCGAGGACTAAATTAAGTGGACAGTTTCAAACCTTTTCAAACAAATAAACGTATCTGTTAGTTTCCTACAATACCTTCTTTAAATTTTAATTTATATTTTGTGCATATATGTACCTATCTTAAAATTAATGAACAAAATATTTTTAAAGAAAACAAATAATATTTATTAAAAATATAAATAGTTATTTATATTTGTTTTCCAAATAGTTATTTAAATATTAAGAGAGGAAAGTAATATTTACCAGTCGAGAACATTTTTGCGCCCGAACGACAGCGAGGGCTAACAATAGAGTCTAAGACTGGTAAATATTTACCTCCCGAATTGTTTATAATATTTTTTCCACTCTCAAAGTAATTTTTAATTGCATAGTTTCTTTTTGATGAATTTATTTTAGATATTTGAATCAAATATCAGTATGTCTGTAGCCGGTTCCCAGCAAACATTTTTATACGGGCTAGTACTGGTAAAGCACATACTCCCCGGCATTGAAAGTAATGGGCCAGTACCCCGGTGTCCCCGTGGCCGTTACTGGCCCATTGATGTATCAGTTGCCGGCCCAGCAACGGTAAAGTGCAAAATAATCGCATTAGTTGCAAGATTTATTTCTGATGGTTTTAAGTAAAAAGTATGAGTGAAGAAGAGTGCTTATAAAATGCTGGTAAAGTACTTCGTATAGGCGGAATGCGAAATACAAATGTGAAGTACATCATTAATACTGGCGTTGCACTTACTTTTGGTGCCAGTAATTTACCAGCATAAAAGCAGTTAGCCGGCATTCGGCCGTTAGTTGAATGTTTGCTGGGTTGCTATGGTTTTCATCAAACAAAGCGTGAATATTAAAAGCGTTGTGTCAAAAGTTTGTAAAATGAACTTGAACAAAAGTGAAAGAGAAATGGGAATTGATGAGGCTGCAAACTCTACATGTTCCTTCCTTTTGCCGAAGAAATCGAAGAGACGTTACCAGATGGCATAAAAATTTATGTTTTGTTTTTATTTTTTTCACTTACTACCCCGGGGAGGTAAATTTTTACTTCCCGTTGCTATAGTAACCAAAGCTTTCTAGGTAATGTGTATCTACTACCATCAAATCAATGTCATAACAATGTACTTACTATGTATAGAGTTGAAAAAATATGTTTTGTTCATTCATTTTAAGATACATATATATGTACAAATTCTAAATTAAAATTAAAGTAGGTTTTGTGTGAAACTTTAGGAATTATAGTTATACGTCTGAAAAGTTAGGTACTGTCCACTTAATTTGGTCCGCGACTATTTATCTATATATACGAAGGTCATTCATAAATAATGCACACGATTTTTCGGTTTTTTACATGTTTATTATTATTACAGTATTTCTTTACAGTCCTTCAATATAATCTCCCTGCTTCTCAATAACCGAGTCCCTACGTTTGGGAAGTTTCACTATGCCATCCAAGACTTCATTCATCTGTCGAATGGCTCGGATAACGGCAGCATTAAGCTCTTCCAGAGACCGATAACGATGTCCACGCATAGGTTTTTTCAGCTTTGGAAATAAGTCGAAGTCTGTGGACTCATGTTCGGACTTAAAGAGCATGAGGTAACACTTCCCAACTATATTTACGCAGTTTTTCGGTTACGACATTCTCGATGTGAGAACGAGCGTTATCATGGAGAATTAATGACCCAGCCTCGAGCAACTGAGGTCGTGTATTGTGCATTTTTCTGCGCAATTTTTGCATAAAGTCACGAAAATAAACTTCTGTGACACTTGTCCCACATGAAACTCTGTATGTTTTACACTTCGTTCATCTGTTGATGTTTTCATCCTTTCTGGTACCACGAAAACGACTAGCCCAACGAGAAACCATGCTACGGTCACCGCAAATTTCACTTAAGGCTCTGTGGATTTCTGTCGGGTTTTTGCCACGTTAAGTTTCGATCTTATGTACGACCTCTGATCGTCAACAATCACAATACCCGAAACTCCTGCAGGCTCCATTTCTAGTTCGCGTTTGTTAAAAACAGAGTACGTTATAAGTGAAAACAAATCACACGATACTTCCTCGAGCCTTCATCTACAATTGACATAATTGTCACTGTTGTTGCATCATCCAACCCATAGTGTTGCCAAACTGTGCATTATTTATCAAATAACCCTCGTATAGATAGTATATGACTTCATATTGTACTAGATATGTGGCAAATGAAAAATTCGAACGAAATTGTAAATCGTGCAATAGGTATCTTGATATAAAACAATAAAAAAAAAACTTTCTGGCAACTTTTTTTTATTAAAATTATTGTGGCATTTATCATAGGGGCCTTGGATTTTAACCTTAGCCCTTAGCCTTAAACTGTACTAGCATGTAAGAGCCATTATATTGTAAACTGTGATTTTTTGGTGAAAATAAAAAAGAATAACAATGTGCGCTTATACAGTATTATAATTTTAAGCCAAATAGTTATTTGTGAAATTATGTATACAAATTGCTATTTATGTATTCTAACTGTTGTATTACAATTTTATGAAAAAGATGTCAATAAAAAGATATTAAGAAAATAATCAGTTTATTAAAACCACAACATATCAATAGGGTTAAGCTTCGTTTACAATAGATCTATAGCGCCAGTGCGTTGAATGAGCATAATGATGTGGTATCCTTATTCTGTTTATAATAAACTTCATGGATTCCTCTTTATGATCAAGCAATGCTCTTGTGCTATGGATCTATTATAAACGAGGTTTTATTCTGAACGGACCTGTTCCCGTTTAAGCTGCATTCACAGCTCTAAAATTAATTGACTATACGCTACGAGTTATTCACTGTAAATTGACACTAACCAGTTTGTCATACGGTAACTCAAGAGACCGTTCGCAGCTATAAATTAATACACTGTACGTTGTCGACTAAATAATATCTCTGATTAGAAATAGCTACAACGGCTTCACGTGTACAGTTCTACACAATGGTAGCTAGTCAGAACCCTTTCCAACCATTACAGATGTGAGACAAAGTTGTGTGATGTCACCGCTTCTTTTTTTGATAGTTTTAGTCGCCGTGGCTAGACGATCAACAGCCAACAAACCCTGAGGAATCATTTGGAATCCGCTAACACCAACAGTCAGACTGGAGTCATTGGATTTTGCAGACGATAAATGTGAGTTGTCGCATAAGCATGGAGACATGCAGCAAAAACTGAATGACCTCACGATTGAATCTGCAAAAGTTGGATTAAAAATTAATAGCTCCAAGATGAAAGAAATGCGGATAAATGCAGAAACCGATAGACCTTTACTGCTCGGTAACCATCAAATCGAACGTGTGAATGATTTCCAGTACTTGGGGAGTGTTGTGTCTGTGGACGGTGGCGCGGATATAGATGTGAAAAGCAAAATACGCAAAGCGAGAGGCGCCTTCATCCAACTTAGCCGTGTATGGAATTCTGCGATCTGCAGTACTTCCACGAAAACTACCATATTCAGGGCATGCGTGACGGCAGTTCTTCTGTACGGCTGCGAGATTTGGCTCGTAACAGAAGCTATCAAGAGAAGAGTGCGAGTATTTGTAAATTGATGTCTTCGAAGAATCCTTCGCATTTATTGGCCACGTAGAATATCAAACGTAGAATTGGGGGAAAGAACTGGTCAAATGGACATTAATTTGCAAATAAAAAGAAGAAAGTATGGTTGGTTAGGGCACACTCTTCAAAGGGCTCCTAGCGAAGTGTATCAATATGCACTAGCATACAACCCTCAGGGCAGTAGGCGTAGAGGGCGACCCAAGAACACCTGGCGTCGCTCAACCCTGCTAGAAATAAATGCATGGAGCTCTCAAAACCAAGACAAAAGACAACAACATCAACATCACCGACTTGAAGCCTGGCAGATAGACGAGTTAGATGGAGAAATTTTATTGACAGCCTATGCTGTTTTTAGACGCAGTCCAAAATCATCCGATGATGAACAAGGCTTGATGACGTTGTCGACTATAGATAGTTATCCAAATTTTATAGTTACTGCGTTATAGTTAACATAAAAAATACTGTCGCACAAATTGCAACAAATTTCGGAAATCGTAAAACGAAAAAGAATTGTTGTAGTTGCTTCTATAATTTTGTTATTAAAATTTAGTAATAAATCACGATCTCGCCAATGGCGATTTTGTAAAAAGTCACATAAATGCATTTATTCCTTTGTAGTTCATTTTAAACAAAATAGCTGTCACAACATTTGTTATGAATTAATTTTTATTGCTGTGAACGCTGTCATTAAACGTTAAAACAGTCTATTAAATGTATCCACAACGCATAGCGAACTGTCCAGTCATTTTGAAGTTGTGAATGCGGCTTCTAGCTGAATTATTGCAGATTCGACAGATGCTACATGTTAAAGCAGTGGTACTCAACCTGGTCCCTACTGGTAGGAATTTTTTGGTGGGCGGTAGGGGTTTTGTCCAATGCTGGCTACTTTCCGTTTTTTTTAAATGTATTTGACGTTTTAAAAACATTAAAATGGAAATTTTTTAAAGTATTATTTAAAAAAATTTCATAGCATTATTGAAAAACATTTTCATTAAGTTTTCATAAAATTCCTTACTGTTTATAGATAAATTTCTCAAAATTTACAATTTTTATCGCCCGTGCATAAGTTTAGTTCACTTAACGTGAAAGTAAATGGCGTTTTTGCAGCTAAATTTTGCGAAAGTATTTGGTAAGTTATTATTATTATACAACAGGTGGCCGGTATGAAAATTTTTCTACCAATAGAGATGCTAAAGTGGGCGGTAGGTATGAAAAGGTTGAGTACCCCTGTGTTAAAGGATGCGACTTATTTTAACTTTGAAGGTCTACAGTCAGGGTAAGTAAACACATTTTGTTAAGAATAATCCAAAAAGTTTCTGTTGATACAAAGTTAGTTATATATAAAATTACCTTTTCACCTACAAAATTTGATCAAGCAATATGCAGAAGTCGAAGATAACTACTTGTTGTGATGCAGCTGTTATTTTTCAGTTGACTGTCGTTGAGTTTATTTTTCTTCAAGTTATTCGTGTATAACTAATTTGACTTTCTTTATTCCGGTGATTTTTAAGTTGCATCGAAAAGCTCTGTCGGTATGAAATTTTTGTTTTGATATTTTTGTGAATTTTATTAAAAAAAAAAACTGCGACAAAAATAACCGAACTTTTGGTGAAACTTTTGTCAAAATGTCGAAATGGGTGTTTTTAGTGGTTCAGGAGTTTTAAAATTAGAAATTCCATCAACGATGAAAAAAGAGTGAGGAAAACAGTGGGGAGAGATAGGGTACACCGTTAATTCAGTATTGCCAACTGTGTCGAATTGTCGCCAAACTAGCTTTTTCTACATGGAATGTTTTCCTGCAGCTCCTGGATATTTTGGTGTTTAGTTCTGTAAACACAATTCTTTAGGTAGCTCCAAATCTGGAGCAGTTAGATCGGAAGAACTCGTTGGCCAGTTGAAATCGGCATTTCTTGAACTTAATCGTTCTCCAAACATGTGCCTCAGGAGCTGCATAGTCTGTCTCGCGGTATGGGCAGTCACTCCATTTTCTTGTCACCACACCTCAGGAGTGTCCTGAACAGCTGGACGGACAAAATTCTCTAACATTTCGCGGCACGTGGGCACGAAACCGGTCCGGGTCCTATTTCCGACGCCCCGGCGCCAACTTGCCGCGGCCCAAAGGACGCACAACACATAGTGACCCACCGCCGGTTAGAGCATACCGTTGGGCGACCGGCCGGGACAAGGCGGGTCCGAGCCACGGTTACTGCATTTCCTCTCTCGTCCTCGAAGAAGTTTGCTCAACACGAGATCTGTTTTCCGGGGTTCGTATGAAACATGGTCTCCCGACTCGTGGCAAGTCGATGACAGATTCTTGTTGTTGGGAACGATGAATTAAACGGATTATCGCCGCCACTGCGTGAATTTCAGCAGCCCGGGCCAATTTCGCCGCCCCCTTATTTAGGTATTTAAATCCAAAAGGCTCCAAAATTTACAGAATTGGCCGCCGCAAAAATGTGCCACCCCCAAAAATGTCCGGCGGCCCATCGTCCGATTTTTTCTAAATTTCGCCAACGCTGGGAGGAAGGTTCGACACGTAGGTAAGTGACGAAAATTTCGTTTTTCTGCGACGGCCGGGAACCGAGATACGATTTTGTAAAAATAATAGAATATTATGTCTCTTGAATATCAATTGCCGCTTGATTAGGTATAAAGCAGTGGTCTTCAAACTTTTTCGAGTCGTGGAACCCTTTACAATCTAAGAATATTCTGTGAAACCCCAAAAAATACTTTAGATTGAAAAAAATTGGAAATACAGTATATTTTATTAAGTTTTGCTCACCTCCAAAATATAAGTGATCAATGAGAAAAATAGGTCCCCACTTCCAAAAATGATGAACAAAAAAAAAGGTTCTCACCTCCAAAATTCAAGTGATGAGCAAAAAAAGGTCTCCCCCCCACCCCCCTCTAGCAACGCCACTGATTACCGCCGATTTAGAGAGCGGATTATTCACTTGATAATGACGCATGTATACTTTCTGTGTGAGGACAATGAACAAGCCGATTTTCAAAAAAAATTCTACGATTTTGGTTCTTTGGGGTGAGCTAAATTTCTCCATAGCAAATCTCCTAGGGTTGAAATGTTTATCAGAAAGGAAAAAAAAGAAAATTGTTATGAATTTTTCCAATGGCAGTGCGACTTTTGGGACACCCTGTAGTTTCATTGTTTATCAGATAAATTCCTTCTATCTCTTAAGACTCTAGCTTTTTAGAAGTTTCCTTTAAGGCGGCGCACAACCCTATAGTCCTCAATAGTTTCTTATACAAAACTAATAATCGGAAATAAAATTAATAACAATCTATATATCAAAATTTGCAGCGAATTTTTATCTATCTAATAGGATATTTTAAATTGTAGAAAAAACTGTTAGGTAGTTGTAAATAAGCAAATTGCATTATAGACGCCATCTTGTAAACCAATCGACGCATATTTGCGTACGATGCGGCAAATTGTATCTAAAGTTTCATTCTACAAATAAGATTCTAGCTATTTTGTTGTATTGTGAAAATTACTTATAGTTATTGTACTTGGTAATCTATTTTTGCCGCCCTCTTGTATCTGCGTACCAAGTGGCATTCTATTATCTTTAAGTATAATATTTTTCGACGAAGGCTTCAAACTATAAGTAATCAAGTCGAAAAAAAATTGACGTATTATTTGAACATTTCTACACAAAACTATATAAATATAAAAGATATTCGACACCCACAAATAGATTTAAAAAATTACAGAACAATATCGCTGATGTCTATTTTTAAGTTATTAAGCGATAATATTTTTATAATAAATGTTTCTACAATTAAAACTATCATATTAGATAGATACAAATTCGGTGCAAAATTTGATGTATAGGTTGATACTAATTTTATTTCAGATTGTTAGTTTTGTATAAGAAACTTGTAACCTCCGGAGGTTATACGCAGCCTTAAATGAAGTTTGCTAATTTTCAAAGAAAAGACACTGCCTAGATGTTCCGATAAGCAGAGATTATTTATGATTTGTGTACGACTTTTGTTTATGTCATAGATTGTAATGATATTGTCAATACATGTTTTTGAATGTGATGGAACGCGCATATTTTCAGTTGTTGTATGAGTTTTGTGTGAAGCTGTGTAAATTGCTATTAAAATCTGTGTAAAAATCACCAGCCAGTATAATATATTTATTTTTATTGTTGCTGTATTCCAATATTGTGTTTAGTGTTTCTATTAAAACAATAATTTCCTATCGTTGATGTGTATGTAGTTATTAGTACAGTATTTATTTTTGTGAGTTCAATTGCGCAAAATTCCGCGTGGATATCTTAACTCAAGTTTTTTATGTAAGTAATTTATTTGTTATTTACATTTTTTTAACTAATACTAAGACTCTAATTATATTCACAGTGGGTTTGATTATATTGTGTGGCCGTTAAATATCCTTCTATATTAATATACTGTTCAGAATCTAGCTAGAGCTCATTTAAACAAATAATTCGGAACTCTGTTTCGTTACTATGAATAAAGTGTTCTAAAACTTCAGTTTTATTTCTAATTGAACTGGGCGATAGGTGGTGGTCAGACCCAAGGCCAATAAAGAAAATTTAAAAAAAAAAATCTTATTGACTGCATATTTATATAGAAAACATTCCACGCTTTAAAGGATTCGGTCCATTTTTGTTTGTTGTTCTAATAAATGATTTTTAGGGTTTAGTAGGTATGACCAAAAAACCCTTGTACCGTCATTTTGTCGTCTGTCTGTCTGTCTGTCTGTCTGTCTGTTCGGTAAAAATTGTAGCCAAACGGCTAAACCTAGAGAGTCGAAATTTGGCATGCTTATACAACTTTTTGACCCGCACATAGGAAAAATACTAAAACATCTAAAAAATATAAACAAATATATGCTCATGTAAAAAAAATATATTTTTTTACAATTCTGTGTAGAGTATCAAATGAAAGCCCTTGGTATGTGGATTAACGATCAAATTTTTTTTTTGCAAAATAAATTATTTTGAGGCGATAATTGCCAAAATTGTGCAAAAAAATTTTTGTCCCACACCCTGTAGCCCAGATGGTTTAAACTAAAAATCTGAAAAAATTCTCAGTAATGTACATTGCTGTGAACCGGAATAGTACAACAGGAATTTTTGATCAGATTATGTTTTCGGAAAATAACGCATTTTTTGTGTTTTTAAGTAAAATATGTAATATATTTAATCCGCTATTTAACATAGTAAACGAGTAATCCTGTATAGCACAGTGGTAGCGTTGTAGCTCAGTGAGTTGAAACTACTGTAAGAAACTGTGTTCAAATCCCGTAAATTTTTATTTTTTCAGTTTTTTTTTTTGCATTTTTACTTTGTTGAAATTATAATTTAATTCTATATTTGAAGGTATCAGAGGGCGAGGCTTATGATTTAAGCAACCAATGGAAGCCATAGGCGCAATTTTCAAAATCTTAATGAACCTTGCTATATAAAAAAAATACTGCACACATTTAGAAACTTAAATAATGGTATTAGGCATTCGAATTAAAATTCATAAAAAAATATTTTGACATAAAATTTGTTTTGGCATCCCAAATAATTATCACACAGTTAATAAATACCTGCAAAACCCTGAAATGTGTGAAAATTCACACTTCACATCAATTTTTATATTTTGCAATCACAAGTCAGTTATTATGAAACTGAATTGAGTGTTATAATGAGTTTCATTATGACACTAAACATTTTACTTTATAAAATTGGTAAAATTGGCACAATAACTTGCAAATCTTTCAAAACATAATTTATTCATTCCTTGAAAAATATAAAACTGTTAAATCAGTCCAACCAACCGCTACATTTACATATCAAATTCCCTAATCGGTAAGGTTACCATATTTTTTGTGCGCCAAACCGGGACAGGGTAAAATAGGCTGACCAGATTTTTTTACCAGAAAAAAGAGTATACTAAAAAACAAAAGGTTACACTCCAAAAATAGTAGTGACGAGCAAAAAAAAAAGGTTCTCACTCTCAAAATAGAAGTGATGAGCAAAAAAAAAAACAGACTAATACTAAACAGAAAAAGACTAATACTAAAAAACCGGAACATATTTCAAACCGGGACATATGTTGAAAACCGGGACATATGTTGAAAACCGGGACATAATGTTGAAAACCGGGACTGTCCCGGTCAAAACGGGACGTATGGTAACCCTACTAATCGGGGATGTTTGATTATATAATGTCACTATATTACGATTTCGGTTGGACATCACCATGTCCAACCGAAATCGTTTGCTGGGCTCAAAACAATTAGACCGGGAACTCATGACATTTTTGGTCTCCGATTTCATACAGCATGCCTTTTGGAGGAGAGAATATTTACCCTGTGACAACAAAAAAGGGATGGTACTAAACCCCTGCACGCTTTCCGGTCATAGGGAAAATTGCATTTCCACTTGCAATAAATTTTTGTGTTTTTCTCTGATTTAATATTGCTTGCCCTTTTGTCAAAAGAAAGTTATAACAAATTTAAAGTCTTTTAATTATAGGCATGCCTTATGAAAACGCGGAAAATCATATTTTTTTATTACAAGATCACATGACCGTTTGAGCCCTTTGGGACCCTCCGAATCGCATGCATATATTTAAAAGACTTTAAATTTGTTATAACTTTCTTTTGACAAAAGGGCAAGCAATATTAAATCGGAGAAAAGCACAAAAATTTTGTCTTTAAGTGGAAATGCAATTTTCCCTATGACCGGAAAGCGTGCAGGGGTTTAGTACCATCCCTATTTTGTTGTCACAGGGTAAATATTCTCTCCTCCAAAAGGCATGCTGTATGAAATCGGAGACCAAAAACTGTCATGAGCTCCCGGTCTAAATCTTATTGGTCGATTGTGGGCCGCACATATAAACAGGATAAATTAATCACGCTACTATATTTTGCATCCTTTAATAATTTTATTTTATATCATCAATAAAAGTACAAATAAAACTGCAAATTAAATTTTAATGTGAAACTTGTTTTTTTGTTGTGCATATATTGTGTAAATCAGGAAAAAAATGTTAAAAAGTGCGAAAAGTGAAAGTGAAGAGGCGGCAAATATTGATTGTGCTTCATTGTTACCTGAAAAATTAAATTATAGATACAATCAAGCATTTGAACTGTTTTCGAAATAGTGTTCGGGGATAAATGTTATCGAAATTACTGATAATATTATGTTGGCATATTTTCAAGAGCGATCTATAATTTTAAAGTCACCAGCAAGTTTCTGTTATGAATATTCAATGCTGAAGTTAACCCTTTACCTCATAGTGTGCCATATATGGCACATTCCGATTTTTATTTTTTATTTTACTTTTAAAACGGAATCAGAACGTTACTTGATGAATGTTCTCATATATGCCACATACACAGCAATGGATCCTGCAGTATCTCAAGTAATGGGCTGCAATAGATTTGAGGATATCAAGCGGAATTTGCACTTCAACGATAATTCTGAATTTATTGAGAAAGGACATCTAGAAGATACGATCTTTTCTTTCAAAAATTCGAGGGCGACTGAATACGGAATCATTTTCTTTTGTAACATAGTGTAGAATCATAATGTTCCATGTATGGCACAAACCCTAAATTATTATTTTAATTATTATTTTTTCATAAAAATAATAATTAATAATTTAAATATATTTTTTTAATTAATTTTTCTATCAATAAGAACCAATTCCTAATGCCCATAAATTATTTCAGCCAAAAATAAAAATTCATGCAGTAAAGGATTAACAATTTCAATATATAGAAATCAAGATATTTCAAATATAAGTGGCTGAGTGCGTTTCTCACAAAAAAAAAAAAAAAAAAAACGATGGATAGGAATCTAAGATATTTACAAAAGATGTCAATCTACTTGACACTAGGGATGATATGTCTATCAAAAAAATTTAAATTAATTCAAAAGAAAATAATCCTTCAATTAATATATCAAATTATTCAAACTATACCATTATTATTAGCATAAACTAGTGGGTGTACCCGTGCTTCGCTACGGCATTTCACTACTTTAAAACAAAAAATTAGCTGTAGCCACCACAAGATCGACCACCATCACAAAGTACTTGTTTATTTATGTTGCTTTATCAAAAAATGTCTCAAATAAAAGTTGTTAGTTATTGCTTTTATAGTAACTTTTGTTAAATTTTTTAGATATATTTCTCTGTTATGAAATATATCTCTGCAAAAATCTTAAAACCGACATGAGTAAACTCCTATTTCTAGTTGACCGATTTTTACCAAAAGTCGATCAACTCGTGCCATTGATGTCAAAAGCTTAAATATGAAGTTTCATAAAAATACTTTTAGCCGAATTCGCTTTGCACGACAGACAGACAGACAGACAGACAGACAGACAGACAGACAGACAGACAGACAGACACACAGACATCATGCTAAATAGTCAAAACGTATGCAGGGACCTCAGTTCGTGGAGATCCATCGAAATCTCGAAATGTCAAAATCGGTATGAACACAATACCTCCCTTATATATGTTGGCAGTCGGTAAAAAAGTAGAATATAACGCTCACAACGTTATAGTTAAATATATAAAACGATAATATAATTTACAATTAACTATTAGACGATGGGAAATACAGAAATTTCCAATACTGCCATATTGGTAAGTTCCGCACCAAATAGCGACATACATGTACAACTTTATACATTTCTGTGTATGAGTACACTTTACACTGTGATAACTCCGTTATTATTAATCTTTGATGTATAGTGTAAAATACATTATGATTCTACGTGCAATGCTCTAATTTATTATTCTAAAATAATTGATACATCACTATAAAACTTACGATGTTATGCCCCCACAAACTTTATAATACAAAAACTATTACGTTTAAAAACAGAAAATTGACTAATACACGATATCGGTGCATGATAGGTATATGCTCTTCCGAACTTTTTCTTAGATCTAGTTAAGATCTACATTTTTTGTCTACATTATATCAATGTATCTCTTAAGTTTTAACCTTCGTAATCAATTTAAACTGCACGGAGAGTGAAAAATTATGGTTTCCCCCTATAACGCCCCCTAGGGGGACATGGATGAAGTTGGAACCCTTGCTAAATCTTTCCTCAGATTATTTTACCCCCCTGTACTATATTTGGTTAAAATCGGTCCATCCGTTTGGCTTTACATAAAAGACAGACAAACAAATAAAGACACAGAAATTGATTTTTATATATAAAGATAAATAAATAATTGTCTAATATTCTGTTTCTCCTTCAAAATGACGTTTGTTACATTTTTATCCTGGCCGCGTACGTGTTACTTACGCGCTTAGTAACCGTAGACCTCAAACTTTCTCTTACGTTTACATGCGCGTTTCTGGGGTTATAACGCTCATTTACGGTAGGTAGTATAAAAATACTATTATTTTTTCAAAGTTAAATTAATTGAATATCAAAATAGAGTCGCTACAGACACTGAAATTGTCAGTGTTGTAATGTATCTAGATACAGTAACTAGATACTTTTTCAAGTTTCTAGATACAAATTAGATACTTTTTGAAATATGTATCTGTATCTAGATATTTAAATTTAAGTATCTGGTATCTGTATTTCAGATACTTTGATCGTTACTTTATTTTTATACCATGATACCGAGCTGATATAATAGTTTAATTATAAATTGTCTTAAAAGGATATTAAATAATGAACTGTTGTTTTGTTTCACAGATTTATTTATTTTACTGACCATGGTTTCGGCTTGCG
Source organism: Liopterus haemorrhoidalis (assembly GCA_963971575.1). Classification (NCBI taxonomy): domain Eukaryota; kingdom Metazoa; phylum Arthropoda; class Insecta; order Coleoptera; family Dytiscidae; genus Liopterus; species Liopterus haemorrhoidalis. Next base: position 86,572,455 of record OZ020611.1, read on the forward strand.
CCATTTTCAAAGTAACAATGATGCAAATCTTACAAACTAAAACTCATTTATACTATGCTAAGGTTTATGGTTAAAAAATCCCAACAATAGGGGATAGGCATGATTTTTTTTTATTTTTTTATTATATTCCTCTTGTTGTATATAAACATAAAAAACAGTTTTTAATTTTTTTTTTTTTAATTTGAAGGCTTTAAAAAATCAAAAATGTATGTAGCGCGCGAAAACGACGTGTGACGTCATAATCCTTTCTAACTGACGCATGAGACTACAGCCAATCCAGCGAACGGTTGTTTATGCAGCGAACATAGTCTGTTGTGAATTATTTGTTTGTGTAACTTTTATAGGTTATGTAAAGGAGAGTGATTTTAATTAAAATAAAGTTTAATTCTATAAAAACAATTTATACATGTTTACCGAATTAAATTTTATATTAAAATATGGAATATCCAGGCCCCAATACTTCGAAACATTATCGAAAATATTGTTCAGTACCGATGTGCACAATTAGTTCAACTAGAAATCCAAAAAAACTATTTATATCATTACCTAATGGCGAAAAACAACAGAAAAGGCGAAATTTGTGGCTGAAAACTATGAGGCGAAATAAAACCGATATTTCAGAAAAAAGTAAACTTTATGTTGTGTGCATAAATGCATCAATGTTGGGTAAATTATCACTCTGAGCCCTAACAAAATCTTGATCTGCCATTTTAATAGTAAATACGTGAAAAATTGTTTAAAAACAAATACAAAACTCTCGAACAATACAATACACACACGTGTGAAGATTATGTTGTAGCTGTCTGTATCTGTGATGTGAAAACCCTATCGTTTGACGTCATACTCAGTCGTTTCTACTCGGCAACCTTCGCCCCGTGCTCGGAATATTTCAAATTTACAATATTTTAATTAAAAAATTTGGCTATAATGTTAATTAAAATGTGATTTTTGTTTTGTTAGGTGACATAACTAACATTAACATATCAAAATAATGTAGTTTTAAGGAAATACAAATTTTATGCGTATCCCCTATTTTATAACGACAACTGAAAATATACAGGTAACAATAGGGGATAGGCATGATTTTTTTTTATTTTTTTATTATATTCCTCTTGTTGTATATAAACATAAAAAACAGTTTTTAATTTTTTTTTTTTTAATTTGAAGGCTTTAAAAAATCGAAAATGTATGTAGCGCGCGAAAACGACGTGTGACGTCATAATCCTTTCTAACTGACGCATGAGACTACTAGCCAATCCAGCGAACGGTTGTTTATGCAGCGAACATAGTCTGTTGTGAATTATTTGTTTGTGTAACTTTTATAGGTTATGTAAAGGAGAGTGATTTTAATTAAAATAAAGTTTAATTCTATAAAAACAATTTATACATGTTTACCGAATTAAATTTTATATTAAAATATGGAATATCCAGGCCCCAGTACTTCGAAACATTATCGAAAATATTGTTCAGTACCGATGTGCACAATTAGTTCAACTAGAAATCCAAAAAAACTATTTATATCATTACCTAATGGCGAAAAACAACAGAAAAGGCGAAATTTGTGGCTGAAAACTATGAGGCGAAATAAAACCGATATTTCAGAAAAAAGTAAACTTTATGTTGTGTGCATAAATGCATCAATGTTGGGTAAATTATCACTCTGAGCCCTAACAAAATCTTGATCTGCCATTTTAATAGTAAATACGTGAAAAATTGTTTAAAAACAAATACAAAACTCTCGAACAATACAATACACACACGTGTGAAGATTATGTTGTAGCTGTCTGTATCTGTGATGTGAAAACCCTATCGTTTGACGTCATACTCAGTCGTTTCTACTCGGCAATTTTATGCGTATCCCCTATTCCTAATTACTTATGTCATAATTCCTTAAAACTAATCCCTAAAAGTGGTGAGTTAAACATATCTGTAATACCATTGAGTATATTTGATTTAAATTTGTGTTTTTTAATTTCATGAGCCTCAAGTAAATATAGTTTTGGGCCTTTCTGTTCATAATGTAAGATTTCAGGTTCGAAATTTGATTAGTGGTTTGTATTCATGTGGTATTCAAAGGTTGAGTCACATTTTGAATTGATGAATGATCTGTGGTGTTCGGTGATTCTGGTTTTGAATGATCTACCTGTCTGTCCAATATAACAAGAATTACATGTGTCACAATTCAACTTATAAACTCCACTTTTGTCCATTTTATCTCTTTTTTAATAACCAGTTCATTATTTAATAACCTTTTGTGCATTAGCGAGTTTCACGAAGTCAAATTGTCGACAATTAAATATATAAATTGTCTTTTTAAATATTTTATTTTTACTATAAACAAAACTCAGAAAACAATTGAAATTCTGACGTGTACAAATTAAATTTATATGGAATGTTAAAAAAATATATTCTCACTCGTTTTTCGTAGCTTTTGAACGGCCGTAAAAATATATCATTGAAAATGGGTCATTATTAATGAAAATTAAGTTTTTGAATATCTATTGTTGCTATTTTGATGAGCAATTTACTAACAACATATGAAAAATTACATCCACACAAGTGGTTTGGGAGTGGGCCGTGGTTTTGTGAAGCCTTGGACAAGACAAATTAATGCCCTTCAAAAGTATCCAATTATTGAAAATACACTTTGATAATTTTTTTGGGGCATTTCTTCACATGATGCTCTAGTCCGCCTCACCCAAGGGCCGGCCATGCTACTGTGGATATTAAGTTCATTTCTTAATTGAAATCACTAAGATTGAATAAATTATTCAACGTTCATTTAAATTTAATTTGTAAGCTTGAGAATGTCAACTAAGATTTTGTTTATAAATTAAATGTGTATTGAAGGAGAAAAAAATAAATAATAATCACTTATTTCTTATCAATAATTTTTTATAAGTAATCAAAAATGATCGTGACATTACATGAATTCCACTTCAATTAGGTCTAAAATTTGATTGAAAGGAACATCCTCTTAAGAAGAACATAGCTGCGTATCTATAAGACTAACATTAGTCTTTTACAGGGTGTTAGGTAAATGTCCGGCATAATTTAAAAGACAGCATGGTGACGTAGAATACAATCGATTTTTCCTTTGCCAATTTTCTCTAAAATGTGAATTTCGTCCAAAAATAAACAAACAAAAAGATGCCCCAGATTTTGAAAACCACTGATTTTTTTAATTTTTCATATTAATCCAGAAGTTGTGTAGTTGCCATAGAGAAAAAAATATTTTAATTGTAGTTCAATAATAGAATATTATTTGCTTTAATTATATATTTTTTAGGGTTTTGTAGGTATGACCAAAAAACCCTTATACTGTCATTTTGTCGTCTGTCTGTCTGTCTGTCTGTCTGTCTGTCTGTCTGTCTGTCTGTCTGTCTGTCTGTCTGTCTGTCTGTCTGTCTGTCTGTCTGTCTGTCTGTCTGTCTGTCTGTCTGTCTGTCTGTCTGTCTGTCTGTCTGTCTGTCTGTCTGTCTGTCTGTCTGTCTGTCTGTCTGTCTGTCTGTCTGTCTGTCTGTCTGTCTGTCTGTCTGTCTGTCAAAAAATTGTAGCCAAACGGCTAAACCTAGAGAGTTGAAATATGGCATGCTTATACAACTCTTAGACCCGCACATAGGAAAAATACTAAAACATCTAAAAAACATATCCCCCTAAAAATATAAACAAATATGTGCTCATCAAAAAAAATATATATATTTTCTTAAAGTTCTGAGTAGGATATCAGATGAAAATCCTTAGTACGTGGATTAATGATCAAAATACAAACATTTGTGGCATGTATCTGTATTTAGATATTTTTTATAATTATGTATCTGTATCTGCATATAGATACAATTTTTCTTAGGTATCTGTATCTGTATCTAGATATATTTTTAAATGTATTTATTACAACACTGGGAACCGTTTACAAATGTTGTCACATGATACAAGTCTACTATAGGGAAAAAATATATAAATTATACTCAGAAAGATTAAACGATTGTAGGCGCAATGCGACAGTGCTATTATACAGAATTTCATAGTCTCCATAAAATATTGAAATAGGATCTCTACGGGATACGGCAAAACAAGCACCAGTTTTAAAATAAACTGTGTTAACTTTCCCATCAGATGTAAAAAAAGTAAAAGCAATATTAATTAATCTAAAAATATTAATGCACGCGTCCACTTCGCATATCAACAATATAAACAATCCCTAATCCATTATCCGTATATGTAGCAGCATTTATCTAATCAGCAGCGTTCGCGAGTAGATACATTGATCAGTGTGCAGTTTCCATTGCGCATGTGCACACGTCTTCATCTCTTGGGAATTCGTCAATCCTACTGTCAACTTCGTGCCTTTCTACCGAATGGTGTGATGCAAGAGAAATATGACCACGTGAGTTCATTATTAATTTCACGTGTTTTAATTTTTACTAACAAATATACGTATTTTAACAATAATTTGCTTTGTTCAATTTGCTGGTGTTAGCTTTACTATTGTTTATTTCTTTTTGTAAACATTATGAACAGCTTGATTGATATTGTGAAGCTTTAAAACAATTATAGTGCAATATAGGTTGGTATTTTTGCAACGATTCTGACGTAGAAATTGTTTGAAAGTCCTGACCTAGCAGAACAATTAGTTTTGTTTGTTTTGTCTGTGACGTTAGTAGTTCTGTGACAGGTCCCGCCTACCTTAACTCCAGTGGTGTAAGTAGTGAAATTTTGATGCACTAAAAAATCCCTATGACTCAAATTTACTTGATGTATCCTTAAACAGCGTCTTTAGTTTTTCAAATAATCGAGGAAACAATTTAAATGTCGACATTTTGATAAAACCAAAAGATCCTTCTGCCTAAGAGGACTTTTTAAACATAAAAGAGTTTTTTTATGTTTAAAAAGTTTTTACAAAAACTAAGAAAGAAAAAACCTGTTTAAAAAACAAACTATTTGTTTTTTTTTTTTGAACAAACTGTTTTATTACTTTTAAAAATATTCGCCTTTAAGATTTATACACTTTTGCATGCGTTCAAACCAATTCTCGAAACATTTTTTCCACTCTGAAGTTGGTATCTCAAAAACATGGTTTTCGAAGGCTTCAACAGCTTCTTGAGGTGATGAAAATCGCTGTTCACGCATTCTTTGTTTGACATTGGGGAACAAAAAAAGTCGTTAGGGGATAAATCAGGTGAATATGGGCAATGAGACATTAATTCGATGTTTTTCTCCTTCAAATAATCGTCTGACATGCTATGTGGGGGCTTGCATTGTCATGATGAAGAATGATGCGACGTTTTTGGTTGTTTTTCCTGATTTTGTCGATGAATTCTGGCAAACAAATTTTTTATACCATTCAGCATTAACTGTTCTTCGATCCTCTAAAGCAGTGGTTCCCAACCGGGGGTGCCGGCACCCCCAGAGGTGCGAGACGATTTATAGAAATTTATAAAATTTATATAAAAAATCTAGTTTACTTAGAATCATTATATATTTTTTCCCTGTATTATTTTTTTTTTGTATTAAATAATAAAAAAAAAATGTTTTTCAATAAGTATATTTTCTTTCTAATTTTACTAAGGTTAAGAACCGCTGAATGCTACATCAATTAATTTGATCAATTTTAAAGAAATATTTATGCGCTTTCCTTTTTTTTGCTCTTCACTTTTTATTTTGATCAATTTGACATATGACTCAACTGAAAAAATCTGAACAAATTTTTTATGGGGGTGCGGGAGCTTATTTTTACATTCAAAGGGGTGCTCACCACAAAAAAGGTTGGGAACCACTGCTCTAAAGGAATGGTTGCGACATGTCCAGTACAACCGAAGAAACAAGCGATCATTTTCTAGGAAGTGCATCGTGAATGAACAACTTTTGTGGGTTTCGGTTCATCTTAGAAGACCCAAACAGTCGTTTGTTGCTTAGTTTCCGGTTCATATGAATAAATCCAAGTTTCGTCACCTGTAACGATGTTGTATACGGATTTTGCAGTACCTAGCTTCGGTCAAATTATGCGGAATCCATCGGGAACAGATCTTTTTCACAGCAAAATGTTCATGCAAAATCGAATGTATTGCAGTCTGCGATATGCCAAAGGATGCCTCTATCTCACGGTAATTCACATGTCGATCTTCTTCAATCATTTTGCGTACAGCACCGGTGTTTTTTTGAATCACAACCGATTTTTGTGACCTTCTTGAGATTTATCACTGACGGACGCACGACCGCGACGAAATTCTGCAAACCAATTGTAAACAGTCTTTTCTGATGGTGCTTGATTACCAAAAGTTGGCCGAAGAGAATCTATGCATTGTTGTTGAGTTAGGCCTTTACTAAAGTCGTAAAAAATCATCCAAGGAAAACCTTCACGAGCAATATCCATTTTTTCCACAAACTTGTTTAACGCTCACTGTCATAAAATTACTCGGTCAAGTTATAAGCTTCCACTGATTTCACAACAACAAATATCAAATTTTACGAATATATTGCTAATATTCAATATTGCCATCTAGTGGTCGTTTGTAAAAACATAAAAGGTCATCCGCGTATTTGTCTCTCTGTGTGTTTCTGCTTGCTTGTCTATACGCAGCGGTGTACTTTAACTAGGGTGTACTTATTACAATGCTAAGTAATCTGTAGCCCAGGTAGACGAATTTAAAGGGGTAGCAAAATTCTATTTCTTATTTAAAAACGCGCATTTTTCATCCCTAATTTATATTTACGAGCAGTGGCTGTTCTAGAACTAAGCAATTGGAGAGGCAATCAAAGTTTAAATAAAAAATTGATGTGAAGTGTGAATATTCACACATTTCAGGGTTTCGCAGGTATATAATAAGTGAAGGCGGTATGCTGAGTGTGTAGAACAAATTTTACTTTGTAGTAATCACGGCAAAATGAACGATATTTTTAAAATAATTTATCGTCTGTTAATCATATAAGACTGGTTATTAAATTTACGCTCTTAAAAATTAAATACAACGTTTGTCAAAATATAACTAGAATTTTGACAAAATAATTTCAACATAATAAAAATGCAAAAAAAAAAAACGGAAAAAATAAAATTCACTCCGTACTCGAACTCGAAACCCTTCGTTTACCAGCAGTGCTCGAACCCATTACGCTATCGAACGCCTTGCATATGAGTGTCTTACATTGGTATAACTTTTGCACTTTGTGAACCAAAAACCACAAAAAATGCGTTATTTTCCGCTTAAGAAAACGGTATAAGGGTTTTTTCGTCATACCTACAAAACCCTAAAAAACATAAAAACTTACCAGTTATAGAATTTTTATTTCATCTTAAAGTTTGTTCAAATCAACCATGTGATATTTATTGGACTGCGTAGGCGCAAATAGCCTTTATTCAGTGCGTCAAAATTTTCAACTAACAATACAATTTTATGGTCGAAATCAGTTGTAATATTAAAACTAAAACCGGTAGTGGCACTGAATTTTTTAATTAGACACATATGTGGCTGTAGGGAGTTATGACCCATCCAATATAATTTCTTATTACATATCTCTGTCGCATTTAGATTGCTTCAAAAATATTTTTACAATCCTATTTATTTTACAATCTCAGTTATTTTACAAAATTTTATATTTTTCAAATAGTCACGTTTCGTACTTTCCTTTCCTAAGAAACTGTCTACCACAAAGAGTCATAAAATATCTGGCCGCTACGGTTACTCAGCCCCTGACTTAGCAACACAAGACAGCTATCGGCACATCTTCGAGCAGTTAACATGGCATATCAATCTCAAATACAAATTATTAAATACACTGGCATATTTTATTTCACATCCTGCATTTATTACCTACTAATTGGATTACCAATTGGATCCCACACATATTTAATATTCCATTAGATTAATATTAAATAAGTTAAAATTGTTTGTATACAAGTTCAATTTTTCTATTTTTACTTACAGTACCTACCTAAAATATGTAAAACTATATCTGCACTTTTCTCTATATTTAGAGTTTCACTTATTATTCTGTCACAATAATAACAATCTAAACTAACTAAACAAATGTAAATATTGTAAAATGATTCAAATTTCAGTAATTGGCGCATACTCTACAACAGTGTTTCTCAACCTTTTCTGGCCTGGGACCCCCCGAAATTATGTAAATATTGTCTGCGGCTCCCCTATATTATGGTGTATCAAGATAACTAGTTTTTTCGAAAAGGCGACGTGTGAGCAAGTTTTTCAAGGAAAATTTTTGAACCAAAATTTATCCACAAAATTGAATGGTAGTATTGAAATTTTTCGGAAAAAAACGGAAGTACAGGATATCAAAGACAATTTCGAATTTTTAAATGGGAACGTATATCATATTGGATATCTTTGGATAGAGCTTTTTAACAACTTTTACTTAAACATTTTTTAATATCGTTTACGGTTGACAAAAAACTGTGATATTTTTAAATGACGATTATGTTCCCTATGATAACTTGAAAGTAAAGTATTCTTATTTACAAGTGTTCAAAGTGCCTTATTTTAACACATTTGCATCCTTACTCTTGAGTTATCTGTAGCCCGGAGAACAATTAAAAAATATATAATAAAAAATATTGCACTTTCAAGTCGTACATACTGCAAAGTACAATTTGAAAATACTTGAAGTACCTCCAACGCGAACCATTGTCAGAGAAACCCATCAACCAACACATACAATTTATTTGACCTTGATAAAGTCTACTTATAGTCTATTTCGTGGAACTAGATTTTCAAATCAAAACGTTTGAAATAACCTGTAGTTTAAATTAGTTGTCAAAATAAGTATATTATGTATAAAAATAAATAGAATACTTATTTTATTTATGTTATGACAGGTATATTTTTATAAATATAAATATAAGATAATCGTATTTATAAATATGAATAAAATTTATATCTTGCAAAATTGAGTGCATTTTTATTATATTTTCATGTTTCGATCTTATATGACTTCACGGCGCCCCGACAAGGTTTCACGGCCCCCCGGTTGAGAAACGCTGCTCTACAAGATGCTACACTTGTTGTGTCATAGGGTAGCTAAATTCACAGCTTCGCGTAATGTCCCAGTGTATTCTTACGGAGAATATAGAAATGATTACCCATTACGGTGGGACGCAAGGGGACATATAGATATAGGCAGTGTCTAGACAATATATTTGTGTGCCCGAAAAGTGTAAATGCTACAGTCTGAAAAATGAAACAAGAATCTTAATATATTTACCTTATATCTTTGGAATGATAATAAATGGATTATTATTTTCAAATAAAATTTAAAAATGTCAAGTTTTAAAACAATTTAAAAAAATCTTGGGGAAAAAGAAGCTCGTAGCCACCAACGGCAAAATTATGAACCCTATGTGTGTACGATAGATATTTTAGCACTATTATTGGAATATTTTTTAGAATTTTCTAGGTATAATCATAGATCTATATAGGTTAGTCGTTCAAGCAACGCAGTTGGTCATTTTGCGTCATAACTTCAATGACTAACTTAGTGGCGAAAAAATAACTAAATCGTTTTTTTTTTTGCATGTGAATTATAGACTAATATTGCTCTTCGTTCTTTTATTTTACTAAAACATACCTTTTGAAGTATTTAGTTTGTGTTCGATAGTCATTTTGAAGATTTACAAATTTTAAAAGTTTTTATTTAATATAGGGATATTTATATTGATACCTCTAAATAAAACAATGTTTACATTTGACATTTTATTATAAGTTCTGATAGTAATTTCGATAGTAACTTAAAGTAATTTCTAAAAACCTCTTTTATTTAGTTTGTTGTTTATTTAGCAGTTTTGTGTTTAGTTATATATTTTCTTATAGATATCTTATAGATTTCCAATTGATATTGTGTGTAGTGGGTAGCTTTTTAGGTTAAATTCAACGAATTTCTATTTTCTTTTCTTTGATCATATTTTTGGCTCACATCAGCCATTTTAGGACTATTTAGCCTATTAGAATAGTTTATTTGTTTCTATTCCGTTCTTATTCTTTTATTTTCATTTCATTACGATACAAGTGACAGCGTACATTCGTTAAATGGATGCTATGTAGATGTACTAAATATAACGTCACAAAGACATGTGACATTTCCAGTGACGCAACCATATATCCAGTATGCCATATGCCGCATTGGTGACTCAAATTAAAGCATATCCCTTTAACTGCAATAAGGCGAAAACTGAAATAAAGATACTTTCTTTGTTTACACCTGGTTCAGCAAGTGCTTTTTTGTTTCCATCGATTATCGCTCCGTTTTTACAATTATTATAAAATGATAAATTTAAGAAAAGAAGTCTAAATACTTCTGTTGTGTGTATGGTTGTCATTCAAAGGGAAAAGAATCTTCCAATATTGGATAAATTTTATAAGAAAACTGATAGTGTCCGACAAAATTTCCGTATCAGTTTTTAGTTTTAGTTTAATTTAATTTTAACACTTTCGCATTTTACTTTAATATTTTTCTAGCTGTGTTAATATGCATTCAATAGTTTACTTAATTTTTTTTTTTATAATAATTATTATGAATGCTAAGGCAACGTTGTATTTATGGATAAGGTAGTATATGTCTTCTTTTGAAATTAAGAACAAATTTAATGTGTTTAAGGAGTGTGCAAAATCGATGGTATTTTTTAAATTAAATTTTATTCTGATGAAATTTTCGCAAATTATTTAGATTTAGCTTAACAAAATTAAATTAAAGCCCTTAAGCTGCATTCAGAGCTCTCAAATTAATAGACTGTAGACTATAGCTTGAGCTCTGTTGATTGTCAAGTTTGTCATATGGTAACTCGAGCGGCAATTTAGACCTCTAAATTTAATACGTTATAGGTTGTCGATTTTGGATAGTTTTCTAGACTTATGGGTCTATTCTGTATGAGTTTTCTACCGCTGTAAGCGCTATAACTTTGTAAAATACAGCGCTGTAAGAAAAGTGCTATTCTGTAGTGACACGCGTTGCTCTGGAAACTCTACACCGATGTAAAATATCGCTGTAACGTTACGGCGATATTTTTCTGGCCGTAAGTCAGTTACAGTACTGTATAGAAGTCAAGTTGTATATGTTTGTATTGTTCGTGTCACCTAAAAAAAAATTAATGATCCAAATTTCACCCTATTTCTAATGCAACTACTACAAGAGGATCATAACAGGTAATTATGCTTAAAATATCACGTTACAACCACACATAAACTTTTTTTTATGCATACATGTTTTCATTTATATATTTTTATCTACAGGTTTTAGAAACACTGTATTTTTTAAGTAATGGATCATATCAGGCTACTACAGGGGCTCACAATTTCACTTCTTTGAGCCAGCCTATGGTTAGTAGATCGATAATAGAAATTTGTTATCTGATAACAACACATCTAATGCCAATTCATATAAAGTTCCCCACTACGAGGGAAGAAAACCGTGGAGTGAAAGAAGGGTAATTTTTGCATAATATAGCAACAAAAGCAAGAATACCTAACTATGCTGAGATTGATGATGATGAGCTTGAACCTGTAAATAATGAAGATTCTGAACCTGAAAATAATGAAGATCCTGAACCTGAAAATAATGAAGATCCTGTACCAAATGGTAAAATATTTGAAAAGTATTTAAAATTTTCAAAAACTGATTTAAAACTTTTTTTAACAGCAAATCACGATATGAATTTGGGAAAGCAGATTAGTATTTTATATGTTCAGCAGTCCATTGTATAATTTGATGTAAAAAATATGGAATAAAGATATAAAGAGAAACTTTTATTTTTATAAACAAATTATAACAATAATTAATAAAAATTATAAACGTAAAAAACATGACTATATGTGTATATACAAATATGATATACAATTACCGATCGATGACATGATCAATACCTCAAATTTTGAGGTTAGAAATAAACATAGTGAAGTTAGCTACAATGTAAGCAAAGTTTAAATCGACCGAAATTACAGAATGTGTTACAGAATAGCTAATGCTCGATATTTACAGAGCGCCGTAACATGGCACTTTACAGTGCTAAGCTCACTACAGCGCTATAGTGATACAGTACTGTAAACATTTTTTTACAGAATAGACCCATTATAGCTAGTGAGTTGTTTTATACTCTATCTCAGAAAGACTGATAGTAATAAATCATTTTGTCAGGCAGTTACCAGTGGCGTTCACATTTTAAACACGTTTAAATTGGTTTTGTGTATTTGTATATTACTATTTATCATTTTATTAAACGCACGCCTGTGACCATATTTATCATATCATTAAACACACCCCTGTGACCATATTTTTCCTCAAACTTTTAGGGTCAAATTTTTATGATCTATTGTGCTTAACCCTAGTTCGTATTCCCATATATGATGTGCGGCACACTCGGTTGTTTTTAACAATATTTCGTTTCGAACTATTCATATTTTGTCGCTTTTGTTGTGCCGCTTCTGTGTGAAAAAAGAATAACTTTTTACAAATAATAAATTTTATTACTATCAGTCTTTCTGAGATAGAGTATAATAAGATAGACATATAAACACATTGGCTATCTTAGTCTATATCGGTGAGAACGTTCATATTGTATACCTTTACATAACCTAACAAAATGTCATTACAACAAATATCGCTCAAAATTACAAAGACGGACAGTAAATATGATCAATTTAAGTAATTAGGTTAGGTTTAGTTAGTTAAAATTTAGAATAGCAGAATAAAAAAGGATAATAGATAATAACATTTAACGAAGCCACCGTAGTTGGTTTAAAGACACGCAGATGTCACACTATTCGCAACTCATTAATTTCCTTAAGCTGTAAATGCTACGTCGAACGTTAAAACAACCTATTAAACCTATCCACAACGTACAGTCTACAGTCTATTAATTTAAAGAGCTCTGAACGCAGATTTAGTACTAAAATAACGAATAAAATCAGGAAACTGTTGATTTTGATGTATAGAAAAAATATTGTCATATACATCTTTAATTCTGTTGGCATCTTACACTTATTAAATACCTACAAAACCCTGATATTTGTGAATATTCACACTTCACATCAATTTTTAGGGTTTTGTAGGTATGACCAAAAAACCCTTATACCGTCATTTTGTCGTCTGTCTGTCTGTCTGTCTGTCTGTCTGTCTGTCTGTCTATCTGTCTGTTCGGTAAAAATTGTAGCCAAACTGCTAAACCTAGAAAGTTAAAATTTGGCATGCTTATACAACTCGTTGACCCGCACATAGGAAAAATACCAAAACATCTAAAAAACATATCCCCCTAAAAATATAAACAAATATGTGCTCATCGAAAAAAAATATATTTTTTTAAAATTCTGAGCAGGGTATCAAATGAAAGCCCTTAGTATGTGGATTAACGATCAAAATTTTATTTTTGCAAAATAAATTATTTAGACATTATTTCTGCCAAAATTGTTCAAAAAAAAATTTGTCCCACACCCTGTATCCCAGATGGTTTAAACTAAAAATCTGAAAAAATTCTAAGTAATGTACATTTATGTGAACCGGAATAGTTCAACAGGAATTTTTGATCAGATTATGTTTTCGGAAAATAGCGCATTTTTTGTGTTTTTTGCGTAACCATGTAAAATATTTAATGATATTATGTAGCACAGTAGACAGAGCGCTTCGATGGTGTAATGGTTACTATACAAGCGTTCTAATCTGCAAACTCGAGTTCAAATCGGCCGCGAGGCAATTCATTTTTTCTGTTTTTTTTTTGCATTTTTATTTTGTTTAAATTACTTTTTCAATATTCTAGTTATATTTGGGCAAATATTGCATTTAATTTTTAAAAGCGTAAATTTAATAACCAGTGCAAATTGTTGAAATTGATTACTATTGGACTTACAACCAAGTAACTTAAAATATAACGTAACTATAAATATATAATACCATGGATACAAGTTAAAAAAAAATGAAATACATAAAATATATGTTATGTCATGTGTTATAATGTCTGTATCATATTAGTGCCTAAATATATTACTGCTATACTGCTATTTATATTCCTACAAATAGACGAAAACAGAAGGGCGGAGCTTATGACTACAACAACCAATGGAAGCCATAGGCGCAATTTTCAAAATCTTATTAAACCTTGTTATATAAAAAAAATACTGCACATACAGTCTGTTCCAAACGGTTAAGCGGAACTAGATTTTGCAATCTAGTTATTTTCATCGTTTAAATCGTGCCTTTCGGCCGTTTTGTTTAAGCTTTGTAAATCATACTTACAATAAACATTTTTTTGTTAAGGTTAATATCATTTTAAAATGTCATTTTCTTTATATTTAGATTTTTTGTGTCATTCTTAATACAAATTTCCCATTTATTTATTTTTTTGTCATTAAAATATCTAAAAAAAATATTTAATTTTGACATGTGTCATTCGTTTCCATGGTTTCATTGTTGGAATTTTAAATTTTGACATCCCAACATGAAAAATGAAATAACCCAAGCAAGGTCCCTTCTCGTGACAACCTTAAAGAACTAAATTCCCATTTAGTTCCGCTTAACCGTTTGGAACAGACTGTATTTAGAAACCTACATAATGGTATTAGGCATTCGAATTAAAATTAACAAAAAAAATATATTTTAACATAAAATTGGTTTTGGCATCCCAAATAATCATCATTCACTTACTAAATACCTGCAAAACCCTGAAATGTGTGAAAATTCACACTTCACATCAATTTTTTAATTAAGGATAATTCTGCGTAAAATAAATATTATAATTAAGAGAAATATAATTTGTATGTAAAGTAGGAGTATATTGTTTTAATATAATTTTCTTAAACTAAATTTATACATGTATATGAATACAAAAGTATTGATTTTGTTACATGCTATAAATCATTTTCAGGAAACAAATTCTGGACAAGATTCTACTGCGGTTTTTCTGCTGCTGCCTTCCTCTTGAAAGAGGATGCCAACTTATTGGATCACTAGAATGGGTAAGAAAATAAATCTACTTTACATATTCAGATATACTGTTTAGTTAATGTTAATTTTTAATTAGTGTAGTTAATGCCTTTAATACACGGACTACGTCTATTATCGTATGTTGACAAGATTCAAATAATTGTACTTAACCTAGAGTGGACAGATAGTTTACCAATTTTTGAAGACTGATAATCTAATTCAGAGTTTCCCAAACTTTTTGAGTCGCGGAGCACTTTTCACGAGAAGAATTCGTCGCGGAGTACTATCACTAAAAATCATCAGCTACAATAAAATGAAAAAAAGATCTATATGTCTATATGTAATATTTAATTGCTTGACATAAATACTTAATAAGTATTATTAAGTATTATTACTATAATAAAAATAAAACAAAAATATGACAAAAAAAAAATAGCCGTGGCCACCACAAACCCGACCGCCATCACAAAGTACTCAAACAAAATAATTTCTTACAAAGAAATTATTTACAATAATCATGGAAATATGGAAACATTACATATATCGTATGATAAAATAGCTACTTAGAAAAAATATGAAAAAAAATGTCTCAAATAAAAGTTGTATAGCAATTTTTGTTAACTAATTTTTTCGAAATATTTCTCTGTTGCGAAATTCCGCAAATATCTTAAAACCGATATGTAAAATCTTTCATTTCTAGTTGACAGATTTTTACCAAAAGTTGATTAACTGATACCATTGCTGTGAAAAGCTTAAAAATAAAGTTTCACAAAAATCCGTTTAGCCAAATTCGCTGTACACGTGTGCATGAACCGACAGACAGACATACAGATAAACCGACAGACATAATGCTAAAAATAGTAAAAATATTATGTAGGAACCTCAATTCGTAATAGACCGGGAGCTCATGACATTTTTGGTCTCCGATTTCATACAGCATGCCTTTTGGAGGAGAGAATATTTACCCTGTGCCAACAATAAAGGGATGGTACTAAACCCCTGCACGCTTTCCGGTCATAGGGAAAATTGCACTTGCACAAAAATGTTGTGTTTTTCTCTGATTTAATATTGCTTGCCCTTTTGTCAAAAGAAAGTTAAAACAAATTTAAAGTCTTTTAATTATAGGCATGCGATTTGGAGGGTCCCAAAGGGCCCAAACGGTCACGTGATCTTGTAATAAAATATGATTTTCCGCGTTTTCATACAGCATGCCGATGAAAAGAATTAAAGTTTGTGTCATACAACCCCTGTAAAAAAATTGGCATGCGGCCCTCGTTGGCCCAAGGGTGGAAAATTTCGGAAAATATTTGTGAATATTTTAATAGGATTTTACGTGATTTCTTTTTGCATGCCATCTTGACATAATGCATTGCTGTATAACATAATTGGCATGCAGATAAGGAGGTCCAAAAACAGAGGCATGCATCGGAAAAGTTGCAAACATCCATCGAAATTTAAAGATGTCAAAATCGGTTTGATTACAATACCTCCCTTAAATATATATGTATTTGGTGCTCCGCGGAGCACAGTTTGGAAACTCTGATGTAATTATTTTCCCGAATCAGTAAATCTCCTGGATTCGCAGATCCGTAGGCTACCGTTTTCTGATCTAATTTATTACTTTAAAATTGCAGGGAATTATTATTTTATTTATTTTTTTATTATCATATAAAATATTATTGTTCGATTCCGTTGAATTTCTTTTATGCATAACACCCAACGTGAATAAATAAATGAGAAGTATAGAAATTGTATTGGTTCATTCTGTCTCAATATTTTAGTTCGGGACAATAAATATTGGTTGGTTTTCAGTATCCTACAAGATCTCGTACAAAAATCCTGTAGCACACGATACAATAATTCTTGTATATCGTACAAGATTTTTTTTTAATCGTACACGATTCAAAACGAAAAAGCGCATCGTGTTTTATAAACATTATAGTGACTTATGATAAGTCTCGCAATCATTATTTGAAAATTGGCGGCGTTGGTTTATGACCCATCCAATATAATTTCTTATAATTCCGCCGGGTTTAATATTTTTCTTTAGTATTTTAAAATCTCAGTTATCTTACACATAGTCACGTTTCCTACTATCCTTTCCTAGAAACTATCTACCCAAAAAGGCCATAAAACATCTGGCCGCTACGGTTACTCAGCCCCTGACTAAACACAAGACATTATCGGTACATATTCGAGCAGCTCATATCATATATCTCCTAAAATATAAAATCATTTAAAAACTCTAACACAGGCCATATTTAATTTAAAATTCGGCATGTCATAATAATCCCACATAGGTATGACCAAAAAATCCTTATAACGTCACTCATGTGTCTGACTGTTTCTCTGTTCGGTAGAAATTGTGGCCAAACGGTTGGGCCCAGAAAGTTGAAATTTGGCATGCTTTTACAACTCTTTGACACAAATATAAAATAAAAAATTGTTGTGAAGTGTGAATTTTCACACATTTCAGAGTTTTGTATGTATTTAATAAGTGTAAGAAGCCAACATAATACTGTGTGTGTAGGTATATTTATCACATCAAGATCAACAGTTTTTTTGATAATCACTTTTATTCGTTATTTGAGAACTAAGAGCTTTCACTTAATTTTTTTAAACAAAATTTAAATAATTTGCCAAATATCCCAGCGTTTTTTCTGCATTTGCTTCGTATTCAAGTCTTCATTAGATAAATAAGAAATATTTTACAGTGTAGAGTGTGAGAATCTCAGTTCGCAACTATTAAAAAAAGATATTATTTTTTTTAATATTTTTAATTCCAAAAAAATACACGCATTATTTTAGCTATAAATACAAAAAATCCATAACATTATTAGTCATAATTTAACCATGAATTAAAAAAATAATTAATTTTGTCAAAAACACAAAAACTGCCATATTTCTCAAAAACCCAATCTGATCAAAAATTCCTCTTGTACATTTCCGGCTCAGATCAATATACATTATCTATAATTTTTTCAGATTTAATTTAACTCTTTTTGGTAAAAGGGTGCGTGACAAGAAATTTTGCACATTTTTTGGTAAATTCGTGTTAAAAGAAACGAATTTCAAAAAACTATCTATCGTTCCGTATACTTTTTAAGAGCTTTCTTTTGATACCACACAATAAAAAAAAATTTAATATTTTTTTTTCGACGCCGCAAAAAAATATTTTGCGAAAAACCAATCTTATCAAAATTTCCTGTTGAACTATTTCGGTTCTCATCAATGTTTTCAACCCCACTCAAAATTTTAAAAAAGTATTTATTTTTCCATTAAAAACATGTTTGTTTATATTTATCCTGCGTTGTATTTTTTTAAACTCTCTATAGTTTTCCTATAGGTAGGTCAAAAAGTTGTAGAAGTACGCCAAATTTCAACTTTCTATGTTCAGCCGTTTGACTACAATTTCTACCGTACAGACAGACAGACAGACAGACAGACAAACAGACAGTTATAAGAGTTTTTGGGTGGCCATACCTACAAAACCCTAAACACTATAGAGGGTTCAGAAAATTCATCTCAGGAAAAATATAAACAAATATGTATTTAACGAAATAAAAATATTTTTTTAAATTTTGAGGATCGTATGAAATAAAGCCTCATAATATAAAGGTCAACAAAACAAATTAAAAAAAAACAAATATTTTTATGAAATTGATGTGTCAAAAAACGTTTGTTAGCGCCAGTGTATACTTTTTAAATAAAATCATATATATATATATATATATATATACATACTCATTAAAAGAAATATTGCATGGGTAAACGCAAATAAATAAGTCTGTTCGAAAAACTTTACAGACGCAGGGTGATGGTAAGAGGCTGTAGAGGAGCCCGTTAGATGTCACAGATCAAAATAAACAACACATTAACGTAAGATGCAAAATTTCACATATAAATCAATAAGTTCGATACTCTCAGGAAGAGTATCAGCCTGTTTACGAGTACACTGTCATCACTTAAAGTGACTGACAGATCATAGCACAGGCCTAACCTATCGCCGATATCCTCAAACTGTATACTGAGTTAAAATGTGTAAAGGGCGTATCACACTAGAACGCTATCAAAGTTTTATTTTGTAAGTCTTTTTCGAGTATTCAAGTCTTCACGTCTTCAACTATCACACGTGAAACAGGGATAAGTAACTTGCTTCTGCGTACATAACGTTAACAATAGACCCATCTCATTTGATCTGACTGAGAGGGCGAGGCTGCACACGCGCATTTGACGACTTGGATTTCGTCTGTCTTCTAGAGACAGGGGAAATACATCTTGATGTATTTGCTCAGACTTATACAATGTTCCGTAACTGCACACCTAACTACCGCGGTCGCGGTTACGGTAAAGTCGTGGTAAGTTGTGGTTACCCAGTGGTTACCTGAAACGCGTTTTAGTTACGGAACGGTCGTCACACCTCACAGTTGATAAAACAGACAACTGAACTGTCATTTTATGGACATTATAGATTATAGATATTCTCTTACAAAATTATTAATAAAAATATTTGTTTTATTAGTACTTGTTTACAATGGCACATTATATAAGAACATATATGATTTTTCCCGATATTATTTTTCACGACATCGATCAATATTACTAAAAATCAGTTACTTACACTCATTCTTACTGTTTTAATTATAGACTATAGTAAAATAATATTAGAATTTACTACTTGCACTACAAAGAAACGATTAATTCCCTCCACTTAACTCTCGTCTTATTGTAATTGTTTTGAAATTCCCGTCTTTTGTAGTTTACATTAGATCTGAAGTTGGTAGTGGGAGGAAATCACCACACTAACCGCGATATTTCTACGGTTAGTTTGGTTACAAAAAAGTAACCAAAATTTTCAGTAACCGCGTTCCGAAACCTAACAATTTTCCTGAAAAGGTTAACGTCGTACACTTTCAGATCGGGAATCTTCAACCGCGGTTACTTTCGTCGAGTAAGGTAACATTGTATTAAAGATCTAGGTTTTTTGTCATGCTATCACACAAACAAGACTTCGATTCGAATGCAAAGACTAATTTTCCAAGTTTAGACTTGAATAACAACTCTAATGTGGTAAGGCCTTAACACAGAAAAAAAAATACTGTTATTATTTTTTCAGTTTATCAGATGAAATCTCCTGAAGTATAGATGAAAAAGCAAAAAGAAATTAAAAACATTGTTTTTGTTGCAATTTTGGGTAAATATAATTCCCACAAAAGTACTTACTTTTATTTATGAATTTAACTCCATGTTCCTGAATTAGAAAATCCGAATCCTGCTGTAACTTTTAAAAATATTGAAGAATGTTTAATGCATCAATATTCCATTTATGCAACCCGCAATGCAAATGCAGTGGATCTCGGTTGCATAAATATTTTATCATGACAAATCATATTCTGTTGAATAAATATATCATTTTCAGAACAAAATAAACGTAAACACGGTTTCATCCTTGTATAGAATTGTCTGAAAAGTCGTATTATATTTCGTTCTCGGTCATTCAATTGACTTGTTTGTAGTCTTGTTTACGCAACAGAGCATGAACAAAGCAATTCAGTGTCCTCGATAGAATATGTCATAAACAGAGTAAACAAATCCAATAATTCCAATAAACGAAAGAAAATATTAGCGATCATTCTTCTTTTCCTGTTGTGTAGATAATACAATCAGTATTATTTACTAATTATTTATACAATACCGATGAGAAATAATTATTTATTTATTTATTTATTTTACATCGGCCTATTTCTGCAACGAGGCTAATCGCCTATGCCAAAGGAGCTCCTACACCTGGATGACGGGTGAATGATTGTGAAATGAGAATAATGTAAACATATAAACATATTATTTTCGCCCGAATAATATCACCAACGGAGTATCGAACCACCAATCTCACAATTCAGATTGTTTTCACCAGTCAAAACTGCACGATTTAATGCGCTCGGCCACTCCGTTGGCTGAGAAATAATTGCTGGTAACCAGTGTTATTTTAATAAAATTATCCAAAAAAATATCTAGATATTAGTGTTATTTTCTTATATCAAGATAATCGCCTTCGTTATCATATCGTTTTATTTTAAATTTCAAATAAAAAATAAATTTATTCGTATTTTGTCTTAATCCGATTTCCTTTCTTTTTTGTTAATCCTCACTTCGATCTGTTGTTTATTATCCATTATCTAAATATTTTGGATAAAAGAATACAGCTTTTATAGGTATGACCACCAAAAAACCTTGTTTGTCTATACGGTAGAAATTGTAGCCAAACGCCTGAACATAAAAAGTCGAAATATGGCATGCACTTAATTTAAAAAAATGACAGACACTACCTTAGACATAAATACAAAATATCCATAAATTATTATCCATAACATAATTTAGCCGTAAATAAAAAAATATAGTAGTATTAATTTTGTCTAAGCACAAAAACTGCTTATATCACTGAACATCTTGTTATCACTGTACATAAAAAAATTTAAAACATATTATTGTTTCAACGGCATAAAAAAATCTTTATTTTTCGAAAACCTAACCTAATCAAAAATTCCTGGTTAACTATTCCGGTTCCCATTATTGGGAGATTTTTTCAGATTTTTGGATCAACCCCTCTGGGAAATAGGGTGGGCGACAAAAGTTTTTTCACATATTTGTGGTGAAAATCCTGTAAGCAAAATTGATTTTTCAAAAATAAAATTTGCCTGTTTGTCGACTCATTAAGAGGATATTTGAACCCCCACTCAAAATTTAAAAAAATGTTTATTTTTTCATTAAATACATTTGTTTATGTTTATCTATCTGGGTCCAAGCGTTGTATATGTGCTAGAAGCGACTGTCTGCTTATCCTATGCATAATCCCTTCGATGCCTACACGCAAGGAAATTACTGTATTTGTAAAACATATCATAAATGGTTTCGAATTTAGAAAATATTATACAACAGAATCAACTAATATATATAATAATATTGGACCTTACCATATATGTTTATTTGATTTTGATCAGTTGCATAGTATAAGCAAAAACTGCAGAAGCGAGATTTTGTAACATTTTTAATAATTAGACGGATATTACTCATGCTATTCAATCGATCAAAATCTAATAAAATTGTACGTAAAGATCATATTTTAATTGTTGATTCTCATGCATTATTTTTTCTAATTTGTAACCCTTTATGAGTTATTTACAAAAATAGTGATTTTATTATGTGTATAGTGTAGGATCGTTTTAATCTACATAAATGTGCTATTTGAAAGAAAGTTTCAGACATTATTTAATACCTTATTATGTTCCATATATTTTTACCGACCGTCAACATATATAAGGGAGGTATTGTGATCATATCGATTTTGACATTTCGAGATTTCGATGGATCTGCACGAATTGAGGTCCCTAAATAACGTTTTGACTATTTTTAGCATGATGTCTTCCGGTCTGTCTGTCCGTCTGTCTGTCTGTCTGTCTGTCCATCTGTCTGTCTGTCTGTCTGACCGTCTGTCTGTGTACACGTGCAGAGCAAATTCGGCTGAAAGTATTTTTATGAAACTTCATATTTAAGCTTCTGCTATCAATGGCACGAGTTGATCAACTTGTAAAAATCGGTTGACTAAAAATGGGAGTTTACTCGTGTCGATTTTATGTTTTTTGTGAATATTTCACAACAGAAAAATATTTCGAAATAAATTATTCTGCAAAAGTTGCTATAAAAGCAATAATTAATAACTTTTATTTGAGACGTTTTTTGATAAAACGAAAAATTACGAATAATTTTTGTAAAATTTTTCGAACTTTTTCATACTTATACGTAACGTTTCCATGGTCATGATAAATTATATCTCTGTTAGAAAATATTATGCCAAGTTATTTCTACTCTGCTGCTAAATAAATACATTATTTTATATAAGAACTTTATGATGGCGGTCGGTCCTGTGGTGGCCACAGCTGATTTTTTTTTATGTCTTAATCTGCTCTAAACTTTTTGAACCAATCTTGTATTGGTATAATGTAATTATGTATTTCAGCTTTTAACATTATACCTTTCGTGCCGATATGCCGATCTGCACTCACCATCCTGCAACAAGTCCAAAATAAGCAAAATATCCTGCAGCATGATCTTCTACAACGTACTCTCTTTCGTTGTTAGCGTATCTATAGTGTCCGGAATTTCAAAAGTAAGTACCAATACTCAGTGTTGTAATAGATACATTTGAAAATATATCTAGATACAGATACAGATACTTGAGGAAAAATGTATCTAGGTGCAGATACAGATACAAATTTTAAAAAGTATCTAGATACAGATAAATTTTTTTACAATGTATCTAGATACTTCAAGATACTTTTAAGATACTTTCGGAAAAATGAAAATACCACAAAAAAAAAGAAATAACTAGAGCAAGGAATATATTTGTTCACAATAAAAAATAAGTTATGCACTATTATTACTCTTAAAATAAACACAAATAGCCTTTGAAGCTGTGTGTCAGAAATATTAACTAAGTATATACCTATGTAATCTTTAAAAAAATCACTTTTTTATTCCAATTTCAGCGGATATCTCGAACATTTTTTGTTCGCTAATAAATTACTGATTATTAAATGAGTATTTAGGATGACAAAAATAAAACAACAATTTTATTTATTATATTTTTCTTTATTTAATTCATTTATAAAATTAATTATTATTCTTAGATTAGATAATTACTTAATGGTTGTTTTACTTAACCGTTGTTAATAAAATTATTTAATTTTTTTTTTATTTATTATTTTTTTAAATTTATTCAGAGCTGGAAATACAATTACACTTTATTAAAATTTTATAGATAAAAATAAATTAAATAAATAAATCATGAGTTTGAGAATTATGATAAAATACAAGTTCTATATATAATTAATTAAATTTTGGAAAACATCCTTTTATTTTTTTCCTTTTTTTTTAAATAAAAAATAAAAAAATAATAAAAAATAAAAGATTGTTTTCCAAAATTTAATTAATTACATATAGAACTTGTATTTTATCATAACTCTCAAACTTATAATTTATTTATTTAATTTATTTTTATCTATAAAATTTTAATAAAATGTAATTGTATTTCCAGCTCTGAAAATGGTTTACGCCGAAACTAGTTAGCTAATAATTTTTTTTTTTAAATTAAATAATAATAATAATAATAATAATAATAATAATAATAATAATAAATTAATTTAAACTTAAAATTCAAATATCTGAATGATGCTAAATGTATTACCAACTTGAAAAATCGTAAGGACATATTTTGTAAAAAGACCTTGAAAAAGACAAAATAGGAAAGTATCTGAAAAAAGTACCTGAAATACAGATACTTAGATACTGATTTAAATATCTAGATACAGATACAGATACATATTTTAAAATGTACCTAGATACAGTAACTAGATACTTGCACAGTATCTAGATACTATATCTAGATACAAATACCTAGATACATTACAACACTGCCAATACTCTAATTCTGCAATCAAATATTTCTTAAACAAAATTTTCAAACTCTATTTTTGGCGATGTTTCGAGCAAAATTATCGAAAGAAAAATCTAGCAGTTTATTACTATATTTCTATATAGTATTACTTATAGTTTATTTCAATATTAATCAATAGCTATTCATTTGCCGCCATGTTGAAAAAATAATTAAGATTGTAAATCATTATTTTAATTATGTAATGGTATGTTTCAGAGATGTCGTGAGTATTTCCTGCCTTGGCTTTTGGTTAAGACAATCGAATATGTTGTGTTCACTTCTATTATGATATATGAGCTCCATCTCAAGTTTGAAGCAGATGTGAGCATACTTCTTCTTGTGTCAATGATCATCACAATCTTCAGTAAGTTTACAATAAGTTATATACGTAGTCAGGGCCGGCCCTAGTAAACGCGGGGCCCAAAAAATGAATAAAAATAAAAATAAAAAAATTATAAAATAAATACAGGTTATACACTATATAGGTTTATTTCTTTAGACATTATTTCTCTGCATGGTACTATTTACAAACTAAATTAACCTTTTTAGCTTTTACTTAGTAGTTGCCGGAGGCAGAAGACAAATTTTGTCAAAATTAAATTATAATCAGTGACTTACTAAACATTATATTTTTTTTAAATACTTTTTTAAAAGCACAATGCATTTAACCTGACGTGGAGATAATTTTATGTTTCTCAAGAAATGAAAAACTTTTTCTGCGAGAAATTCTCGAGAAGAAACACTAATTAAACATAATAAGTAAAAAATTTAGATTTTACAATTTAGTACTTTATTTTATATGTATTTGTACTAAAGTTTTGCAAATTGTAATAAAAATATATGGGTAGGAAAATGTTTTAACATTTAATAAAAGAGGAGCTTAAAAATGTTTATAAATGACTATAAACTGATGATACTCTTTTATACTTTTTGCTTTTCACCAAACAAATAGGTGTTTTACAAACTCAATTTTGCGGACCGCCCCTAAAAAAATCTGTGTGCGCCCCTGTTTATATCTCCAGCAGTGTTAATATATTTTCGATTATTTCTTTCAGTAATATTTTGGTACTCGTGGCTGAGTGTGTTCAGTCTCTACTTCAGAATGGGAGAAACTGAAGACATGAAGCCATTAGATCAGAATGGAAATGACGATATACCTCAAGAGGTCTAACTATTCCGTCCAACTTTAACTTATACAAGGAAACGAAAAATATTTTAGAATGGCTTGACAAGAACTAATATATTTTGAAAGAACTTTCTTATGATAAAAAGAACTGACAGTAGATAGATTAATATTAACATACGTCCATAAAAACGAAAACGGCCTTCAGTAAAAACGAAATTGAAAGAAAGAAAAATTTATATAATTTATAGTCATAATAAGTTTTTTTTTCAAGTGTTGCACGAAATAATTTCTTGTAAGAAATTTTACTTTTTAACATTTAAAACGATTGAGTTACGTTTATGCAGTTAACATAAAAAATAATATTATTTTACCTAGGATTTTCCATAACAATCAATTGATATTGACGTGTTGATCGAGTGAGTTAACCCAAAAAACTAAGAAAATTATGGAAACTGGCAACACTCTCATAAATCGTATTATGATGTCATTTAGAACTTAACGTAAACGTCCGCATGTAGTTCTATTTAACACTACGATTTTCTTAACGTGCTTCAGCACAGTGCTACGGTATGTGATGTATTAGAATGTCCCCTCCATGCGGGAGAGCCGCCCAACTTGAAAAACTGGCCTCTATTGTCCGAGAGATCGGAGACATCTTCCATGATGCATGTGGTTTTGAAACACTCTCATTTTATTAAATGGATTTTTATTAAAGGTCTACACCAACACGCTTTCTTCGCGCAGTCCCGTGGAGTATCTTCTAATATCGCGCCGCGTGTAACTTTTGCATCACTTGGTGTCCAAGCGTTTTCCAGCGGTTGTGAACCTTTATAGTCAGAGTCGTAACTAGGCAGAAGAATAGGGACACAGTCCAGGAACCCAAATCAAAGGGGGACCTTAAAATGGTTTGCCGAAAAAATAAATATACATAATATTTTCAAAAATTGATCACCTTTAATAATGGAATCTATGGAACCCCATTCCTGAATTTGAAGACTTTCTTCTCTTCTTTCACATATTTTTTTTCAAACTAAATATATTTTGAAATAGAAGAATTTCATTCTACATTATACCCCTGACCGTATATGACTAAAGTATTTTTCTATTCGTGATCGATTTGTTCTCATTAATTAAAAACAATAATTACATTTAGCTTGTACAACCGTCAATAAGGTTTTCGCCTCAACATTTTGCCTCCACTTTGGAAATTTAGGACTCTCCACTAGTTCCTAACACGTCTTTGAACTCGGTGTCCACCAATCGCTCTCTTGGTATTTTTCAGTGTTTTGTTAACGTTATTTTCTTTGTGTGCTTATTTTTTAACATGCGGACCATATAACCTGTCCAACTGATTCTGAAGCTTTATATGGTTGCTTTTATATCACGTTCTCTATATATAGATATACTATCATCACCACCATTGGTGCGACAGCTCGAGGTGAGCCTAGGCCTTTTGTTACCAGGTGTCATGACCACATTTTCAATCTGTATACATTCAGGAGTATGGTCAGTCAAATTATTTGACGTAAGCACGAGTTGAACTTAAATCCATACACTAGCTTAGTGGTCAACAGCATGTACAAACGACTTAACTTTTGCGGCCACAGGCATATACTAAAACTCAAATTTAATCCGAGTTCTTCATGCTCCATCTTCTTTTATTAGACCAGACATCTTACGTGGAGGTTTTCGTTCGAATGTTGCCAGTTTGTTTTCCAAATTAACCATCAAGACTCATGTTTCACAGCCATATTGGCTTATAACAGCCACAAAGGTTAATTTGATGCAAGTGTAATGATTTATTTATTAGCCTTAAGTCTCATGCTTTGCAATCAATGCCAAAATGATTTACTAAATTTATTTACATAGGAAACGAGTAATATTCTCGTAATATTGTAATGTTTACACAAAGAAAAATATATTAGTTACTGTCAAGACTATTAGTAATATTTTAACGAAAGATTTTTATAACAAAAGTTATTATATTATACTTAACTATTTAAGGTTTTTAAAAATGTTACGTGTTACATTATATTACAAATCAGTGCTTTCCAATTTGGCAAACTTTATACAGAAGAAAACACAAGAAGTATTATTTGATTTAACTGAAAATTCTTCTAATTCCCTATCCAACAAAAGATTGACAATCTCCACTTTCAAGCTGCAGTTCTAAATAGATCAAACAACGAAGAGTAGTAATTTTGACGCGGGTTTTTTATCCACAACGTCTTTCCGCAATCGGAGAAATAGGTACGAAATATTTGTCGCCAATATGGGCTCCGAGTTAGTAATAGTGTAGCGTATTCGCCGAAAGATACTGCACTTGTTGATAATGGACTTGCATTTGGCTCTGGTCAAAATTTGAACCAATTTGACTCGCAGCACTTATTATTTGTGAACCGCAATAAATGCAATGTGGCGAAAAAATAGTCTACTAGGTTCAAACAGGGTGGACTATTTTGATTAACGATAAGTAATTTTCACGATGGAGCAAAATAGCTATGTACACAACCATAAAATGAACATTTGGTTACAATTTTCTGCGTCGAATGCGATATATTAATTTTGGCAACTAAATCTTTTTGATTGACGTTTTTTATCACTGTGTCTTCTGATGTCATAACCACCTTACTCTCCATCCTTTCACTTCAGTAGCTCAACTGAAATCCCTATACAGGTCTTGCACCAACTGGCGCTATGAATTAACAAAGTCAAGTGAGGTTATTTAAATTATTTTTGAGTACTTTTTTGTAAACTTCTCTTTTTTAGTTTCCAAGTCTACGACGATAACTTAGGGATGTTAACTTCTAGTGACGAAGCCTTTTTCATAGGGTAAATATCCTAATTGGGAGCACGATCGGGTTGCTCTCCTTCATTGGTTCTGCGTAACAGTAAACCGTCCACTTTAATTCACCAATAAATTTTCCTTAACACCCTTATCTCCTATATTTTAAACAAGTTTTTATTAAAATTGTTCGTCGTCTATTCGTTCGTCTAACTCGTATGCATACGTCACTGTTGGTTCATTTAGCCTGGAGTCTATTGCAATTGTTCGCAAAAATTTCGTCTCTGACGCCTGTTGTTTTCTGTCGTGCCATTTTATTCGTTACCAATATTCAGTTCAGAAAATTAGTTCAGGGACTGCAATTGTAATATAAAACACAGGAAGCCTTACAGAAAATCTACAATAAAATGAATAGAACATTAGCAGTGTAAAACAATTTAATATAAACATTTAAATATTAAAATTGCAGCAATAGAAGAAATTTTAAAATGCAATTGGAAAGCACTGGATTATGTGTACATACAACCATAAAATAAACTATATTCTTAACTATTTGATCAAATCTAGTCATAGGGCAATGTTACATGAGAGTACCGGAGTCGTGTGCTTAGACTATGAGTTACTTGAAAACGACGTGCATTCTTTATACTAAGATATCAATCGCTCCTCTCTGCACCCCACAGACTGAGAAGGTTTAAAGAAAATCATAAGCAGTACACAAAAACAAAAGAATTTTCTAGTTGGCAGAGTCACTAAAGTCTGATTTTCAGCAGATAATGCACGTCACAGTGAAACGCGTTGTTATAACAACGTATTCATTCATAGCATGCCTCGTCTGTTAAAAAAAATGACTAAATTAATTTATTACAGTGTTTTCCAAAGTGGTCCACCAACTCCTAGGACTTCGCAACAGGATTTAAAAGTTGTCCGCGGTTGTATGGAAAACTTGGACTACAAGTACGAAGGCTATTTTTTTTTCAAGTTACGTTGAGTTAGTGAAAACACATAAGGGTAATAAGAAAAGTTGTAACGTACACAAGAGTTACATATACATCTAAATTAATTTTCAACGTAGTCGTCACCAACATGAAGGCATTTGTCTTAACGGGAAACCAGTTTTTGTATATCCTCCTCATATCATGTTGCCACCTGGGTTTTCAGCTAATATTGCACACTGGTTTTCAGCTCCTCATTAGTGCTAAACCGCTTTTTTCCCAACCACACTTTCATCCTGGTGAACAAATGAAAATCGCTTGATGTCAACCCGGGCTGTAGAGCGAGTGGCCATATATCTTCCATCCAAAATTCTTAAGCAGTTCATTAGTTTGTGCTGCGGTTTGAGGGCGTGCATTGTTATGAAGAAGGACAAAGCCTGATGACAACATGCCACTCCGTTTTTTTCTGTATTGCTCTCCGTAGACATCCGTAGAGAGTTCAGAAATTGTGAACCGTCGGCGCTCACGAATCACTTTGTTCACTTTTTCGACAATGTCGTCTGTTGCTACGGACTTCCCTCCCTGACCCCCTTCATCATGGACAACAGTTCGTCCTTCTTGAAAACGCCTACACCATTTTCGCACTGCACTATCACTCATAATGTTTTCCCCATGCACAATACACAATTTTCGATGAATTTCTGCCGCATTGTTGCCTTTTGCTGGTGCAAAATTGATCACAGAGCGAATCTTACATGCGGCGGGAGCTTCGATTGTAGTAGCCATGATAAACAACGCTAACATCAAAACTACGGCACGCAATGGCCGAACCGGTTGGGAGGTACTGACAGATAGACTGATAAACACTATTGCGCAAGCGCCGCTTAACAATGGCTACTGAGTTTCCATTGCCAACCCAACGAAACTTGAAAAAAATAGCCCTCGTATTAATTTTTAATATTAAATTATAAATATACAAAATTTCAGCCAACGTGTAATGACAGGTGCATTATTTCATACATTATCACCAGCGGCGCGAACGTTCCCGTCGCCCGGGTGTAACCATCATATTGCCGTATTTAAAATGGGCGCGAGTTTAAAAGTCGCAAGAAAAAACTAGTTTTAGAATTTTGAAAGATGGAAAGATTTTGAAAGTGAATGAGGGTCACATGTAGTCCGCATCCATCTTTTGAAAATTGAAAATACGAAAATGCACTGCACATTTACTGGAAATACTACAGACTATTTCAAACACTGATATTTCTGTGCTAACAATTACGGTCGGTTGTATTTGCGATTTTCTTTCGCTGCAGGGGTATGCAGGGCTAGTTGTTACGGGGGCACGTTGTTACATCGTCGGTAAATCCCATACCGTATCTTATTTTGGCGAATGTATCACAGAAATTATGTTTTTTTGTGAACTGTAGTACATTGCAAAACGATAGCTCTGATGGACCAATGTCGTAAATATTACTTATCTTTTATTGTATTTCGTGTATCAAAGTAACTTTTAAAGTAACACTTTGAAGTCATATCGTCAACCGATTATAATAGGTGAGCCGCTTCTTCGTAAATTAATGTAATATCACATATTTTTGTTTAATCCTAACAAAATATAAATTTTGTTAGGATTTCTTAACTATAGTAATTTCCATATAAAAGAGACTACGCTTTAAATTGTGTAATGGGGCTAATTGTTACAGTTACAGTCGGGGTCAAGTTGTTACTTGTTGTCATCTAGTTGTGACACTTATGTAAGACCTTAAGCTTTAGAAACAACTCATTCTTTACGCATACTGGAAACAGAACCTTAACCATTAACAAATGGCACTGTAAACCACCAAAAGCCCAAACAACTTAGACCATTTTCGAAGGCTGGACCAAGGAAAGGAGGTAAATCCAGGAGAAAAATTAAAACTGCAATATTGACGAATCAAAAATCAATTAGAACATGAAGAAATGTTGCGAAACGCAAAAAAAAAAACAAAAAAAAAAGTAATAAGCAATGTATTCACATTTCTTGTATTAATGGGGATAATATTAACTTCATGTGTCCAAATTGTGACTCTGACATAGCTTTTAATAGTGACTACGAATAATTGTTGTAAAATAACATTAATTTTACTAATTATTAGTTTTAGTTAAAATTTTCACGTTGTAACAACATGCCCGTAACCTGTAACAAATTACCCCCACGGGAGAACATTGTTACAAATTACATTTTTTTTTTAGTTTGAATATTAGTTTTTGTGGCTTACAGTCGAAATATGTCATATTACAGTTGATAAATGTGTACTTAATATGTAAAAGAGAATATTTTGTTTCTCTAGTTAAATGGTTGCCTGATAATTGGTATTATTTATTTTTGTAAAAACATGCCACTTCTTCCCCTAATTGTGGCAAATGTTGGAGCCAACATTGAAAGCAAGGCTGCCGTATAAATTGAAGGAATATGTAATATGTAATGGCTAAGGTTGCA
Organism: Liopterus haemorrhoidalis; assembly: GCA_963971575.1. NCBI lineage: Eukaryota > Metazoa > Arthropoda > Insecta > Coleoptera > Dytiscidae > Liopterus > Liopterus haemorrhoidalis. The sequence goes on from OZ020611.1 coordinate 86,604,186, forward strand.
TTCGAGTTGTATAGGGTAGAGCGAGCGCTGAGCGAACAGTTGATAGTGACGTTATGAATAGAACACTGACGGAGCGCAACAACTCGAACACGGAGCGAGCTTGGGTTGTGACGTAATATTTATAAAATCTGACCCTACAATTTTAGGCGTTTATTTTTACTGTCAGATTAGTTCACGTCAGTCATTAATCAAAATTATTACCTCGGTTTTTCGTTGATTTCTTTTTCAATGATGAAGAAATTAAATTAATTAAAAATTAAATAATAATTAATGAATTAATTTAATTAATTTTTTCTATTTTAATTTTATGCACGGTGTATTTTAATATTTTTTTGCTGTTTACAGAACGTCAAAAATACACAAAATGGCCGTACTTTGTATGCCATAGACGAATAACAATATTATTTGTCTATTGTTATTTGTCTATGGTTATTATTTTTATTTATAATTTAATTTTAAACTTTTATTTCTTTCCCGCCGTTCCCCCACTTTTTTCCGTCATACCTCATATGCTCGGTCTTAAAACCCCGAACACATAGAGCGCACTCTAAATACTCGCTCGATCGCAAAACGAATGCAATTGAGTGTACTCCGAGCGTCAAATCGAACAGGTTTGAGTGTACAAAACGTGCTCGGAATACTCGAAGCGTCAAATCGAATGTACCCTAAATGGGTGTTCAAAAGACAAGGTCCTAAAAAAAAGTTGGAAAGTTTATCTGCCTAGACTATGCATCACGAAGTAAAAATGTAGGGACCTTCTTTGGAAGAAAGAAACGAAATATTTTATTTCCGTTTACTTATTCTCATTTAACATTGCCTTATACTACAAGAACAGTGCCATATTTTATTTTGCTTAAAATTTCGGGTGCCTTATTTAAATTACAAGACAATATTTAACAGGTAACAAAATTACTACACAGAGTAATTTATTCCAAGCCTAAACGATAATGTGAAAAATATATACTGCTACTAAAATATTTGCTGTACAAAATTAAATAAGGAAATATGTGATAACATTTTCAGTACCTCAATGAAAAAGTTAAATGATAAAAATTTAATGCCAAAGTTAAATGCTTTTTGTCACAGGTATTAAAGAATTTAAAACACGTTTTTAAAAAACAAAATTATAAAAAAATATGTAAAATTATATGTAGGTACTAAATTTTACATACTGTTATAACAACTGTATTGAAAATAATTAAATTATTTTTCTGATGCTATTATATAATCTGTCTCAATTTATAATACGAAACTAGATCTGGTTACTTTGGTGACTGTTATGGTGTAAACAGACTTTGGCGTATCTATGTGAACCAATACTATGACAATATTATAAATGTATTGTCAATATACAACATAAAAAATTAAATTTTCCTGTTAGTTCCGTATTACAAAATGAGACAGATAATACTTAAAATATTCAAAATGTGTGTGTCTTCACCGAGAAAACAGTCATGCGACAGTGTCGAGCGATTAACCCTTAGTAGTTTCATGAACAAGGTTTAACGAGGGACAAGTGTTTCTCATTTCCAGTAGCTGTCTGTAAAGATCCAAGACTTGTTGTCAATGGATTTCGCTAGAGTGACATACAGGCGAACACCCTGATTTTTTTCTTTGCGGGCACAGAAGCCAACATTTTTTCTTCGAGCGCTCAGAAACCATTTTTTTTTTTTTCTTGGACTGGTCTCACTTTCTATAATAAGACAAATGTGTATATTAAAAACGTGTTTTTTGATTACTTGAGCGGGAAGTCCAGAACTGAGTACGCTCTTGGCGAACTATAGATATACGCGCAACCTTAACCAGGGTGTAAACAAGTGCTTGTCCAATGGCATTATCGCGGGACATGGTCGCACGACTATGTCGTTTCAGTATAGACAATACTTAATAAAAAATTGCTCGCGTGGCGTAGTTTGAGCCATGAAATGTGCAGATGTGAATAGAGACATCGGATGTGCGATAGAGTAATGTAGTAATGTAGTCTGCCAACACTGTATGACCACAAGTCTACTGAGGATTCATGTTTCAAGTCTCAAGCTAGGTTACAGGAGACATAATTCATGTCAAGTGTACTTGAGGAGGCATTTTCAGTTTTATCCACTACGTGATTGATCTATTTGGGCATATGTAGTACAATAGCAGGTCTAATTTAGTTAAGGAATTTCCATTGTGCTGCAAGTTTATGCAAGTTTATTTTTAATCCTTTTTAATTTTGAACTCCATCATTCGTTCCCTGACCACGACCGTGACCGTGGTCAGGGGACATCTCGTAACGAGAGCTACATTTAGTTTTAATAAAATTGTGGTGTTTTTACTTACAATATATCAGTGTTGTGGTGAAAGTAAATCCCAACGGTAAGTGAGCATCACTCCTAACCATGGCAGACACCAGAGGGGGCGAGGAACCCCCGGACATTTCAACGGCAGCCGCGTTCGTACAAGCCATGGACGTTATCCACAACAGAACATTCCAGTACGAATATAATAATTATGACACTACTCAACAAGATGGAAGACCATAAAATCGCATCACTTTTCACAATACACTAAAACGAAGCCGCAATTCACAAAACACACCATCCGAGCCAAAGAAAACATATACTGCACACTCATCAGCTGGTGACGTGATATCGCCAGTCCAGAATGAGCTCGCTAATGAGATAAGCCGTAATCCGCCAATAATTAGTATACCCAAAAATACAAATAACCAGGCTGATTCAAATAGTTTAAATTACTACGAAATAAATAAAAACAATAGATACAGCATTGTTGTCGATGGCCCTTATATCATTATATTAGAAAGCAAAATTAACAATGCTGGTAACCTACACAAAATGAGCGTAGGGAAAATTTCAGAGAGGAGGCCAAATATATTACAGATATATATATATATATATATATATATATATATATATATATATATATATATATATAACAGGCCGAAACAAAATCAAAATTGATATGTCTAATCGGGAGTCTGCAAACAAAATCCTAGACGCAGCTGAAGTTCTTACAAGCCTCAACTTTCAAGCATATATACCGGAATCGGTTTTAGTAAGAAAAGGCATAATTCGAAACGTGGACACAGACATCTCAAAAGACGAAATTGACAATGTTATACAATCAACAATTAAAATTGTTCAAATTAATTGACAGCAATCGGCCTTAATATTATCCAGTGGAACGTCCAGTCGGTCAGATCCAATAAACCTCTCTTAGAAATGTATTTAGGAACACACAAGCCAAATATCATCAGATTTCACGGTTACAATATCGTAAAAAAGTGATACCGATCATAATATTTTTCTTGAGACTGTGAAATGCTTATATAATATGGACTGATACTTAAGTGTATAGTAAACCCTTGTCTCCAAATTATTAGAAATACACTATATTTATTGTACTATGTATTAGTTTGTATATATAACATGCAGAATCAGTTTTTAACATGTCTATATATGGTTGTATATATATACATACGAGAGTGAGTCAAAAAATGATAATAAAAAAAAAAAAAATCTGACATTTCTTCTTCACAGTTGCTAAGTTCGAGTAACAAATATATACGAAAGACAATTTCTACATTTGGGAAATAATGCTTCAGAGAATTGTTCGTTGTAAAACGGTATAACCAGGGGCTGTAGTCTAGCATATACGGCGTTTACCTTCTATTTGGAATGAATAGCTTGTACCCTATGCTTGCTAGAATTTCGATGTGTTAAACAACAAGGTTATTTGAGGCCGTATACCGTATAGTTTTTACTATATATTGTCATGTCAACAGCCTCACGATCTAAAATTGGGTTGGTGACAAATCTCCTGGCTAATTCAGTGGAGAAAGGGCAGATTATATAAGGGCGCCAGCAGATCCCTCCGCAATCGATCGCAATTGACCTACCTTTATGGACAATCGACCTTTTCTTTAATTGCTGCAGATGGAAGCAGCCTAAAATTGCCCTATAAACCAAGAAACTCGAACACTAAGACTTTCTTCCAGATCCGAATTGAAAAGTTCTGACTGTAGGTAATGAAGATATGAAAAAAATACCATTCACCTTTTGATAAGTTTGGGAAGCTATACTTACACATCCTAAAAAAACGTAGAACGAGTCTGCAAGCATACCAAGACATAAAGAAAAATATTAGCCTGTTCTTACTTTGTCAACAAGATAACTGTAATTGTAAATACAGCATAAGACTTGATATCTTACGTACTTTAAGCTGGGCCCGTAGCATATACTACTTTTGCTACTAAATGAATCCGGCACCCGAAACGGAATACTGCCAACAATGCCCAATATAAATTACCCAGTCATCTAACATTCAGAACCTATGTGGGCGTTCCTCAATTATAAGATACAAGAAGTGTTTACAAGAAGTGTTTTATAAGTCAGTGGGGTTTTTTTTTTTTTTTACCAAGATGCGACTTTTCAACGTAGCCTCCTTTTAGCTCGATACATTTTGCCTAACGATATTCCAACTTTTACAAGCATTCCAAAAGTATGATTTCTCTAACTCTGCATAATAAGCGTACGCTTCAGCGATGATCGCCTTGTTCGAAGCGAATCTTTTTCCAGCGAGCTATTTCTTCATGTTTGGAAAGTCGCAGGTGGGCAAATCAGAAGAATAGTGTGGATGAAGGAGCAGTTCGTAGCGCAATTCGATCAATGTGGGCGTTGTAATTGCGGAAGCATGAGCTGATCCAATGTCATGGTGGAACAGAAATTTATTCTTCGCCAAATGGGGCCGCTATTTCGTGAATTCAGCGTATAATCGATCCAATAAAGCTGCATAATATTGTCCTGCGATCATTTTTTCCTTTTCCAGATAGCCGATGCATATTATGCCTTGTGAATCCCAAAAAATTGTGGCTATGATCTTTCCGACCAAGAAATCCCTTTTTGCCTTCTTCGGAGTACGTTTGTTAGTAGAAGTCCACTGTTTAGACAGTTCTTTCATTTCTGGTATGTAGTGATGGATCCATGTTTCAACAAAGGTTAGAAAACGCTCCAAAAACTCACTTGGATGCGCTTGTACATTTCCAAACATTGTTTCGAAATGGTCACACGATTCCATTTTTCATCCACTGTGAGCAGACGAGGCACCTATCTTGCCCATAACTTTTTCATGCCCAAATGTTCGTGCAGAATAGGAAGCACACGTTCGTCTGAGATCTTTACCATCTTGGCTATCTCATATATCTTCACTCGTCGTCCAACACGATATCATGTATTTTATCGACCATCTCTTCAGATGTGACGACCCAGGCGCTTAGGCTCATTCGTGCTCATTCGACCACAACGAAATTCAGTAAACCACTTGTGAACAATCCCATGCGATGGAACAGATTTTCCATAATACTTTTTTAGCTTAGCTTCAGTTTTCTTAATGTTTTTCAACGTAAAAGGTAGTGCTTTATCAACACACGCAATTTACTTTTTTTTATTGTAACAAATAAACCCAAACTTATCCGCTTCCAATCGCTGTTACAGATGTACTATTTCACAGATCTACTTCACACTTAGTGTGTATGTCTACAATAGCAAATGTCTTATCAAAGTAAATGACTCATCATACACCTTTCGTATCTACGAAATGCTTAAATATGTGAAAATGCAATACCCACAATGATTCTAAAATTAAATCACAGTATTCATTTACCACATAGAAATTACGGCGTTGGAGGGAAGGTCATTAAATATTGTTAACAAAGTTATGTCAATGTCAGTATCATAAATATTTTTTCATCGCCTCAACTACACTTGAATCAATAATTTTTCTTAATGAATTGTTTCATGAAATATTGCTATTGTTTTAAATTCTCTAAATAATAAGTATAACTATAGCCTGTTTCTTTGGTTTCAGCGGAACTAGATTTTGAATTCTACTAACTTTTACCGTTTAAGCGAGGCTTTTAAACATTTTGTTAAGCAAAAGCCCACTTCAAACCTTATGTAGACCTCATGACAACTTACAAAAATGAAAATTCTAGTAAGTTCCGCTTAAACGTTTGGAATAGCCTTTAAATAGTTTCTATTGGAAAAAGTGCTTTAACAATATTAAGATTTTAAAAATATAAATGCATATATTTTTATGTTCAGTATTTCTAATTCATATGTTCAAATTGAAATTTTGAAAATCTTAAATATATATTCTGTTTTAGATTAGTATTAAATACTGACCATAAAAATAATTATAATTTTTAATATAAATGCGTCCAAAAAGTGCCATTACAACAAAACTGTGCCCGACATTTGAATGCTATTTTAATTTTGCTTATATATACATAAAAATATGAACTACCTATATTAACTTAACTATTATAACCGAGTTGTTCTTGTTCTAAGCTGTGATTTAAAGCCTCGTATATATTTAAGAGACCAAAGCATGTAGATTTGTTTAAATTTTATAATTACATGTATTACTAAAATTCTGTGTGATGTATTATTAAAGAGCTTGTATTTTTAATGCTTTCATGATATACTGTATACAATTTATATTGTTGAAGTCAGATATATGTGAAAAATAAATTAATGTTTTTACCTACCAAATATTTTGTTTTTTTATACTACTAATAGAAATGTAAAAAAAAAACGTCACAAAGATATAGAGAGAACGTAATCAGGGATTATAGACAGGTAAGTGTGGCAGAATGCGGCAGGGAAAACGGGTAAGTGTAGCAGAGTGTGGCGAGGGAACAGCTGACCGCCATATTTAACCTGGTCAAAACATTAGCTTATATCCTGCATTAGGTTTTGTTTTTGTTCCTATTTTTTTAGAAGTAGGGAGGAAATAGGATTAAAATAATGCTGTACATAAACTAAAATTAAAAGGCCGGATTCTATTAAATAATTTAACAACCTTTAAGCAGTACTATTTTACGAGTATTAAAAAGGTCTACACGACATCTATTTACCTCTGTTCAATTTAGTTTATTTATTTAGTTATCGTTAATCAGGGTACCTTTCCTAAATTATATATATACAGCCTTGGACAAATATATGGATCACCCTACGTTTTATTGAATTTTAGGATTATTACAGGAAAAATGGTAAATAAAATAATACATACAGCTTTTAATGACAACTTCAATCAAAATTATTGATATTTTGTGGTACCTCATCGTGCTTTAATTACCGCACGTATCCTTTTAGGTATTCTGTCCACAAGTTGTTTACGTACATCGGATTGTACATTCGTCCACAATAATTTTCTGCAATTCTTCTTTTGATTTGCATTTGTAAAGAGACACCTTGTTTATCAGAATAGACCATAAATTTTCAATTTGCGATGAATCTGGTGACTGGGGGGCCATGCAAAAAGTGGCATTGTTTTTGAAAACCATTCATTTGTTGCTTTGGCTTTGTGACGGGGGCATTATTTTGTTGAAAACCATATTCTGGACTGTCTTCATCAAATAATTTTAATATTGATAGCTCCAAAACTTCATTAAGCATGGTAATATAACGAGCAGAATAATGCGTCCCTCGCACAAAAAGATTTCGTCTAAGACACTAGCGGACATGCACCCCCAGATCATGATGCTACCAACACCAAATTTGACCGTAGGAATGGTGCTGTCAGGTTGAAAGGCTTCACCCGGCCTACGTCTTACAAAGATGGCTCCAGGTTGTCTAAAAAGCTGATCCACAAAAGAAAGAAACAAACCTTAATTTCGTAAAATTATAGTAAATTAAATTTTATATTGTTAGTGCAATAATTGCTTAGAAATTTATTTTTCTGTTAAATTCGTAAACATATTAGAAGTAACCATTACAATGGTTACTTCTTCATGGTTCATCAGTTCAAATAATTTTCGCTCATTCATTAGGTGTCCAATGTATTTTGGCGCCACTCATGGCGAATCTTTTTGTGTCGCTCGGTCAACAATTGTTTTCAGCGAGCTCTTCTTCCATGCAAATTAGATTCCACTAGAAGTCATCTAATTGTTCCAGAAGAAACTTTAACTTCTCTGTGCTCCCACAGATCACCAGCCAGCTCTTTTGACGATATTGAGAGTTTACGAAGAGCACTTCTCTTTATAAAACGATCATCTCTGGAAGTGGTTGCACATTTTTCTTCCGGTTTTTGGTCTGTTTTCATAAGTATCAACCTCTTGGAACATTTTAATGGTAATTTGCACGGCTTTTCTTGAACACTCTAATATTATTTTTAAATGTTCACCTGCGACTGTCCTTGTTAATGGAGCAATACAATTTGACTCCTTTCTACCACAGTGAGTTCACGTTTTTTAGCCATAATATAAGTAAAAATATTCTCTTGAACTCAATAAAACATGAAAAAAAAACGTAACAGATCTAAGCCTATATTTATTTGTATTTCAAGATTTATAATAACTCTGTTTACATTTTCAGTTATCTGCTAGACGTACGTCTTTTAGAATATGTCAATGATATTTTATAAACATTTTGTCAAATATATAGAAGTTACAATGCACATAAATTTAGATGTTATATTATAACTGCATGGGTGCTCCATACATTTGTCCAAGGCTGTATATATTACAAATATCACCAATGACCCATTATTATGGGGGCCCCTAGATTACTAATTAACCATTAGTTAACAATTATATCTTCTTTTAATACTTCAAATAAAATAATTTTCATAAACAGTATTAAGTATTAAAATACTTTTTTTTTTAACCACAGAACAGGACCAATTGTTCTAATTACACTGTGGCTCACAAACATCCATGCCCTAACCGGGATTCGAAGCCAGGACCTTTGGCTCGTGAAACAAGAGCGCTACCTCTACACTACCAAGGGCGACTAAAATAATATAAAGTATTTTTTGAACCTGCCACTCCTCTTGCAATTTTAAAAATTTTCAGTTTCACTATTTTGGCACATTTTTATAACTTGTCTTTTGATAGATAATGCAAATCACTACACTGTTTAAAATTTATTGAAGCGTATTTATCCAAATAATTTTAATCAAAACGTGCACTAAGCATTAAGCATATTTTAATTTGTATCTAATTTGTATGATATAGCTACGATTTGTACACCCAAATGCACAACAGTTCACTATTTTAACTAATTTGAAATTGTATCTAGGCAATAAAAACTATGTACCTAACCTTAAATTCTTAAACTATGAAAACTATATCTTAAACTATGCACTAAACTATAAAAATAGAAGTCCAAATATTACACAAAAATAAAACACTTAAAAATTGTTTTGGATGTACAATACATATGAATCATATAGAAAACATGTAATGTTTTGACTTGGACCAAGATGGCGCCCAGTGAAAAATAAACAACACGTCCAACACAGTTAGGAGACAGGGCCATGCTATGATTCTCTCTATGTTCCACACTGACTGGCCCTGTGCTGTTTAACAAGGAAGAAGAAATTCGTAGGATTAGTAGATGATCCTTTTCGTTATGTGTCATCACCGGACAAAAGATGGCTTAGCAATTTTAAATTCTAAGATCGCATTGCGAAATAAACTAGCCTTTACACTGAACCATTGCCTGAGTTTCTTCAGCCATGATGTGCTTCTACCCAGTGGCGTAAATATGGATTTGCTACGCAGGGAGCCATTAACTACCGCGGAGGGAGCCATTAAGGGGCCCATCGAACCTATAAACCTATTTTTGCGCGAAATTAACCACTTCTTCTACACCAAGTTTTTTTAACCATGCCCTACTTTAACGCCTCAAAGATTTTGATGTCCCCTACCATAATAGTCAACCAAATTCTGAAAAATTATAGTATAAATAGGTACTTCAAATAAAAAAGGAATATAGGTAAAATTAGTTTTAATTTGACTTTATTCAATGAAAGTAAATTTTATATTACGCTTTGTATATTATAAAATATAAATTGAACTCAACTACGGAAAATAATATTCATGTGATCATGAATTCGGATATTATTTTCCTTGAGCTTGGTGTTTGTTGCAAAAAAATTATATTTGAGGTACTAATTTAGTCAATTTCAATCTCAAATCTTCACGGATTGTGAAACGCAAGCGTTCTTTTTCAAATATACAACGATAATTTTGTTGTGAAGTTAGTTGAATTTCTGTATTTCGTTTCCCTCTTGTCACAAAGCCATACCATTGTTTCTTTTCAGTTTAATGAAGCTCTAATAGAATCAACATCTTGTATTCCTGATTTCTTCTTGATACTGCATGGGCACAACAGTTAAGTCTACTAGCATTGGCTATAATCCAAGATGTAAAATCAATTTGTTTTAAATCAGAATATGTCATTTTAATAGGGTGACCATTCGTCCCGCATTTTGTAACTTGTATTTGAGGAAATGAGGACCTTTTTTTTGCTCTTCACTTGGATTTGGGAGGTGAGGACCTTTTGTTTTTTTTGCTCTTCACTTGGATTTGGAAGGTGAGGACCTTTTTTTTGCTCTGTCCCGCATTGCCTTCTTAAGAAAATGGTCACCCTACATTTTAATCATATGCCATTTTTCTCAGATGATCCGCAGAAACAAGTGCGGCAGCATCAGTTACCTCACACTTAGCAAATAAATTTGTGAATTTTTTGACTGAAACATTATTGCCGAAATGCAATGAAGCCATTGAATAAAAAGACTAAAGGAAGGAGGCTTACATGCTGATTGGACAGATCAGGATAATATTTCAAAATGGTGGACAATAGTTTCCGGCTGTATGGCAATTTATTAAAATAATTGTTATCGGTGCAAAAAGACAAAATACCAATCTTGATATTTTCAAAAGAAGCTAAAGATAGGAGATACAAAGAATCAATAAAGCGCTATTATACATCTGTGATTTATTATTATAAAATTAATGATACACACAAGCAATAAATACATACAGAATTTATAGCAGAAAATTATGACAGTACGCCACTGCCCATAAGTAACTCAATATGAATAGTACATATAGTATAGTACATAATATGAATAGAAAAAACTTACGAATGAAAAGTTGTTCCTTTAGTCTTGGCATTTTGTGTTCTTGATCGTCCACATGCAGTATAGCTAACCATTTAGACAAGATGCCAAATTTCAGGTTAAATGTGTAATTTTATATTAAATTATAAAATAACTAAAAACTATTTTAGCCCCGTCTTTTATTTGTGATTTATAAATTATGAATATACTTTAAATTATCAAAATAAATGTCAATAATCACTTTTTAATACGTAAACAACAAAATATTGACAGCAGTTATGGTATTTGGAATCAGGTGTTTCCGTCAAAAAAAAAACTTATATGTAAAAATTCATATAGTCTCTTTCCTTGAGTCTTTTTATTCAATGAACTAGCTGAAAACCCGTGCTTCGCTACGGTATATTGATGGTCTCATTGGCATAAAATCCGCAGTTTGTTTTTAAACTTGTGTATGGGTAACCTTTGTAACAAAAAATCTAGTCGATATCTCATCTGTCCTAAGAGATATTGAGGAATCCGTGAAAAAACATTTTACTCCTTTTCACCAGATAGGGGTCGAACTTGAAAAAATCCTTTCTTAGTGGGTTCTTACGTCATACTGAAAAATTTGCTCTCCAAATTTTTTATTTCTAACAAAAAAATATAATTTACCCTTTAGGAGTGAAAGAAAACTGTGAAAACATATATATGCCAAAATGTTATAACTCAACAACCGCTGGAAATATAAAGGGTTCTATAACTCACCCCGAATGTAGATTCACACCTTTAGGGGATGATTAAGATAAAATCCTGAAATTCATTTTTCGGCATTTGTATGGGTAATCTTTATAAGCAAAAACCAAGTCTATATCTTATTGATCTTAGAAGATATTAAGGCGTCCTTGAAATCACAATTCCCTCTTTTCACCCTTTAGGGGTTATATTTGTTAAAGGTAAAAAACTGTTAGAACCATTTCGAGACATTTTAAAAAGACACCTATTTGCCAAAAAGAAACATTATAACTCAACAAATACAGGAAATACGACGGAATGTATAACTCACCCCGATTGTAGATCCACCCCTTTAGGGGTTGATTAGGACGAAATCCTGAAATAAGTTTTTCGGCATTTGTATGGATAATTTTTGTAAGCAAACACCAAGTCGATATCTTATTGGTCCTAAAAGAATTAAGGAATTACTGAAATCACATTTCACCCTTTTTCACCCTTAAGGGATGAAATTTTAAAAAAATGTAAAAATCATTTCGAGATATTAAAAAAAAAAACACCTATGTGCCAAAAAGTAATGTTGCAACTAAACGAACACAGGAAATACGACGGGATGCATAATTCATCCCGATTGTTGATCCACCCCTTAAGGAGTTGATTAGGAAAAAATCCAAAAATTTTTTTTTCGGTATTTGCATGGGTAATTTGCATTTGCATTTGTAAGCAAAAACCAAGTCGATATCTTACTGGTCCTAAAAAATGTTAAACAATCCTTGAAATCACATTTTACCCCTTTTTACCCCTTAGGGGTTAAATTTTAAAAAAATGTCAAAACCATTTCTAGATATTTTAAAAATACGCCTATGTGCCAAAAAGAAACCTTATAACCCAACAAACACAGGGAATACGACGGGATGTATAATTCACCCCAATTGATCCACCGTTTAGGGGTTGATTAGGACAAAATCCTGAAATATATTTTTCCGTATTTGTATGGGTAATCTTTGTAAGTAAAAAGGAAGTCGATATCTTATTGGTCCTAAGAGATATTAAGAAATCCTTGAAATCACAATTCACTCCTTTTCAACCTTTAGGTGTGAAATTTTAAAAAATTTCCAATACCATTTCGATATATTTTAAAAAGACACCTATGTGCCAAAAATTAATGTTGCAACTAAACGAACAGAGGAAATACGACGGGATGTATAATTCACCTTGATTGTAGATCCATCCCTTTAGGGGTTGATTAGGATCAAATCCTGAAATAAGTTTTTCGGTATTTGTATGGGTAATCTTCGTAAGCAAAAAGCAAGTTGATATCTTATTGGTCCTAAGAGATATTAAGGAATCCTTGAAATCACAATTCATCCTTTTTCACCTTTTAGGGGGTAATTTAAAAAAAATGTCAAAACTATTTCGAGATATTTTAAAAAGATACCTATGTGCCTAAAAGTAATGTTGCAACTAAACGAACACAGGAAATATGGCGGGATGAATAATTCACCCCGATTGTAGATCCACCCCTTAAGGGGTTGATTAAGACAAAATCAAAAAATTGGTTTTTCGACATTTGCAAGGGTAGTTTTTGTAAGCAAAAACCAAGTCGATATCTTATTGGTGTTAAAAAATATTAAACAATCCTTGAAATCACATTTCACCCCTTTTCACCCTTTAGGGGTTAAATTTAAAAAAGTTGTCAAAACCATTTCGAGATATTTTAAAAAGACGCCTATGTGCCAAAAAGAAACCTTATATCGCAATAAACACAGGGAATACGACGGGATGTATAATTCACCCCGATTGTAGATCCATCCTTTAGGGGTTGATTAGGACAAAATCCTGAAATATATTTTTCAGTATTTGTATGGGTAATCTTTGTCAGCAAAAAGCAAGGCAATATCTTATTGGCCCTAAGAGATTTAAGGAATCCTTGAAATCACAATTCACCCCTTTTCACCCTTTAGGGGCGAGATTTTAAAAAACTATCAAAATCTTTTCGAGATAGTTTAAAAATACTCCTATGTGCTAAAAAGTAATGTTGCAATTAAACGAACACAGGAAATACGACGGAATGTATAACTCACCCCGATTGTAGATCCACCCCTTTAGGGGTTGATTAGGACAAATTCCTGAAATAAGTTTTTCGGTAATTGTATGGATAATCTTTGCAAGCAAACAGTAAGTCGATATCTTATTGATCCAAAAAGATATTAAGGCATCCTTGAAATCACAATTCACCCCTTTTCAACCCTTAAGGATGGAATTTTAAAAAACTGTCAAACCCATTTCGAGATATTTTAAAAAGACACCTTTGTCCCAAAAAGTAATGTTGCAACTAAACGAACACAGGAATTACGACGGGATGTATAATTCACCCCGATTGTATATCTACCCCTTTAGGGGTTGATTAGGACAAAATCCTGAAATTGGTGATTCGGTATTTGTATGGGTAATCTTTGTAAGCAAAAAGCAAGTCGATATCTTATTGGTCCTAAGAGATATTAAAGAATCCTTAAAATCACAATTCACCCCTTTGCACCCTTTAGGGTTGAAATTTCAAAAAACTGTCAGTACCATTTCGAGATATTTTAAAAAGACACCTATGTGCCAAAAAGTAATCTTGCAACTAAACGAACACAGGAAATACAACGGGATGTATAATCCACCCCGATTGTAGGTTCACCCCTTTAGGGGTTGATTAGGGCAAAATCCCGAAATTGGTTTTTCGGCATTTGTATGGGTAATTCTTGTAAGCAAAAACTAAGTCGATATCCCATCGGCCCTAAGAGATATTAAGGAATTCGTGAAATCACATTTCACCCCTTTTCATCCCTTAGGAGTGGAATTTCGAAAAATCCCTTCTTAGTGGGTGCTTACGTCATGAAGGGAATATACTCTCCGAATTTCAAGTTTCTAGGCCCAGGGGTTCGGGCTGGGCGGTGATGAGTGAGTCAGTCAGTCAGGACACTGCCTTTTATATATATAGATTAGGTTATTACCTGTCAACAATGACGGATTTATAACATAAAAAACAACATGACTCTCTTTGTAAAGAAAAGAATATTAAAAGAAAAGATGCAGAAAGGATGGTAAAGAACCAAGTTAATACAGTCCAAAAACATTTTTTTTTTTACCCGTAATTGTTGACGGGTTAAACCATCTAGTGTTATAATATTGAAATTAAAAAATATGTACTCACTTTGGTAGATATAGAACTAAGTCTTCTTTAAAAACCTCTGCACACTGTTTTAACACAAAACACGAAATTAACACTATTTTAATACTAACTTTTAATTATCTGCAATATTTTTAAACAATATTTCATTAATTTTTATTTTAAAAACCTTCAAATAAAAATTCTTGCAAGAAATGATTCTAGCTGAGTATTTTTAACTTGTTTATGCCAAAAAATCACTAGAATTATAGGATTAACATGTAACCTTAGGAAAAAATGACGTCACAATGTTACTCAGATTTCATACACACACTTCCTAATTATATATGTACGATGAAGCTAAATATCTTAGCCTTTGCATTTACAAGGTTCTCATTTTCTCCATGCAGTTGTTTATTTCACATATTTAGCTTATCAAAGATATCTATCAAATAACACAAATACTTGATCATTGACAGTTTGTAAAAAAAAAAAACTCTTCATTTTTAACGAAACTATAATTTTCCACTAGAAAAATATTTCATTCACTAAAACACTGTTTTCTTGATGTAAGTAAATACACAGGTATAAATAATTTAAAAATTTTTATTCTTAATTACAATATTTATTTAAATTTGAATTAAATAAAGCAGTTTTTCATTATTCCTCATATCTATATATTATTGATTCACCCAGTTCATGACGAACATAGTCGGGTGAAAGAGGATTAGAACCCTTAACTATCTCTTTAAGTTGAACATGTTTAATGTCATTGTCAACATCAAACGTTGCACTTGGCGGTATCTCCACTAGTCCTTCCATTATTTTGTCCAAATTTGGAATTTTCAGTGGTCCTAACACAGGATCTTCATACCTATATAATTTCACCTTTCTGTAATCTAGAATAAAAAAATAACGGTTTTAACAAAAATTTTATAAAGCAACAGTTAAAAACAATTAAAAATTAAATATGAAAAATCAGAAAGATCGGCAAATGGAATTATCATTATCAGAAAATGTGCCACCAGTTTTCTTAAAAGTGAACAATTTCATTTTCAGGAGTTTTAACATGCTTTAGTTTACTTCACTGTATTGATATCTGACCGAAGTCAACAGCTTATTTCTGGCTTATTACGAGCTGTGAACAAAAACAAAAGAAATAACCTAGATGGTGGTGAATTAGAACGTTTGTGGTTCTAATTGGATCACATTTGAAAACGAAATACATATACATTTTTTGGTAATGCTACAACAGTTGGCAATAACTTAATAGATAAAAATATACCTATAATAGAATTCCCTAAAAAATTGATGAAAAATAGAACTTGTTCTATTTTCAAAATAAAATGATCAATTTTTTCATTAATAAATTGTTCAATTTATTGATCAATAAATAAATAAATAGCAAGCCTGTAGCTGCAAGCGTTATACCGCTTGTACCTGCTGTTTGACTACTAAGCAAGGGAACGGACATGAGTTCAACTTCTGCTTATGTCAAATAATTTGTGTAAAAATATTTATACAAATTACAGGTTCTGCTTAGCCGTTCGCACCCGGCCATAAACTGTAGGTGCCTTTCTGCTACACCTGGATGAGGGGTGAATGATTGTGAAAATGGGAGTAATTTAAACATATTATTCTCGCCCGAATAATATCACCAACGAAGGAGGCTCGACCCACCAACCGCCCAGGCCAGACTGTTTCTAACAGTTTAAAACCGCACGACTTAATGCGCTCGGCCATTCCGTTGGACCTTTTGTGACGTAATACTGACCATATTACTCGTGAATGTACTTAAATTGAAAACATGGTCATGAAATCTGGAAACATGAGGCCTAGCCTCAACTCGGGTTGTCACGAGATTTTTCGATACGAAGAAAATAATAAAAAATAAAACATTTTTGTACGATTTCAAATTAAAATATTTTTAAAAATTTGAAAAAGTTTGAATATTACATGTGAACCGGAGCGGTAACTGAAATTTTTGATCGAATAAATTTTTCCACTAATATATATTTATAATTTAACTAACGTATATTTGGGCGTTATATAAATTATATGCATATAATTTAAAGGGCCAGGTTCAATTACACAAATAATCCAAATGACTACATACTGGACTTTCCGAAAAACCAATCGACCAAAAATAGTCTTGCCATCATTGGCGGGCCTCTTCAATAACTACAGAACTGGGTTCTGGGGAACACGTTAACTTACCTCGCGCCGGCCCTCTGAATATAATATATATGTATTTTTTTAATTTATTTTGTATATCAAACATAAGTTAGCAGTAAATAATGTCCACTTGAACGAAAACTGTATGCGATCGAACACAAAACTCATTCATAAAACAAAATTTTGGGTACTAGTTAGGAGGATTTCTAAACTCTTGCAGGTGTTTTATTTATTTTTTGTGTACCAAAAATGAAAATGCGGTAATTATGTTGTTACGAAACATCAACACAAAAAAGGGCCTATGTAATGGCACACGCCTGGCGGTGACAAAATTGTTTAAAAATCTAATAACTGCCGCTGTTATAATTGGATTTTCCCAATGAAATCCAGCTTTCATTCCTAGGATTGATTTAGCTCACACAGATCCCGACTTGACGCCTTAACGTGACACGGACGTTAAGGTGAAGGTCATAACCAATGGGAGTATTAATGAGAAACTCCTAGAGCAGTCTGAATCTTTTTTTACAAAAAATGTAGTTTTTAAAGAAGTTTTGTGGCGTGCTTGCCAACAAATTAACGCAACTTTATTTTATTTTTTTAATTATTATTATCAATTTTTTCCTGTAATTATTAAATATGAATAACCTAAGTTGTTGTTTAACATGATCATAGCTCCATATTAATTTCTGTTTCTGCAATCAGTGACGAAGATGGCATAAATATTCGCTGCCATTTAGGTATAATTGTTTTACTGATGTTTATAGTGTCTTTTTTAAATCAGTTTATTTCCTTTACCTAACTGGGCATTTACTTGAAAATTTATTATATTTAGAAAGAAAGCTAGGTATATAACTTATCAATAAACGGCACTGTTTTAATATTGTACCGAGAGTTTTTTTTTAATTTGGTGATTACTTTTACCCCGTCGAATGACGGGCTTTTCTTCTAGTATCATATAGTCTTTATTCAAACCGGCATTGTTTATTGTTACAGTCTGTTTAGTTAGCAACAAAAAATGTTTATTTATGCAGACTTGTTATATAAACATTGTATTAGCTCCCGATACCGATTAAATAATCAGCCTTTAAAGAACAATCGTAAGACTGCTCCCTTTTGTTATTATTATTATTATTATTTTTTGTCGGTGAGAGTTTTATTATTATTGTTTAAATTTATTGTGGGTTATCAAACGAAAGCTCATACGGACATTAACAAATGGAAAGCAATTTTCAAAATCATTTAATTTTAAGGCGATTTCCTACAAACAAAAAAAATTAAAAAGGATATTGTCACGATTACAGTGAAAAACAGTGGCAAAAAAATGATTAAAAGCATAAGAAACCCTCCAATGACTGAAAATACACACTAAAGATGATTTTTTTAAATTTACAATTGCATGTATAGAACAATAGTACAGCACCTAGACAAAATATTATAACCACTTACAAAAACAACTGTTTATTAAAAATGCCGACATATAATCATATGCTACTTTATTTATTTCTTTAACATATCGTGTATTTATTAAAAGATAAGCTATTTTAAACATCTTCAACACTGTATTTTTATTCTGAGACTGATTTGCAAGAACAAAAAGTACCGATTTTGTCCTGACCAGGTAACTCGCCGGATGTCAATCCTATCGAAAATGTTTGGAACCTCCTAAAAAGACTTGTTTATGATTTAAATAATACTAATAATCAAGTTAATAGATAATATTAAAAAAGTATGGCATGGCTCTCCAGAAATTGAAAATTGTATTAGGGCATGTGTTGAGAGTATGCCTCCAAGATATTAAAAAACATTTTATAAATGTACTAAAATAATTTGAAATAATAAAATACAAAATAAAAATAAAATTGGTGTATTACTATTTTGTTGATTTTGTGTAAAACAATGATTTTTTAAAACATCATATGTGGTTATAATATTTTGTCTAGGTCCTGTATATTATGCACCGTGTGATGGTCATTTCCCATGAGTATGAAAGTTGCGCCACGAGCCGCAGGCGAGTAGAGCAATTCATACGAGTGCGAAATTACTATTGCATGCAAGTTTCATACTATGCTTTTTCCACGACTATAACTTAATTACTTATTTAATTTTTATTCAAGTCCCTTTAAAAACTAACAATAATTTGATAGTTGCTTTCAACCTATTTATTACGTTGCCCAGCAACGGTCTTGTACGTGGCATACGAAATTTAAATTCAGTTAAAATAACAATACTTGCGTCAATTGTTTAATTGACTGACCAAGACCAACTCATTCAAAAATATAATTGCAAAATTCAACATCTTTAACTACATTATTTAATTTTAATCACATTTTTTACAAACTAACAATAATTTGACACGTGCTTTCAACTTATTTATTATGTTGCCTAGCAACGGCTGGCCAATGCTGCTTGCACCTGTTATGTAATGAGTTAACCTATTACATAATGAACTCTTTACGTAACCGGTCAGCGCTGCGTAGTAAAAAGGAGTGGGGAATGTGGAAACTGACACGCCTGTAATGAACTTATATCTATGTAGTCGTGGAAAAATATGTTTATTTTATCATCCCGACGATATATGAATTTCGCCATCTAGATAAACCTAATAAAATGGCACCGGACGCTCTTTTCTGAGACATCTATTGAGCATATCAAATCAAAATAAAAATCAAATTCAATGAACATTGAAGTAATTCAGAACCGCTGAATTTTCGAAACGTCACAAACCCTAGTTGAAAAAACGGAGTCCTACTGTACATAATATGGTAACTCACCTTTAATATTCCTTGTTTCACGTGCCAAACGTTTAGCAATTTTCTCAACAGTGTCATCATTAAAGAATTCAATTTGTTTCTGGAATAATCCACAATATAGTTGATTACTGATTAAGTCCATTGGACAGCCTATTCTTAATTGGTATGTAATATATGGTGAACCAGGACAACATTCATCCTTTACTCTCTGCGGTGCCTCTGGATGACCAGAAGAAGCTATTACAATACCATCAAGCTCCAGAGTTTCCTCCAAATATTCCATATTCTTTTGCAAAACTTCCATTTCATTAAAATCTAAAGTTAAGGATAAAGCCTTTACACCAATAATATCCATTTTTTCTCGAACTGCTTGAGCGAATGGCATAACTCTCTTTGTATATTTTTTAAGTTCAGGTTTTTTACACAATTCTGATGATAAAATTTTATTGTCTGGCAGTTTGTTACCATTTACTGTGTAAAGTTCCTTCATTGTTGTTAAAACGCAGCTTTGCCATGGTGGGAAGAATTCAGCAACGTAAATTGTTCCGTAATTTGGCTTCGATACTGGAGCATTGGCTGGGAGAGTTTTGCTTGTCTTCATCGCAGCTAAATGATTCTTGTAGAAGAGACGGAAAGAGTGAGCCGCATCCATGAGGTAATTTGACTTTTTAATTTGTAGTTCATCAATTGCTCCTACTTTAGGCCACAGAGCTTCAACGATACTGTTATTCTGAAACGAAAAATTATAATCAAATAAACTATGACAAAAATTCATATTTGTGAATGGAAGTTGTAATATGAAACAAAAAAACAACTCATTCATTCAACAGAATGAGGCGACATTTTTCTCAGATTCGTCAAATAATGTTCTTAACGCCTAGGTGACACACAAGACAGCGGTAGTAAGTTCTCGGTTTTTACCTCAGGCACTGTATGAAAGCCACATGGTCTAAATAAGTTTCGACCGACCTTATTAAAGCCCTGTGTAAACTCATACGCATTTTTAAATTTTCGTAAATATAATAAAAAAATTAGCTTATAAATGAAAAGATAATGTGAAAAAGATCTAATGTCATAATAATATTGATTTCCATGTAATGTATTATGTTCATTATTCATACACTAATACACGAAAAAGAAGCATATGATTGCTTTATGATAGCATTGATAAGTTTTAACTTTTATTATTATGGGGTTTGTCAGGTCTTGACAAGCGTCCACTAATCAATTATTATTATTATTATTGTTTATATTTCGGTATTTTGATACGTACTCAGCTCTCCGCTCGACGGATCCGTTTGTCCGGCACCGGACAATTAATCCGTTCTACCATTTTCAGCTCTAAGCTCAGAAGAAGTTTTTTTTTTTTTTGCAGCGCAACGTACTTCATTTGAATGTTTTGACATTCATTACTATCTTCGTTACTAAAATTCAAAATATTTCAAACACCCTGAGTTCAAATTATTAATATTTAGAATGAACGCAAGGCATAAAGTTAATTATGAATATAACTTTTGCAGAGCTATTGCAGCTATTATTTATGTAACAAATATAAAATAAATATTAAAATAAGGCTAAATAAAAGATTTTTAATAAAAGAAATTTATAAAATACTGGAGCAAGGAGCATATCATAATTTGGAAGCAGAAATACGTTTAAAGGATGCGGAATTGTTTTATAATTATTTACGCATGAATAAGGACCAGTTTGATTATTTAGTGAAGAGAAAACCGTCCGTTTTGCCGGACGAGGTTGAACACGATCCGACTTTTCACGGGTGCCGGACGAAATGAAATATTTGCAGGCTTCTAATTGGTTAGTCGGACGAATGGATCTGTCGAGCGGAAAGCTGAGTACGTACCATTATAGTATGGCAGATAAATGATATAATAGAGAAATATATTACATATATTTTATACATTCATAACATAATACTTAATTTTTTTATTTATTTATTTTTTTCAATATAATTATAGACAAAAGAAAGACCCTAGAGTCTATACAGCGATATCAAATCCATGTTTTACCAGTTTTTTTTTTTTTTTATCATATATTAATATATGAAGCAGCGTGTGACAACTCCGAAGCAATTCTTTTAATACTCTATTTCAATATTTCTACGTTTCCTTTCAAAGTGTATTTGAACATCATTTTGATATCAATTATTACTTGAAAGAAATTCATATATAATATTTCTAAAATTAAATTGCCACTCTTGTTAAGAAGTTTAACAATGCGCTAATGGGTTTATGGTAGTATTCTTAAGACTCGTTGCTGTATAAAGAATATAGTAGGTATTAAGGGAATTTTAAATTTAAATAGAATAGACGTAACACTAGTTCAATTGAAGTTTCTTAAAAACCATTAAGGAGATTTTCCAAATTTATAATCCTATTTTTTTTAAATTTTGGGGTTTGTTATACTTGTTTGTTAGTTAATTTTCAACGTTCATAGCGTGCATGCATTAACAACATGGCTCTTTGGCGACCATTTGATTTTGCAACAAAATCCTAATTTCTGTAGTGAATCTGTGTAAGGTGATTTGGAGTGCGAAAATGTGGACATGGCTACTATTTTAAGGCTATCGCCATATTATTGTATTTTAAACCCTATAGAACTAATATGGAGCCAATTAAAAGGTAATGTGCACCGAAAAAATACAATATCGACAGAAAGTGATATTATAGTACAATTAATTAAAAACGAAACAAGTGCAATAAGTAGTGATTTGTGGAAAAAATGTGTAGAACATGTAAAGACAATTGAAACATTTTTTTTATAAATCCACCACATAAATCTTCAATAATTATTAATTTAAATGACAGTGGTAGTAACACAGAGTCTGATAGTGATATAAACAATGATAATAGTGATAATGATTAATATTTTAATAATTTTAAATTACCATAAATTGACAAGTTCCAAAAAAGAATGATTTTTGTTTGTGCAAATTTGAAGTATTTAATATAGACTGTAAAGACTTTAAAACAAAACTATTTTTAAACATGCCTATATTTATAATTCAAATATAGCCAGTCCTAAGCCTGATAAAAATGTGAAGGAATGTTATGTGAGTATATACAGTTCATTCTAAATAGCATTATAGAAAACACGTTTATTTTAAATAATTATTACGGTCCTGGCAACTATTTTTAACTGAACCATAAACTCAGCAGGTGTAATGGTTATACTATCTGTCATTACTGGAATCAGCACTGAGAGTGGCCATTTCATTTTGGAAATACTATACCTTGAGTTTTCTTATTATTATAATTTATTTCTTTCTTTTTTTTTTCTCTCTCTCTCTCTCTCGCTACGTACAGTATTCATTTCCATAAATAACATAAATTGACATCAATGAAAACATGCCTTTTATTTTAAAATTGAATTAAAACTATTCACTAGATACTATTCGTCACTATAGTTTGTTTAAAAATGAAAGTTCTAAAATGTTTATCACTAAGGAACGAGTACAATTTGTGAAATGGTAAAACATTAATTTTTGTTTCAGGCAAGTTGGAGATATATTTTGTGAAATATTTAATTTATCTGACTATTTTATTTTATTTTGTGACTTTTTAACCTATAGTGCGTTCAAAGGTGAGTTTGCAGTATAGCTCTTATGGCATATGGGAGCGGTGTTGCCAATTGTTGTAACAGTGTCAAATGTGTCAATTATAATAATATGAAAAACTCGTATGATTTACAAAAATCAACTCTTATAAAACTCAAAATAACACTCAACAAAAACAAATGGCCATTTGTAGAATACTGCGTCTTCACAGATCAGCGCGTTTTAGAGCTGGCAACGTCGACAAGTAAGAAAAGGATAGCGTCATTGTGTAAACCCATTAGAGAGTATGAAAAAGAACTACTCCATATGCCCTGTACTGCAAACTCACCTTTGAACGCACTATAGCTCTGATGAAGATTTAAAAATAAATCGAAACGTTAGCGAAGTTAAAATATTGTTTAAATTTTAATTTCTGATCAGTCCGAATCCCATTACTTCCTCATCATATTATATTTTACAGATATAACCATCTAATTCAATTCCTATTTCTTTCATAAAAAAATCTGTTTATTTATCTCTACAAACAAGCAATTTATGCAGTATGTTCTATCCTACAAGGAACGCATTTTATATTGCTTTCAAATAGCTAGGAACCGAAATCGGTTTTTCGGATACCCGGTATCAGTTTTCGAGTAAAATCGATTATTTAATCTTCGGGTATGTAATTTTTGAATAAACCGTTTCCCGATAGCCAGTTATAAATACCCAGTTCTGAATACCCGGTTTGGGATACCAGATTCTGGATTTACTTTTTTTTTTGTTCATCACTTGGATTTAGAATATCTTTTGTCTTCTTATAACAGAAGTCATTTTCAGAACAAAAGTTTAGGGTTTCTTTCAAATCAGAAATACAACATATTCTATTATCACTAAATAAATTCTACTTATAAAAAATTCATAGTACACATATAAATATATACCTTGCCGATTAATCCCCAAACATGATCCCCAACATGAGGACAGATCGGTGACATCAACAAAGCCTGAACTTCAATGAACTTCATAACCAAGTCCAGGTGCATGCCCTCGTTAGAACTCAGTTCTCTGTACTTGTCTCTGCAGGCCTGTAGCTCAAAGAATCCAGTACGAAGAGCTTCTTTAAACAACATTTTATTATAGAAATCATCAGTTTCTTTGATTTTTAAATTAATTTCACTTTCAAAGACTTCATCATTAAAAGTTTTTGATGAACCAGTTCTGAAAAGAAAAACTTTATTTATTAATAATAATTCGTAGAGAAGAGAAACAATTTAATTGAGAAATATGAGAAATAAAAGATTATAATATTATTTCTATTCCGTAGCTTGTCGACAGTCATTTGCACACCTACGAACACTGAACTGTCTCTCTAGACTGTCCTCTGTGATATTGTTTTGTAAATAAGTAGTGCCATATTGAAATTTTGACATACTGTGAACCAGAATATACTTCTAACAAAGGGTTATTTTGAACAGAATTGCCAAAAGTGTTACAAAATATTAATAACAATTCCGGAAATATATCGAATTCCTTCAAGAATATTGACTGTAAGGATTGCAGATACCATTAGAGCAATTGTGCAAAACAGCTTATTTAGATTAATTACATTTTATTAGAAGTATCTTATATGCTTAATATAAATAAGGTAAATAACACAGAAACAATTATAAAAAATAAATGAGATTCTCATTAAATTACCGAGCTGTCTTGTCTTCTCCACTTCAAGTACGTCTAAAAATTCATAAAATATATATCCCTGCGCTATAACTAAAACATTTTACGTAAAAATATATATATCCATATAAAAAAAACACATTTTAAATCACACTATCCTACAAATATATTCAAACGTATATAAACAACAAGTAAAAATGTCAAAAAACAATATCACTTTTCAAAGGGGACACGTTCATAGGTCTCGTCTCAAGAGCGACACAACACGGTTAAAATTGCACTATCAATGAGTTACAGAATACCAACACCGGAATACCAAAATCGGAACTTTCAACAGGATACCGTAGAAACGATTGTCGAAAACCTTCCAGAATAAACCCCCAGGTATAAAAAATCTGACAAAAAATAAGTACACATATAGTAGTATTCAGATAAGAACAGTGCCAAATACTCGGTAAAAATATTTCAAATACCAAGTACTGATTAAAGTATTTGAAATACTAAAAAATGCTTGAATTGCTCAAGTTTTTGAAATATAGAAAATATTTCAATTACGAAAAGTATTTGAAAAACCCAAAATATTTGAAATATGAAAAAAAAGAAGATAGAAATATAGAAAAAAAAAGTTCTGCGATTCTGGTAAATTTCGTATAGTATTAAAGGATCAGTTCCAAGTTTTCACGTGGGAAATATAAATTTCTTTGTGTCCACCAATTACTATTCCTTTGCAGTGACAGCTATTATATTATTTAATATCACTCCTCATTAGACTCCTTGGCGTCTAATTCATTCTTTGGTACGTTCAAAGGAAATCCTTCATGCAGTCCAAACTGTGACAAAAATATTTGCAATATAAGAGAGTATTTGTAATACTAGGGAAATATTTGAAACACTAGGAAAGTATTTGAAATACTAGAGAAGATCTGAAATACTAGGACAGATTTGAAATACTAGGGCAGATTTGAAATACTCGGTAAATATTTGAAATAGTAGGAGATATAATAAATTTTGAAGTATTTCAAATCAAGAATGGATAACGTAACGTAACGATACCTGATAACGTGATAATAACGATTCAACTACCGTTTCTAAAACAATAACGTAACGATATTTTTATAACGTTATAATAACCTATAACGGTTCAACCAACTTAATAACGTTATAAAAATATTTTTTAAATATTTCATTTGTACTGAATAAATGCGTGCGATTTCAAGTAAGTTTCCATTTTCGTACACTTTTATATTTCTGAAAAACAGTTTTCAACAAGACAAGTAGGTATAATTTGATATTTACTACCAAATATAGGTAGCTTCAGAGTTACAAATAAAAATTATTTTTATAACGTTATATAATATTATTTACGTAACGTTATATAATATAACAATTCATTTTTTTAACGTTATGTACCGAAAACAAAAAAATAAATAACGTTATACAATAACGTAACGATTTGAAACGTTATTTCATCCTTGTTTCAAATACTGACGTTTTCAGGCAACAAATGTCAAATACAAATACCACGGAGAAAGTATTTGAAAATACAAATACCAAAAGCATTTTTTTTTTTAAGTATTTGAAATACATTATATCAAATACCAAAAAAACAATTGAATAATTTCTTCAATTACTTCAATATAAATATTCCCAGCATTGAATCAGAACTGACTAAAAAATATAAAAATATATTTATAAAGTTGATTAAGATATACTGGGTAGCCGGTTAATCGAAACCTCCGTTTACGTGGAATAAAATATACAGATTTAGCACATATGTATACGTTCCGGTAAACCAGACAAACGAACTTGTATAACACAGATATACCTGTACTTGTATAACAGAATTTATGTAACACAATTAGAAAAGGTATAGTTTAAATAATAGATACTTAATTAAACAAAAATAGACTCACCTCAAAGTATCCTTTGTTTCCAAAATTTCCTTTACCCATTCAATAAAAGTATACAATCTTAATATTCCAGCATCAGCCATTGTTTCCACAAAGTTTGCATCTTCAACCGAATCACCAGCATCTGCCAAACAAAGTCTCATTCCATCAGCACTGAATTTCTTAACAGCTTCAGTCAGCGTCAAGAAATTCCCTTCCGACTTCGACATCTTTGCCGAATTCAACAATAAATGTCCATTTGCTCTAATACCTCTCGGCCATTTACTATCATCCTTATCCCAAATAGCACAATGGTTATAAATAAAATAAGTTAAATGATTTTGAACTAAATCTTTACCAGATGCTCGCAAATCAACAGGATACCAGTATTCAAATTCACGTTTCATAACATCAAGATGTTCTTTTTTAATATTAGTTTTTGGGAATTTGGCATTTTTGAAAAATATATAATCCCACACTTCTGGTGTCATTTGTTCTGGTTTAATATCATATTTATTCGGTTTATCACCTCTAAAGCTATTACCCTGCAAGAAGTGTGCGATGGTGTAATACGCCATATAAATCGTGGAATCTGATAGGGATTCTATCAACCATTGTTCATCCCATGGAAGTCTAGTTCCTAAACCATAAGTTCTGGAACATGCATGCTCATGTAACCAATTTAAACAACCGACAAAGTTTTTACGAACTTCATCATGGTATGTATTAATTTTTTCTAATGATTTCTCAGCAAGTGCCTTCCATTCTGGTTCACCGTAATCCAAATACCATTGATCGCAAAGAGCAACAACGCATTCATCTCCAGATCGAGACATAACATTCTTCTCAGGTTCGTAATATACAACAGCGTCTTTTCTTAAAACCAACATCTTTTGTAAATCTTTTTTAACATCCATAATTTTCTTTCCTTTAAAATCACCAACTAAAAGTACACCATCATAAAACCCTTTTAGGTACACCATTTCTTTAGCTTCTAAAAGTTTATCTTTATCGTTTTGACTCTGTATTTTTAAACGATCATATACTGTCACAGCACTTAAGTTGCCAAATTCAGGTACATCGATAATTGGAATTGGATCAAAAGGCAATACCATTTCATCTTTGATGTTATATTTTTCACGGAGTGGTTGTTTTTTTTTTAAATCTACTAAAGCAGCGTAATCATCTGGTGAATCCGAAGGTACTGATGTTACAACCCCCGTTCCTTTATCTTCTTTTATAGTCAACATCGGAAGAGCATAAATTTTGTCTAACGATGTTAAAGGTGCTTTTAAAGCTACGCCTAATAAATCTTCCCCTACTAATTCTTTAACAATATCAACTTTGCCTTCAACAGGGGTAAAACCTTGATATGACATATTTCTTGCGGATCTTGCAGTGCAAATAAATATATCTCCGTCACTGTTGGTGAAAGCAATATATTTCATATCTGGTCGAACCCAACAATTTGTCTGTCCGTACATAGTTTCAGGACGTAAGGTAGCAGCAACTAAATATACATTTTTCTTAGAAAACTCGGTTAATTTTTTTGGGTAAGGAGGTAAAATGTTCATTTTTATTAAAGTGTATTCTTGTGGGCCAACGCCTTCTCCTGAACTGCGATCATGATCCATACAAGGTTGACCATCTTTGACAGAATAAATAGTATATCTTTTACCGTACTGGATCTTGTTCTTCTTTTTTAAATGTAAATATTGCCAACGTACAAAAGAATCATAAAATGGATTAGCATCTGTGGTTATAAAAGTTCTTCGCCAATCAACATGAATGCCAATACTGTTTAAATCTTGTACAGCGAGAGGTGGAAAATAATTCAACCAGTGATCTGTGTCGCAGAATTTGTATATTTCTTCATCGTTTAGTCCTAAACTTTGCATGATTTGCCACTGATATTTTGCGGCACCTGTTTTAGCAAGTGCTTTACTCTTCTTTCCTTTGCTTTTGTCTATGGGAATAACATCCCTTTCTTCAATTTTTACTTCAGTTTCGTCAACGTTTGGAAATTTCGGTGGAAGACCAAAATCTTCGACTTCTCTTTTCAATTTATCAGCACATGCTTTAATAGGCATTCCTGTACAGTGAAGACCGAATGGGAATAATACATTCTTTCCTTTTAAACGATTATAACGGACGGCAAACTAAACAAACAGTTTTTTAATGAATTATTAATTTTCACACATTTCAGGGCATTGTAGGTATTTAGTAAGTATAAGAAGTTAACAGAAATGCTGGATAACTGGAGCGTTATTTTTTTTTTTTTTTTAGTATAATTGCATTAAAAACAACTATTTATCGAATATTATTTAGGTTTATTAATGTAAGTACTTACTACTTTCATTTAATATCCAATAATAATTTCAAAAACATATTTTTTTCAAAAATATAAAAACTTCAGTCATTTGAAAACCTAATATGATCTAAAAATCCGAGTGTACTATTCGGTAATATCATTGTGTATTACTAGGGAATTTTCTGATTTTTAGGGCACTCTGGTGGGACAAGATTTCCAGCACATTAATAATACCAAAAAAATATTTATTATTATTTTTCCACACATACAATTCCATATCTTTCAAAAAAAATCTGATCAAAAATTCCGGTTCACATCAATATAGGTACATTAATATCAATATCAATATACATTACATGAAATTTTTACGACTGACTTGGTTTCTGCTTAGCAGTGAATGGCGACATATTTGAACATTTGCTATAAAATATCATTCTTTTTGTTCAAAAAATATATATAATTATGTAATTATTAATAAAATTACTATATTTATGATAAATTGAAATTATTATATAGATTACTAGTCTTTCATGTACATTTGTTTATAAAGCATTGCCACTTGATAAATACTGCTTTAAAAAATTTATAATTTTTAAATTTCCTCAGAAGTAGTTGGAAGATAGTTTATTAACCTAACATGTACAGTTTTAAATTCTAAATAAATTTTATCTCTTGCACTTTTACTCTAAAACAATTAGGAAAGCAGGAAATATCATATTTAGTAATTTACATGTTAAATCGCTATGGCCGACAGGTTAATTCACCACCCTGTATATACATATGTATGTACCTATAAATATAATTATACATTTCTATGTATAATTTTATCTTCATCCTATTACTAAATAGTAACAATGAGACTGTATTAAAGATTTGTGAAAAACTGACTGACAATTTTTGTTTGTTTGTTATTTAATACTACTATTATATATCGTATCATTTCGTCAGAAATTTCCTATTTAAGTTATCCCAGAAATCACTCTATTGCAATAAAAACTAAAATGTACAGTGAAACCTCTATCTATCATTCCTCGAATAATAGTTTTCCCGTATGTATCATTATTTCTTGCGGTTCCGAATTAATTTCATGCAAAAATAGATCGCATCGATCGTTTCTCTATGCATCATTTTACCGCATTAATCATTTAAATTACGCAGCAAATTTCGTATATAAATGGTCAATAACATTTTTTATGCACATTCGATAACTGGTGATGAAAAAAATGTAATTTGTAACACCGAAAAAATATTGATTTCTTACGGCAATAAAGAAAGCCAAAAAGCAAATGACGATGAAAGGTTATATAAAATACAAAGTATATATATATATTTTTTTTTGTCTACATGCAATTTCCTTTTTTATTTTGTTACGATATTTTTTAAATAAACAAATTGATTTATACCTGAAACATGTATCATTTTTAGAATATGTATGTATGTACATATTAAACATTTAAATATGTATTAATGTGTTTTTTTCTATATTCCCGCGTTCATTGTTTTCCCGCATCCATAGTTTATTTCAATAGGTCCCTTCAAAAATGATAGATAGAGGTGTCACTGTATTTAACTTTTAATTTTGTATTGAAAATCTTTATTAGTAAAAAAAAAATGTATCTACCCCAGGATTTTTTTTTTTTTAAGTTTATTTATTTTCATTTCATTTACTTTTTTCGAATCTTTTGGGGAGTGATTTTTTTTTTGTGGTATATTTTTGTGGGATGGGCTCGGCAGGAAAAAATGTCTAGGGCCCCAAAATAGGTTTATCTGGCCCTGCTAGGAACTCCTCTTCAGATATACCTCTAAATCTGCATATTATTTATTTTACATTAGATTAAATTTCTTAATTTAAGCTTACTTTATAATTTGTTTTTTTAATAGGAATTAGGAAAATTTTTAGTCTATTAAATCTGATATCTCTTAAATCGAGGTCTATTAAATTGAGGGTCTAACTGCACGTATTGCACAATGATTTTTTCTGACGTTTCAGTATTTTTCCCATATATATTAATGATCTATGTTTGTTATTATTATTATATAAGCATAAATAGCTGGAGTACCGTACTTCGTACGCTTTTTGTAATTTACATTTTTGCTGTAACGAAAATGATAAGTGAGATATTTCAGTTTCAAGTACAACACAAAATAATCATAAACAACTTTTTTGTATACATTTTTAATGTAAATAATAAGTGAGATATTTCAAGATTTTAGTTTTAGTAACACTGCAACTTCCCAAATATTCATTCAATCGTAAAAGTATATAGAACAAAAAAGAT
Organism: Liopterus haemorrhoidalis; assembly: GCA_963971575.1. Classification (NCBI taxonomy): domain Eukaryota; kingdom Metazoa; phylum Arthropoda; class Insecta; order Coleoptera; family Dytiscidae; genus Liopterus; species Liopterus haemorrhoidalis. The sequence continues at coordinate 86,635,587 of OZ020611.1, forward strand.
TTGTTTCCTTATAGTAAACTATTTTTGTCCTATATGATTTTGCTATCAAGTCAATAATAAGGGAGATATATGTAGATTTTAGTTTTAGGGTGTCCCCCTGTAACTCCCCAAATAATCATCATATTCAACTGAAAAAATGCATAACCAAAAAAGATTTGTTCTCTTGCTATAAACCATTTTTGTCAAATATATTTTTCTGTTAAGTCGATAATAAACGAGATATTTTAAGATTTTTTATAAACAGTTTTAACCCTGATACATCCCCTTCCAGATTAAAAATTTTGAGGTGCCTTATAGCCTATGTTCGAATCATGCTATTACTCTATCATCATACCAAATTACATGAAAATAGGTCCAGTCGTTTTTACATGAATCTCGGACAGACAGACAAGAATTGATTTTTTTTGCGGATAGTGTCTTATAAACATCTGAAACGTGTAGCCTCCAATTTTATTAATATAGAAAAATTATAACTCTGTATATCTAACCGTCTGGCCACATTTTTTACTGTAAACATACAGACAAATGAATAATGACAAGGGTTTTTTGGTCACACCTACAAAACCCTAAAAAACATAGCAATAAAACATTAAAAGCAAATATAATAAATACCTCGCATTTTGAAAGTGAGAATGTATGTCCAAGATGTAAACGTCCGTTCATGTACGGATAAGGAAAAGTTACTAAAAACTTTTCATCGGGACTTTTCTTTGGTGTCGATGGTGCATCAGCTTCATAAACTTTCTTCGCAGCCCATTTTTCTTGAATATCCTTTTCGATTTTTTGCAGATATTCAACTTTAAAAGTTCCCTTACGCTCCAGTGCAGCCTGCAAAATGTTGAATCATATTTAAAAGAGTAAAAAATCTACGTTAATTCAATGTATCAAATAATGAAATGATACATAACTGAATTTATGTAAATATTTTAAAATTAATCAAGTTGTGTCAAATACTTTACAAATATATTTTCATAACCTATAACTTGCATTTAAACATATTTTACGTCATTTAATATATTAATATGAATCAAAGGTATATATTACGTACCATATTGCATGTAAATTAAGTGCACTACACTGCAGATACAAAAATTCTTACACTATTTCACTGGTAAAACGACAAATCCGGCTTTCCACGTGCAATACACGTAAAGTTGTCAAAATGTACAGTGACGTTGTCAATTTGCCAGGAACGTATTCAGAAATAATTTGAGTTCAATATCTCAAGTGAAATGTAAAATTTCATTTAAAAATTTCAGGCAAAATTTCATTTTTTAGGCATCTAATGGCAACTTTCTTGTGTACTCTTTTGGCTGTAATCATGTCAAAATATTTTCTTTTTAGGATTTCTACGTATATATTAACAAACCCTTATAATGTTACTCATGTGTCAGTCTGTACGGTCTGTACGTGTCTATACGGTAGAAATAGTAGCCAAACGACTGAACATAGAAAGTTGAAATTTGGCATGCTAGTACAACTCTCTGACCCACATAATGTATAGGGAAAATATAGAGAGTTCAGAAAAACATATCGGGGGATGAATATAAAAAAATATGTATTTAATGATAAATATAATAAATATATATTTTTTAATTTTGATTGGGATATTAAATAAACATTTTAATGCGTTGATAAAAAAACACATAGGTATTTATTTTTGAAAATTCATTTTATTTATCGAATGTTCGCCAAAAATATGAAAATGAACTTTTGTTGTTGCCGACCGGCGTAACGTAGTGGTAACACAGGTGCCCTGCGTTGCTAAGGTCTCGGGTTCAAATCCCGTTCAGGCATGAATTTTTCAGAAAATTAAGAATTGTCCTAGCTAATTGCGATTGGCCGTTAAAATAATAATAAAAAAAAACTTTTGTCGCCCTCCTTATTTCACCAGAGGGGTTGATTTAAAAATCTGAAAAAAGTCTCAATAATTCATATTGATGGGAACCGGAATAGTTCTCCAGGAATTTTTGAATAGATTTGTTTTTCGAAAAATATAAATTATTTGTCGTTGAAAAAAATATATATGTATTTTTTAAAATTTATTGCGTATTATCAGAAGAAAGCTCTTAAGACGAAGATTAAGAAATTGGAAGTAGTTTTTTTAAATTTCTTTATTTTAACACGTTTTTTCCAAATATGTTCTAAATAAATTACTGTCCAGCACCGTTTAACCCAATGGGTTAAACTAATTACCACTCTAAGATGATACTATAAATATGCAACATAAAAAAATAAGTTTTCCTCTTAGTTACATATTATAAAATGAAACATATATTGTACGCCTTGAGTCATCCTATTGTTTCAATTATTTTAGTTTTTTGTTTTTAAGGTATCAAAGTGGAATAAACCATTTATAGTAGTGAAATACTCATAAATAAAATAACACATTCTTACCTAATAGTGAAAAACACTTTTCTGAAATTGAATCCATTTATCAATATATTTCTTATTAATTTAATTTAAACTGAGATAGGAAGCAAATGCAGAAAACATCCCTGAGAATTATTAATTTAAATTTTATTGTGATGAAATTTTCACAAATTAATTAAATTTAGTTTAAAAATATTAAATGAAAGCCCTTATAATAGTACTCATATAATGATTAAAAATGATTATCAAAAAACTGTTGTTTTTAATGCGATTATAGAAAAAATATTGTCCTAGACATCGAGCATTCTGTTAGTTTTTCACACTTATTAAATACCGATAAACCCTGAAATGTGTGAAAATTCACACTTCACATCAGTTTTTTTTTTTTTTTTATCAATTTACATGTGTTAATTTGAAGAGAACTTTGGAGCAGAGCTCAGAGCTGTAAAGTAAAGTTTAGAAGAATTTACTTCATCGCTGACGGTTAGAAGAAGCAGAGCCGCAGTAAGGAAAACTTGCGCTAGGGGCAAAACTGTGTTTTGGCGCTCTTGGCAAATAAATGTAAGTGATAAGCAAAAACAAGGTTCTCACCTCATGTACCAAAATGTAAATGATGAGCAAAAAAAAGGTCCTCACCTCCTAAAATCCAAGTGATGAGCAAAAAAAAAGCTCCTCACTTCCTAAAATTCAAGTGATGAGCAAAAAAAAGGTCCTCATCTTCGCAATGTGGCGCCCCATAGTCAAGCTCGTCGGCGCCCTTTTCATTAGTGCACGAGGGGCCGTCGCCCCCTCCGTCGCCCCCTCCCCTTTACTGCGGCTCTGAGAAGAAGCATAAGGTTCAACCGACAAGGTTATCAAATTTAACTTACTTATTTAATCCTAAGCCTTTCTACCTTTTGGTGTAAGGTTTTGTGAAGGAGAGTCACGGTACATCTTCTGGTGGTCTTTTTTACATTTCTTTCCAGACTTTCCTATTTGGCGTGAAGGTTTTAATATCTGTCCATTAGATCCCTCGCCTCTCTGTCGCTTGTCTCACTTCGTCCTTCCAAATCGTAATTGGTCGTCCTCTTCTTCTCTTCCCTATTGATCGCGCCTCAAATGTTGCTTTGGCTATTCTTTCATCTCCTATTCTTTGGAAATGTCCTAGCCATCTCATTTGACTTTCTTGAATTAGATGTTCTACTGGTTTCGTCTGTAATTCTTCCCTAAACGTCATGTTTCTAATTCGGTCTATCTTTGTCTTTCCCGATATTTTTCTCAAAAATCTCATTTTCATATTTTTGATCTTACGTTGATGCATAATAGTGGTAGTCCACGATTCAATGGCATATGTGAGTATTGGTATCGTCACCTTTTTGAACACCTCTACTTTCACCTCTGTGGGAATTTGTATATTTCACAGGAATTTACTTCTATGGCATTAAAAAGCATTCCTGTTCTTCCTATTCTTTCCATTATTCAGGTCACTGTCAGTGTTTATTGTTGCTCCTAAGTCTTTCTAGCTGTTCACTTCTTCCAATGTCTTCTATTTTTATACAGTGTGTTTTGTTCTTTCCATTTATTATCATTGTCTTTGTCTCTTATTTTTGTTTATCACCTATTCTTTTTCTTTAGTTCCTTAAAACACACTTCTATGTAATGCTGTAATTCTTGTTCGTTTTGTGCCACTACGATCATGTCATCTGCATAACATAATTCTGTGACTTTTACTTCTTTCATCCTTCAATATCTTACCATGTATGATTATGTTTTTTACACTGTTTCACCATGTCGTCAAGCACTACTGCGAAAAGGATTGGACTTGGACACATCCCTGCCTGAGTCTTATTCCAGTAGTGATTGTTTTGGAAGTTTCGTTCCTCGTTCTGACATAGCTTTCGCTACAATGATATAGACTTTTCACGTGGTTGATTGTATCTGTGTCTATTCCTCTTTTCTTTAGATATTTCCAAACATCCTCTCTGTTCATCCGGTCAAAGGCTTTCTGTAAGTCGATGAAACAGGTGTATATTTCTTTCCCTCTTTACCTTGCTCTTTGACATATTTGTCTTATTGTGAATATGTAGCCCCTCTGTTGGTTCTATTATAAATCCTCATTGAGTGTCCTCCATCGTGTTTTCCAATTTTTCTCTAATTCTTGTTTCCAAAATTCTGGCATATAGCTTACCTAGTACGCTAAGTAATGTTATTCCTCTATAATATTTACAATCTTTACTGTTCCCGTTTTTGTATATGGGTGTTATAAGTCCTACTTGCCAGCATTCCGGTGTTTTACTCTCTTTGGTGGCTTCATTGATTACTTACATTAGTTTTTCTCGTCCTATTTCTCCTGAGTATTTTATCATTTCTGGTGTAATATTATGGTGTCCCGGTGCCTTTCCGATTTTTTATATATATATTGCCTTCTCCAACTCTTCTGTAGTGATGCGTTTTTCCTCTGTATTTATTCTCCGATGTATATCTTCCTTTATTTTTATTTCCTGCTGTTTATATATGCTGTTTCGTTCTTCGCCTGTATCCAACAGCTTTTAAATACTATTTCCATCTTTCCATTATATGTGCTTCTTGTTGAGGATATTCCCTTCCTCATCTTTTATATTCATCGGTGTTTTTTTTTTTTTTTTTTTGTCTCCTTTGTTTTAGATCTCCGTAGAATAGTTTCTGGTTTTCTGTACTCGCCTCTCGGAGCTTGTTTCCAAATTCAATCAATGTGTCTTGTTTTGCTTGAACTATCATGTTCTTAACTATTATTCTGCTTTGTTTATATACTTCATAATCTTCCTTCTGTCTGGTATTCAGATACTTTTTCCATTTTTCCTTCTTCTCTTTCACTTTAATTTTTATTTCCTGAGTCCACCACCATAGTGGAACTTAAAGAAAACGCCGTATTTTCTTCATGTAATTATTTCCTATTTTTTCTACTCCACAGGTTTCTTTAGCAGCTTCTAACATGCATTCTTTTAGATGTTCCTATTTCTCTTCTAATCCTTCATGACTTTTCTTTTCATTCTAGTTTTCTTCTAACCGTTTTTGATACTCCATTTTTTAATGTTCATTAAAAAAAAAAAAAGCACAGTTACAATATAACAGGTTTTATTGAAATTACATTTTATACTAAAAATAAATTAAAAATATGACTTTCTGAAAATGTATTAATTATTAAAACGTTTATCTCATTCTCTTTTTTGCTTTTTCTAGGTATGAACAATCTATTTAATACTTAAGTTTTTATACCCGGGTGGAGGGGAGCTGTTGACACCCAAACCCCCCCTTCTTGGCTACGCCTATGCGTGTAGTACACGGACCGTGGGCATCGACGAACTCAAGTTAAAATTTTATTTCCTCAGCATACACCAAAGGGCATAAATAAAATATTTCTACAGTAACATAAACTTTATTCTCTTCCGACATTTTATTCTAAATTTACAACCCTATCCCATAATCCTTCAACATATAATCAAACACAGTTATATGTTATAAACAGTTCCTCATATGCGTCATAGCTCTGGGCTACTAAACATATATTACCCTATACCTTTCCACAGCCATCAAATGTTGCAGACAAGAATACCTCAATCACTGATCACTGACCACTGCTTGATAAACGGTGAGTGTTAGGCCCACGCGCCACATGTACAGCTGCATATCATCCCCATAATTAATATGACGGAGAATTTTAAAATCCAGGTGTGACGGGGTAAAGTATGATTAGCGGCTTTTCAACACCGAACTCCTGTAGCGGTCAATCACGGACAACGGTAAAGATAATAGACACAAATAGTGATTTGGATATTTTGTAGAAAGCAGTAACGGACTAAGATTTTTTTTTAAAAAGATATTTTCGTTCAGAATTTTAAATAAGCATAGGTCAAATAAGCTATTTAACTGTACAAGTACTTGCTGTATTTGACTGAAATTTATTGTGGCAGATTTTTTAGTTTTTGGGGGCTCAAATGTCAAAACATTTTCTTGGGAGCGCACTTATATAATAATTCAATTACAAGAAAAATGTGTCCCATAAAAACGTGTACCGTAAAGTGGGGTGACTTGATAAGACTTTACACGAATTTAAGGTTGCACCGCACAGACAAGATTCATTTTGCCCAAACCAAAAATATTTTGGATTACTTTGGCCTATGGGAAACACAAATCACTATTAGACCGGGAGCTCATGACATTTTTGGTCTCCGATTTCATACAGCATGCCTTTTGGAGGAGAGAATATTTACCCTGTGACAACAAAAAAGGGATGGTACTAAACCCCTGCACGCTTTCCGGTCATAGGGAAAATGCATTTCCACTTAAACACAAAATTTTTGTGCTTTTCTCTGATTTAATATTGCTTGCCCTTTTGTCAAAAGAAAGTTATAACAAATTTAAAGTCTTTTAATTATAGGCATGCTGTATGAAAACGCGGAAAATCATATTTTTTTATTACAAGATCACATGACCGTTTGAGCCCTTTGGGACCCTCCGAATCGCATGCATATATTTAAAAGACTTTAAATTTGTTATAACTTTCTTTTGACAAAAGGGCCAGCAATATTAAATCAGAGAAAAGCACAAAATTTTTGTGTCTAAGTGGAAATGCAATTTTCCCTATGACAGGAAAGCGTGCAGGGGTTTAGTACCATCCCTTTTTTGTTGTCACAGGGTAAATATTCTCTCCTCCAAAAGGCATGCTGTATGAAATCGGAGACCAAAATCTGTCATGAGCTCCCGGTCTATATAGCAAAAAAACGTGCATCCTCAAATTAAGAGAAACCAGTGGCGAAGGGAAACCTCCGCTAGACTTGCCCTCCCATAAAAATAAATAAATAAATTAATTTTTTTTTTTAAATATTTAGATAAATCTTCAAAAATACATCAAAGTTTGTTCTATACAAATTTTTGTCCAAGGCTTAGTTTACTATATAGTTACGAATTAATTATCATGACCATGGAAACGTTACATATAAGTATGAAAAAATTGAGACTTTTAAATAATTTTACAAAAAATTTTCGAAATTTCTCGTTTTATCAAAACTGTCTCAAATAAAAGTTATTAGTTATTGCATTTATAGTAACTTTTGTTCAATAAATTTTTTCGAAATATTTTTCTGTTGCTAAATATTTGCAAAAATCTTAAAATCGACACGAGTAAACTCCCATTTCTAGTCTACCGATCTTCATAAAAAAACAATAGGGTTCTTCCCATTTAATAGGAGAATTTTTTAGTACCAGAACGAATTCTCTAAGTTGAACCGTTCTTGAGTTATCGTGTATACACACACAGAGACACACACACATACGGACGGCAAATTTTCGCGATTACAATACTTGCCCCTTATATATTAAGGTCGGGCAAGTAATATATATATATATATAATAGGGTTGGTTTCATCTCGCCCCATGATGGGGTTACTTGAAAATACCATGAATTTGTACATAATTTTCAATTACAGTCTCAATGGAGGCGACTTGAAACAGAGATAATCTAAAATAGTTATTTTGCAGCTGAAACGGGCACAGTTGGCTAATTTGATTTAATGAAACATCAGTATATGAAGATACAAAATTTATTTAAAATAAGATTAACAAACATTTGAAATTAATTATAAAAAATCTTGAAATCCTAAAAAATTATGTAAACCAAAGTAGGACTCAAAATAGAAACAAATCTACCATAAAATCAAGACTTAATTAATTAGCTAAACTGTATGTGTCCCCGTCTTAACAATTCCACTTTTGAAGGTTTTCTACAAATTTCTTCTTTTTGTATGACTCCTATATCCTCTACTTGTGGATACATATAAACTCCGGGTAGTAGCAGTTCTTCTGCATCACAGGGAAATCCCCAGTCAGCAGCAGTAGAAATTGCTCTCTCGAGATCCCTTTCTTCTTGACCTGTTAAGGCTGGCTGACCCCCAGGTGTTTTCTTATGCAAGCCTTTTATTTTCCTGTACAAGGTCACATAAGGAATAACATATTCCTCACTCAGAGTTCGTAAATTTCCTCTTTGGTACCGAGCCACAGCCTCATTTAGTTTTTCTTCCTCATAATTTCGATATTTGCGACTATCGTGTCTTTTTTTAGGGTTTTGTAGGTATGACCAAAAAACCCTTATACCGTCATTTTGTCGTCTGTCTGTCTGTCCGGTAAAAATTGTAGCCAATCGGCTAAACCTAGAGAGTTGAAATTTGGCATGCTTATACAACTCTTTGACCCGCACATAGGAAAAATACTAAAACATCTAAAAAACATATCCCCCTAAAAATATAAACAAATATGTGCTCATCGAAAAAAAAAAATATTTTTTTATAATTCTGAGTAGGGTATCAAATGAAAGCCCTTGGTACGTGGATTAACGATCAAATTTTTATTTTTGCAAAATAAATTATTTTGAAGCGATTTTTGCCAAAATTGTGCAAAAAATTTTTTGTCCCACACCCTGTAGCCCAGATGGTTTAAACTAAAAATCTGAAAAAATTCTAAGTAATGTACATTGGTATGAACCGGAGTAGTACAACAGGAATTTTTGATCAGATTACGTTTTTGGAAAAAAACGCATTTTTTTTGAGTTTTGGCTAATAATGTACACAAGTTATAGCTTTGTAACACGCTACAATGGAACGTGTATACTGGTGTAGTGGTTTTTGACGCTGGCGTTTCACCCAAGTAACTCGATCCGAAAGGGACCAAACTCTGCGAGAAGACACAATATTATTTTTTGTTATTTTTTTTTTTTAATTTTAATATTGTTTAAATTATTTTTTAAAAATTCTATTTATATTTGGAAAATGTTGCATTTAATTTTTAAAAGCGTAAATTTAATAACCAGTGGAAATTGTTTAAATTATAATTTAATTCTGTTTCAATGTACACGAAATCAGAGGGGCGGAACTTATTATAACAACCAATGAAAGCCATAGGCGCAATTTTTAAAATACTTAATCGAACCTTGCTATTAAAAAAAATACTGCACATATTTAGAAACCTAAATAATGGTATTAGGCGTTCGAATTAAAATTACCAAAAAAATATTTTAACATAAAATTTGTTTTGGCATCCCAAATAATCATCATTCACTTACTAAATACTTGCAAAACTCTGAAATGTGTGAAAATTCACACTTCACATCAATTTTTTATAATTACGCACCATTTTCAAGACGCCCCTAAAAAGACAGGGAAAAAAAATTTATACCCCATTGGCGCAAGGTGCTTTGATATTTAAATTTGCGGTTAGATATATTTATGTGAAAAACTAAGGATCCAGAAAAAAAAAAAAAAAAAATATATATATATATATATATATATATATATATATATATATATATATATATATATATATATATATATATATATATATATACTGCATTGTTTTATCAGTAACCAGGCTTGTTACACATTATAAAGTATATAGGTGAAAAAATAAGCCATATTTACCTTAAATTTCAATATTTTGCCACTGCTCCGTACTGCTTTTAAGCGCGTAACCATTCACCATCCTGCACAAAGTAAACATTACTAGACTATTAGTATAAGAGCTAGCAACGTCACAAAAAAGTTTATTTTAGGTCGGGTGGTTTTTCGATATTTCCCTTTTTTATTGAAATTAGGTAGGGATGCGGTACGTCTGGCACCTGGGAGCGCTTGCGTTTACCTCTGCGCATCTCGCCTGTACAGGTAAAAAGGATATTTTGAAATCAGTTTAAGAAAAATTTATTTTTTAAATTTAATTTTCTATATCTTTTTAGTATTATAAATTTATAGTTGCCAGACAGTTTTGTTGTTGCTAACATTGCGCCTGATCTAATTTAAGTAATTAAAAAATAATAAATTTCAAACCTTTTTTGTATAGCTGTAATTTTAATATAATATAGTTCTGGAATAAAAGAATACAATATTAATTTGCCAGACGAAATTTCTGTTGTTTAATTAGGAACCAGACCAATTTAAGTCCCGGGGTGAATAGGTGAGTTAGAAGAGTGTGGCAGCTTATTCGTTGGTTGCGTGAGAGAAATAGCTGCAACAGGAAGCATTATGAGAGAGATAAACAGTCACAGCTGCTATTTTTAGGGTTTTGTCGGCATGACCAAAAAACCCTTATACCGTCATTTTGCAATAGCAATAGCAATTTACAGCTATACTAAAAAGGTTTGAAAAGTATTATTTTTTAATTACTTAAATTAGATCTGGCGCAATGTTAGCAACAACAAAACTGTCTGCAACTATAAATTTATAATGCTAAAAATATATAGAAAATTATAAAAAAGAAATGTATTAAAATGATTTCAAAATATCCTTTTTACCTGTACAGGCGAGATGTGCAGAGGTAAACGCAAGCGCTCCCAGGTGCCAGACGTACCGCATCCCTACCTAATTTCAATAAAAAAGGGAAATATCGAAAAACCAACCGACCTAAAATTCTTTCTCGAAAACGTTGCTAGCTCTCGTACTATATCTGTTGCGTTTGAAGGCCTAAAACTTCACCCTCCAGAAGGTAGTATCAACATTTTAGGTGCCGCAACCGAATGTTTCAACTCGCCCCGTATTTTCAAGTCACCCCAATTTGGTAAGGTAATTTGAATGTTTAAGGGGACTCATAGCTGACCCCCTCTAAGTCTGCGCCTGTGCAATATCAATAAATTTACTTTATTTATTTATTATTACTCTTCTAATTAATTATCTGTACTAATATATAAATTAGTTCGTTTGTGTGTATGTATGTTTGAATGTATGTACCTATATGTATGTACGAGGGTAGGTCAATAAGTCCTTACAAAATCTAAGAGATGGTGCTAGTAGTATCTAAACAAATGTGTTTCTGAAAAGTACCATCTTTCAGTAGACTGCTGTCAAATTTTCAGCCATATTCATCGCGTGGTTTAATTTTTACAGTCAATTGAAGTAAACAAGTTTTGTTATTTTTGAATAATGGAAAAATCGAGTTTTGTGCAGTGATTAAACACTTTCATTTGAAAGACAAAACACGAGTTGGATGAAATTTATGCACATCTGCACAAGCGTTTACAACTAGTTACACTTGGGTGAAGGAGTTTAAACGTGGTCGTACATCCACAAGTTATGAACATCGTTCGGGACGTCCACTTGTGGTGACTACGCTAGAAATGATTGACAAAATACGATGGTCTTGAGTGATTGAACTTTTTGAGGCCACAGGAATATCACATGGCTCAGTGGTTTCAATTTTTCACGAAAAATTGGGTATGAAAAAGATATCGGCAAGATGGGTACCGCGTTTGCTCAAAGTGGAGAATAAACGCAATCGTGTGGTCGATTCAATGGCTGGTTTGGCGCTTTTCCGTCGCAATTCTAACGAGTTTCTGTGTCGATACATAACCGTTGATAAAACATGGATTCACCACTACACTCCAGAGATAAACGAACAGTCGAAACAGCGGGTTTCTGGAGGCAATCTGTCTCAAAAAAAGGCGAAGACGGTAAAATCGGCCGGAAAGTAGATGAGCACGGTTTTTTGGGATGTACGCGGAATCCACATTGACTACTTGGAAAAAAGAAGGAACGATAAATGGAGTATTATGCATTATTATAGAACTGGTTGAGCGAAGAAATCAAGAATAAGCGCTCACATTTGGCCAAGAAGAAAGTACTCATCCATCAATACAGTGCACGGGTGCACAGTTGTGCAGTTTCGATGGTGAAAATGGATGAATTACTCTTCGAATTGTTGTCGCATCTACCGTATTTACCAGATTTGGCCACCAGCTACTTTTTCCTGTTTCCAAACATGAAGAAATGATTCGCAGGAAAAAAATTCACGTTGAGGAGTTCATCGCCGAAACAATACTCAGACAGAGCGCCAGAGCTTGGCCACTGTTCACAGAGCTTAGACAGTGTCACGATAACGAAGAGAAGAGAGAGAGAGAGAGAGAGAGAGAGAGAGAGAGAGAGAGAGAGAGAGAGAGAGAGAGAGAGAGAGAGAGAGAGAGAGAGAGAGAGAGAGAGAGAGAGAGAGAGAGATGAATGTTGGCAGAAGCAACGGGCATTTCAGCTAGTATCTTATAAAATATAAGAAGGAAATAGAAAAGGTATAAATATATTAGACATTCACGGGTTTATGGTTCTGAAAACGAAAGATAATCGAAATTAATACAGTAGTTCACAGAAGTTCCTGTATTTTCATGAATTTAAAATTCACACTGTCTCATGTGTTTACACAAATAAATATAATGTAAGTACATAGTTGTTCAGTATGCCTGAATCGCAATGCGATAATACAAGGTGTCTCAAAAGAAATTTTATATTTATTTAGCTTACTGCGTGAACGCAACGTATCCGAGGGGCGCGGGAGTTATGTCAATCGGTAGCCTGGCTCTTGGGAATTCAGTCCCTATGGAGCGTTTCTCGGGAGCAGACCGCGCGTTATGCGTGCGAGAGTTTTACAAAAACGGTGATTCGGCGACTGTACCGCGTAGAAAATTCTGCAGTATTCGAGGTTTTCGCCACTTAAATGATGCGCCAAGCATTCCTCTCATTCGACATTGGGTTAAAAAGTTTGAAGAGACTGGTACAACGCTGGATAAATCAAAATCCGGGCGACCTAGGTCATCAAGAACGGTAGAAAACGTGGAGAATGTTCATCAGTCTGTTCGTGACGACCCGAACCTTTCAATTCGGAAGCGCGCAATTGCTTTAAATGTGCATAGATCGTCATTACATCGCATTATGCACAAAGACCTAAAGCTGCACCCCTACAAAATTCAATTGGTGCAAGAATTAAAGCCCCAAGATGCCAGTCAGAGGCTTAATTTCGTAAATCAGGTGATTGAGCGATTTTCAACGTTTACCAACATTTTGTTTTCGGATGAAGCTCATTTTCATCTTAATGGCCACGTAAATAAGCAGAACTGCCGCTACTGGAGTGCAACGAATCCGAAACGCAAACATAAGAAACCCCTACATTCGCCTAAAGTGACCGTATGAGCTGCGATGTCGGCGCGAGGAATTATCGGCCCTTACTTTTTTGAAGACGAAAGGGGGCGTGCAGTTACAGTGAATTCAGAGCGTTATGTGGAGATGTTAGACAACTTCTTGGTACCTGAACTGCAAAACTTTCCTGGCTATAACCAAAGAACATGGTTCCAACAGGACGGAGCAACTTCACACACGTCCAATATGTCTCTGCCACGTGTTCGTGAAATTTTCTCAGGCAAATTGATCTCCCGGAGAGGTGACATAAATTGGCCTCCACGCAGTCCAGATTTAACCCCTATGGACTTTTTCCTATGGGGTTATCTTAAATCTAAAGTTTACGCCAATAAACCGACTTCACTGGCGCATTTGAAAGAAAATATCCGTCACGAAATGGCAGCCATCCCTGAGTCCACCTGCCGAGACGTCATAAGTAATTTTACTGTTCGATTAAATGAGTGCCGAGAACGCAAGGGTCTACATTTAGACGATATTATTTTTAAGAAATAAATCCCCTAAAAGTGTATTTTAATAATTAATAAACATTTTTTCTATATACGGCTTACTTTTGTTTTAATCGATCCACTAAATATAAAATTTCTTTTGAGACACCTTGTATATATATAATGTAGAAATTAAATATCAAAATACTTCCTCACCGGGAATCGAACCCGTCATCCTAAGAATACAGATGAGACAGTGTGAATTTTAGATTAATTTAGAATCTAGCTCAGTAGATATGTATAAATCTGTACATGATATGGAGTCACAACTTGTCAACACTAATATCATATACTCAATCACATGCCTTCGTAGTCTAGTGGCTCTAGAACGAGAACCCGAAATTTTTAGGTTGACGGGTTCGATTCCCGGCGAGGCAGTATTTTTATATTTAATTTCTACATTATATATGTATTATCGCATTGCGATGTAGTCATACTGAACAACTATGTACTTAACTATGTAACAACTATGTGTTATTTAACTTTCTACCAAGTACCAAATTTTAAAATCCGGGTCTGTTTTTAGGATGCGACTTTTAGGCAGCTGATTATTAAAAAACGGGCCGTAGACAGTAGACGGCAGGGCACACGGCACAAGCCAGGGCACAGGGCAGACCCAGCTGTATGCGGGTAGATGGGTTAACACCTCCAGGACGATTAGCATGATAACTGTCTGTGGCCAATACCTATCGTTAACAGACTATTATTTATATATAAACTGGCACACGACCAAGGGTATATGTCAGTTTTACGGTGTTTACACAAAAGTGCGGGTCGGAACAACATTTTTTCTTCATTGTTTTATGTTTGTTAATTGTTTCTTTGTGGTATCAATTGCAAGTAATGGATTATTAGAAATACAACAGGTAATATATTGAATTTCGTTTTGTTTTTATAAGTGGGTAGTGCAAGGATTAATCCTTACATCAGTAGTTGGAGAACTTCTTGGGTATTACCAAAGATTATAAAAGTATCTTTAGTTTTACGTAAGGTGACTAGAAATATCGTGTTAAAAATCGGGACGCTCAACCGATTCTTTCTTTCTTTTTTTTCTTCTTATGATTTAAAAAAAATCAGCTGTGGCCACCCCAGGACCGACCGCCATCACAAAGTGCTTGTATAAAATACATTCTAGCGGCAGAGTAGAAATAATTTGGCCCAATATTTTCTAACAGAGATATTATTTATTTTAGTATGAAAAATAGACACTTCGTTTTATCAAAAAATGTCTCAAATAAAAGTTGTTGGTTATTATTTTTATATCAACTTTTGTTAAGTAAATTTTTTCGAAATATTTTTCTGTTGCTAAATATTCGCAAAAATCTTAAAATCGACACGAGTGAACGCCCATTTATAGTCAACCAATTTTTACCAAAAGTTGATCAGCTCGTGCCATTGATGTCAAAAGCTTAAATATGAAGTTTCATAAAAATCTTTTCAGCCGATTTTGTTCTGCACGTGTACACAGACAAACGGACGGGCAGACAGACAGACAGACAGACAGACAGACAGACGGACAGACAGACAGACCAACAGACATCATGCTAAAAATAGTCAAAACATTATGTACGGACCTCAATTCATGGAGACCCATCGAAATCTCGAAATGTCAAAATCGGTATGATCACAATACCTCCCTTATATATGTGTTGGCGGTCGGTAAAAAATCGCAAATACAATGACTATATTAATTAATATAATACTTTCATTACATCGAATGAGAAAAACGCAAGAAACAAACTTTATTATGAACGACAAGCTTAGTTTTCGGTTTATTATAAAGCAGAGTTCATAAGAAAATATTTATGTGAATTATAAATTTTTTTCAGATCATTTTCTGCCTAATCTAATTAAATATTCCGGCTGTTATATTTTAGCACACATGAGTGAGTTTTTTTTGTTGGACAGTATTTTTAAAAAAATCGCATATAAATATAAAAAAAAATCTTGTTGCCCTTAATCTAAGATTGAAAAGCTTTCATCTGATATCCCATTCATAGGTACCCACAGTAAGGGGCAAGAGGAGGCACTTGCTCCCGCCCCCTGGAGTCCCGATTTTAACTGTTTTATTCCAAACCCTTATGCTTTTTTGTTATCAAACTTATTTATTTCTATATTTGATTATTTTATATTACAACTATTTTTATTATGTCTATTTTATATTTGCTATCAAATGATTACAAATTTAAGTAGGTGTGCATTTACTCGTTTCAAGTTTGCATTAAGCGGGTTCACAGCACTGGAGCTCCTCTGGCCTCGGAAAGGGTAAACCGGGGCGCCCAGAGAAAACCCAAGCCCCGGTAAAATAATAATTTTAGACCCAGTAAGACAATAATTCCGGTCTACCCTCCGAAAAACGCTAATATGGGCACGATGACTGGCAAACAACTACGCGTAGATTGAAATTGTACTTTATTTTTTCTGTAATTAATATATAAGAATTGTTTACGCAACGCGCTAATTTCCCACGCGGACGTTACCGATAGAAACGCCACAAAGGATCCCAAATACTAATAACATATGACAGCTAACTAAATAAACAAAATATGCACAAATCGGAATTGGCCCGGACCTATAAATATTATTATTACATCATCGATGAAATCTACTGTGACGAATGATCATTTATCTGGTTTGAGGATGATAAATGTGCAAAGGATAAAAATTACTAATTATAGAGTAGATTTTATAGAAAAAGTCATTAATGCCAATTCATGCGCCTAATGGTAAATACGGCCAACACACCAACAATACACCAATGCCAGTACACCAACATCATTAGCACGACAGCCCGGAGTGCGCCTAAGACTCCTGTTTCCAGGTTCAAGACCATATTTTCAATCTGTGTATATTCAAGAGTAATATGGTCATTATTACGTCCATTTTATTTTGCGTACACAGAAAGGCACCTACAATTTAGAGCCGGTTGCGAACGGCTAATCTATAATAATAAATTTGGAGGGTATATCTGTTTTTATATTTTTGGTTTCATATTTGGTTTCTACACGTTTCAGTTGATTATAAGACGATATCCGCAAAAAAATCAATTTTTGTCTGTCTGTCCGAGATTCACGGAAAAACGGCTGGACATATGTTCACGAAATCTGGTATGAGGATATAGTAAAACCAGGATTCGAACATAGGCTTTAAGGCATCTCAATTTTTTTATCCTAGGGGGATGTTTCAGGGTTAAAACTTTTTATTAATAAACCTAAAATATCTCCCTTTTTATTGATATATCAGAAAAATATATGTGTAGAACAAATATTGTTTATAGTAAGAAATTCAATCTTTTTTGTTCAATGCTAATTGAAAAAATAATAAGATAAATATTTGGGTAGTTACTAAAACTAAAATCTACATACATATCACCTTTATTATTTACTTATTATTGACAGCAAAATCATGTATGATAAAAATAGTTTATAATAAGAAAACAAATATTTTATTTCTATGTAATATTTTTTCATTTAAAGTAATTTTGGAGAGTTACTGGGGAGAGCTCCCTAAATCTAATGATTTATTATTACTATTAATCTTAATTACTTTAAGATTATTATTATTATTATTATTTATTTTTTTTTTGTTTAAAATACACGTCACTAACGTTAATGCTTGAAGTCCGGCTAGCGATTTATAAATAAAAAAATATTTAACTAATTATCCTTATCCTTAGCTATTATATATTATGATATATTTTTACATTTTCCTTAGGAGTTTTTATTCTTGGCGATCCAGATCCGAACAGACAACTTTTTGTGATCACTATAATTCTTAAATAAAAACATAGATCTTTGTATTTACAAAATAAATCTTTTGTTTGTGTTCTAGAATTACACAAAAAAAAAAACTTAATACAGAAAATTGATGACATTTTAATCTGGATATAAAAAACGAACAGCTGCGAAAATCTTAAAATTCAAAACTATTCACAAAACCGTACATATGTTCATCTCTAGTCATATAATGTCTAACCAAGAAAGAAATTTAATCTCGCCAACAGGTGAGTATTGGCTTCAGAACTCCTACAATACGTGGACAGATGCAAGTTCTCCGATTACGACGGACACGGCGCCATCACCAAAATCCGAAGATGATGTTACGTCTAGCGTAAAGAAAGGCTACAAACACGTGCCTCACAAAGATAGACCGCCTGTGGTAGTTGCCAGAAGAAACGCTAGAGAAAGAAGAAGAGTACAAGCAGTAAATAGTGCATTTAGTAAACTGAGAAAGATGGTACCTGTTGTCAGTAATAGGTAAGGTTTTGTTAAGTGCTGGACATTGTATATTTATATGAATGGGTGGTTTTTGAAGAACTTCAATGAATGAACTCTATGCGTGATTTTAGTATCTTATTTCTATAGATTTGGAGTGGCCCGTTCATGAATAATAGTCAAATTTTAAGTACAGGTTATTTTTACGTTAAATATGACTATAGAACTTTGCCACAATAAATGTTTTGTGCAAAAATACCGGACATACAAAGCGTTTTTCAAAAATGTAATTCAAGGAATTGAGTTACGTATGGTAAGAAGTGTAACTAAAGCCATTTGCAAGGCTTCAGGACACATTTTTAAATTTAAAGCAAATAATAATAATAATGCTAAGAGGGAATTTTCACACATCTGAAGTGAAAGAGGTGAACAAAAGGACAGAATGCTGGATGACTAGAACAATTCTTTACAAATTAAAAATTGTTTTAAAAATTAATTTTGATACAGAAATATCAAAAATTATTAAAGTTGGCACAGAAATATCTGATAAATAAGAAAGCTCGAATACATTTAATTATCATTTTATTAATGTAGGAGAAAAATTAAACTTAATTAACGATAACAGTAATAATTCTAGTAATAGTTGTAGTAGTAATAATAGTAATGTTGTAGGGGCAGAAACATTACACTCCGGAAGGTCTATAAAATCAGTTTTCTTATATCCGGTTGATTCAAATGAAATAATTGAACATATTAATTCCTTGAAACTTAGCAGCTCGCCCGGTCCTGATAAAATAAATGCGAAAATTATAAAAACCACTCATTTATTTATAATTAAACCCCTTGTACATATAATCAATTTAATATTCCCATCAGGGATAAAGCTGGATCAAAAACTGATACTAATAATTATAGGCCCATAAGTCAGATTAATATAATGGCGAAATTTTTTTGAAAAAGCCATAAAATCTCGTCTAATTAATTTTATCAACATTAACAATATTTTATCACCAAATCAATATGGTTTCCTGGAAAGATCAAGTACAGAAAAGGCTATTATAATTTTTTCCAAGCAACTTTTTAAAAAAAATTCTCATTAAAAATAGAAAAAAGCCTCTCGCTATTTTCTTAGATCTTGCCAAAACCTTAGATACAATTCCACACAACAGATTAATTAATAAGTTAGAAAAAATTGTATTCGTGGCTTAACGTTAAATATGTTTAAAAGTTATCTAACAGATCGATATCAAGCGACTAAAATCAATGACGAACTAAGCAATTTTTACATAATTAAAACAAGGATCCCACAAGAGACAATACTTTTACCTATATTATTCTTGATTTATGGCACTGATTTCTGCAACATATCAATATCCGGAAATGTGTTTTCATACGCAGATGACACAGCGATTTTATTTGATGGAGATAGTTGGGAAGAAGCATATGAAAACGCATCAAGGGGACTAAGGACTATTAAACAATGGTTAGATATAAACCTTCTTCATTTAAGCGTTGATAAAACCAAATTTATAACTTTTTCTGCCACATCAACAGGACAACCAACTAATAAAAAGTTACAATTTTAATTACTAATTTACTTTAAGTACTAATAGTATATAAAAAAACACTGATTTTATCAGATATTTAGGTCTAATCATGAGAAAACAAGAAAAAGAGTAAGAGGACTTTTTCACAAATTTTATGTAATACGTGATATTTTCTCACTAAAAATACTAATACAGGTATACAAATCTCTGATTGAATCAATTTTAAATTATAACATAATTGCCTGGGGTAGCATATACAATAATAATGTAAAAACACTCCAGTCGATTCAAAATAGAATTTTAAAATTAATTTCGAAAAACAAAAAAAAATATTACTAGCCAACAGAAAAACTAAACAAAGAATTAAATTTATCTGATATCAAATCAATACACATAATTAAAACACTGATAATTACTGATGAAAATTTAAGTCCTGAAAATTCAATAAACCATAGTTATGGAACCAGAGAGAAAAATAATAAACACTTAAAATCAGAAAAATTTCATAATAGAATTGGTCAAAAAAGTATAACATTCATCGGACCCAAAATCTAAAATGTACTACCCGCAATAATTCGTCAAATTACAAATAGAAAGAAGTACGTAAAGGAAATAAAACTGTTCGTACAAATCAATAGCAATAAAATGAAGGAATTAGTTACAATCTAAATAAACAACTTCAATATGCAACCTGTGAATTTGCACACACGCATACACACACACCCACACGCACACACATACACACACAAGCCCTTTCTTTGCCGACATCATTCTTAATTAAACATTATTAATTATTAATTAAATTTGTTAAGTAATATAAAAAAGTAAACAAAAAAACATAGCTTATTCATATTTACAAATTTACTTATATTTATTAAATCCATTTTTTGGATTATTGTTGTATTTTCTGATTCTTTTTTTTTACATAAATCAATTGTTCTGCACCATTCGCCACTGATAGGTATATATTTAAGGTTTGGAATGTAGCTATATATTGAGTAATATTGAACTTCCTTGATCCCTATATATCGTGTTATCTTGCAACTTGAAGTGTGGACACGGTAGATTATGGATCCTTGTAGAAAAATTGATAAACCCATAAATAATAATTTGTTTCAGAGGCAAAAGAGTGAGTAAAGTGAAAACCCTACAAACGGCCATAGATTACATAAACGGATTAGAAGCTCTCCTGAGACAGGCTGATATATACCACAATATAGACATCGTGGTAAGAGAAGTTGCATACCTCATCTACTAACACTGTCCATCTTCCATCGGATTGCTCAGATTTTCTTACTATTCCCAAGAAATTGTTGTATATTTGCCCTTTGATAAAAGCAGTTAAATCTATTTGCTTTAATTATTTTATTATTTTTTATGAAAAAATCATTGTTTATGGCCGGTTGCTAAAGAACGAGTTATGCCTAACTCGGGTCAAAACAACGTACAAAAACATATTATTTTAACTTGAGTTAAAGATGACTTGAATAAAAATAATCTACTCGTTCTTTAGCAATCGGCCATTAGTAAAATAAAATGTTTACAATATGGCATCAGAAATACAATATATATATATATATATATATATATATATATATATATATATATATATATATCAGAAAAACTTTTTTTCCATTCCCTAACGAGATGTCCGAACCATTTTACCAGTTATTCTTTAGTTTTTCCAATTACCGGTTCTATCTCCAGTTCTTTTCTTATATATTCATTTCTAATTCTGTCTCTGCTTGTAATTCCTTTTACTCTTCTTAGATATTTCATCTCCATGGCTTGTAGCTTTTTTGTGCATTCGTTAGGAGCCAACTTTCGCTCCCATAGGTGAGTATTGTCCTATGTACCGTTTTGTAGACAACAATTTTGGTTTTTCGTGATACTTCCTTTTTTTTTCAATGAAAGCATTCGTTAGAGCGTGGCATATTCTTGAGGCACTTCCAATCCTTTCATTTATCTCATTTTCCATGGTTCCTTCCTTTTGTATTGATACTCCTAAATATTTATAGTTGTCCACTTGTTCTATTTGTTATTTGTTATTTTGCCATTACCTTTGTTTTATCCGTGTTTATTTTCATCTTTCTCTTTGCTAATTCCTGTTCCTATATCTCCAGATTTATTTGTAGCTCGTTTTCTCCTGCAGCGCAGATCATCAGGTCCTCTGCAAAGGCACATTCTGATAGTCTAACAAATTTTAATTTGAAGTATCCAATATGCATTTTCCGGATTTTCTTTTTTATTGCTTTTATAATGTCGTCCATTATTATTATGAATAGTATTGGACTAAGCACCCCTCCTTGTATCAGTCCGTCATTGATTTGGAACTTTTCTGTTCGCATGTTGTCTTTACTCACGTAATTTCTGGTATTTTCGTATAAACTTCTTATTCCTTGTCTCAGTTTTGAGTTTACATCTCTTTTTTCTAAGTTTTCCCATATTAGTTTTTTGGCACTTTATCGAATTCCTTTTCCAAATCAAGGAATGTTAAGTAAAACAATGTTTTTCTTGCTCTCGTTTTCTCAATTATATGTTGTATTGTGAATATATGGTCTTCAGTGCTACGTCCTTTCCCAAATTCCGCTCTGAACTTCTTCCAGCTATATTTAGCAACGTAATACCTCTATAATTTGTGCATTCTCTGCTATCTCCCTTATTTTTGTATATCGGTACTACAGTCCCTTTCATTTTCTTTCATTCCAAGCTTTTTGGAAAATTTCGGTTAATATTGCTTTGCCGTTCTACCCATTATTTTTTAGCAAATTATATTAATTAAAATATAATGCTCTTATCTAGGTTTGCAGCTGGATAAAGTATATAGATGATTTTGGAACGGTACTTGTCCACCATTATTATGTTCTGTGCATTGAATTAAATTGAACTTGTATTACTTTCAAGCATTGTTAATGAAAAAACTTGGGAAAACTGTGCGGAAATATTTTTGGCGAATATCGTGTTGAAAAATAATGTTTAAAAGCTATTTTTTGTTTCTCAATCTATTCCTGAAGAGCTTTCATTTGATAACCCTCATTAAATTTGAATTAGTTTTTTTATAATTTAAAAAATTTGATTATATCCGCAAAAATAATCTGATTAAAAATTCTGAGCATATTATTCCGTTACATTATTGTTTCATCATCTGATTTTTTTTAAAAATATTTTTAGAGCAGCTATTTAAGGGGATAGGTATTTATTTATTTTTTCATAAATTAAATGCTGTCCATCAATATACATATTGAGTGTTTATTTAATGCTCCATTCATATAATTAAAACCCGTTTTTTACCGACCGCCAATATATATAAGGGAGGTATTGACATTTAGAGATTTCAATGGATCTCCACGAATTGAGGTCTCTACAGAACGTTTTGACTATTTTTACCATGGTGTCTGTCTGTCGGTCTGTCTGTCTGTCTATCCGTCTGTCTGTCCGTCCGTCCGTCTGTCTGTCTGTCCGTCTGCCTGTCTGTCTGTCTGTCCGTCTGTCGGTTTGTCTGTCGGTCCGTGTACATGTGCAGAGCAAATTCGGCTAAAAGGATTTTTATGAAACTTCATATTTAAGCTTGTCACATCAATTACGCACGAGTTAATCAACTTTTGGTAAAAATCACAACAGAGAAATATTTAAAATAACTTTATTTAACAAAAGTTGCTATAAAAGCAATAATTAACAACTTTTATTTGAGACATTTTTTGATAAAGCAGCATAAATTAAACAAGTACTTTGTGATGGCGGTCGGTACTATGGTGGCCACAGCTGATTTTTCTAAATGTTATATATAGGTTTGCATATATTTTTTCAGCGATGCGTTTGTGTTTTGTCAACTCTCAATATTTATCCTAATGTAGATCAAAGATTTGTGTGGGTTCAGTCTAGACAATTTTGACCAGTAAGCAAACATAGGCAGCTTCCTTAGGTCTTATCTTTTGAGGGCCGGCATTACCTTCTACTAATAGAAAATTTTTAAGAAAGCTTCAACAATTTTAATTAGAATCAATTTAAAGCTGACAGCACAACAAATCAAAAAAACATAAATTACAGACATTTTGATATGAATTTTATTCCTATTACGACTTTTCTGTTAGAAAGCATTTTCTTTAAGTACTTTGTAATAACGATAGGTACTGTGTTGGCCAACGCTGTTTTTTTTTTTTTTTTTTGTTTGAGTGCTAATATTATTCCCTCATATTTTTCTCGGAAATAATAATGTTTTTAATTTAAATAAAAAAAGTGATACAGTCTGTTCCAAACGGTTAGGCGGAACTAAATGGGAATTTCGTTCTTTTAGGTTGTCACAAGAAGGGAACTTGCTTGGGTTATTTCATTTTTCACGTTGGAATGTCAAAATTTAAAATTCCAACAATGAAACCATGGAAATGAATGACATATGTCAAAATTAAATTATTTTTTTTACATATTTTAATGACAAAAAAATAAATAAATGGGAAATTTGTATTAAGAATGACACAAAAAGTCAAAATATCAAGAAAATGATATTAACCTTAACCAAAAAGTGTTTATTGTAAGTATGATTCACAAAGCTTAAACAAAACGGCCGAAAAGCACGATTTAAACGATGAAAGTAACTAGATTGCAAAATCTAGTTCCGCCTAACCGTTTGGAACAGACTTTATTATCTGTCTCATTTTGTAACACGAAA
This sequence comes from Liopterus haemorrhoidalis, assembly GCA_963971575.1. Lineage (NCBI taxonomy): Eukaryota > Metazoa > Arthropoda > Insecta > Coleoptera > Dytiscidae > Liopterus > Liopterus haemorrhoidalis. The sequence continues at coordinate 86,659,827 of OZ020611.1, forward strand.
CTAAGAGGGGAAATTTTTTTATGTTGTACATTTAAAATATCATCTTAGGGTGGTAATTCTGAAGTGGCATCTTTCAAAATATTTGAAATGTCGATCAAAATTTTGACATGTCAATCGCAATTTTGACATGATAATTTGTTATCTGACATACATAGTTTTTGAATGAATATAACCTCGATATAATAAAACTGTCAAATATTTAAAAGCCAGATTTACAAGTTCACATGTTTCCATAAAAGTCTATTTACACCACAACAGTCACCAAAGTAACCAGATGTAGTTTCGTATAAGAGGTTCACTTTTGTAAGAACAAACTAAGAGGGAATTTTGTTTTCAATAGTTTGCACCTTTGAAGCTGTATGTCATGTTGGTATTAAAAAATGTCACTTTTTTAAAATGTCGATGCATTTGACAGATGTCATAATGAAAAATGATATCTTACAGTCTGTTTCAAACGCTTAGACGGAACTAGATTTTGCAATTTAGTTACTTTCATCGCTTAAATCGTGCTTTTCGGCCGTTTTGTTTAAGCTTTGTAAATCATACTTACAATAAACATTTTTTGGTTAAGGTTAATATCATTTTAAAATGTCATTTTCTTTATATTTTGATTTTTTGTGTCATTCTTAATAGAAATTTCCCATTTATTTATTTTTTTGTCATTAAAAATAATTTAATTTTGACATAGGTCATTCGTTTCCATGGTTTCATTGTTGTAATATTGAATTTTGACATTCCAACGTGAAGAAATGAAATAACCCAAGCAAGGTCCCTTGTCGTGACAACCTAAAAGAACGAAATTCCCATTTAGTTCCGCCTAAGCGTTTGAAACAGACTGTATTTATAATGATCATAACCTTATCAACCTAAAGTCGGTTTTACAGCGTAAGGAATATTTTTAATTGACATTTAAAGTCAGTAACACACCATAAAAGTAACCAAAATAACCAGATCTAGTGTGTTCTTACAAAAGTGAACAGCTTATATTACAAAATGAGACAGATTATATTTATGTAAGTTGATTATTATTTGTTATTTTTCTAAATCTGGTCATCTTACATATTATTACAAATTTAATGCAAAATATCCTTAAGCAATCAGCAACGTTCCTTAATTATCTCAACTCTGATTAATATTTTACTATATATTTTCAGTCACATTCAACAGTGGAAGAGACGGTCCATTTACTAAATTTTATTACTCTGTTCCAGTCTAATTATCGTTACCAGACGGATGATTTTATACACATACTTAACGAATTCGAGGACGATTTCTGAGGTTAGAATGCTTACCAATATCTTACCTGTCACAATCTTAATGGAGTGCGATTCTAAATGTCATGTTTCATCATCACAAATGAAATGTCTGTTGAATAATGACACTGGAGAAAAAATCAGGAAGTTTATTTATATAAGAAATTACTGTAATTTTGTAAGAAAATGTTTAGTATTTTAATTGTCTAATTTTATTTTTGACATGTACTTTTTAGATTTGTCAGTATTATTGCCTAGTCTATAATTTTGTAACTTAAAAAGTTCTAGTCGAGTAATAAATATGTTTATAAAATTAGGCCAATTTATTTATCCCTTTTAAAACCATTTATATACCTTTGGAAAAAGAACAAACAAAAGCAACAAACACAAACACGTAAATTTTCTGAAATTCCCACGGACAAGCAAGCATAAAGAGAAACGAAAAAAATCGGGAGGTAAAGATATTTTGAAAATAAACCATCCCAAACCCAAAACTACATGAGTTGGGCTGTAAGTTATTTTATCAATAACATTTTTTATTTATTTATTATCTGTCTCATTTTGTAATACGGAACTAACAGGAAAAGTTCATTTGTTATGTTGTATATTGACAATACATTTATATTATTATCATAGTATTGGTTCACACGGATACGCCAAAGTCTGTTTACACCACAACAGTCACCAAAGTAACCAGATCTAGTTTCGTATTACAAATTGAGACAGATTATATTTATTTATTTATTTATTTATTTATTTATTTATTTATTTATTTATTTATTTATTTATTTATTTATTTATTTATTTATTTATTTATTTATTTATTTATTTATTTATTTATTTATTTATTTATTTATTTATTTATTTATTTATTTATTTATTTATTTATTTATATATTTATTGACTTTTGGCCACCCAACATGCACAGGCCTAATAACAGAGTGGCACTACGTATCATATGTTACAAATTAAATAAACAATAACAAGTACACATGTTTTTAGAAATTAAAGATGAATTACATTAAATACATAAGATATAATATAACATACTATACATTTTGTGTTAAATTATTGATAATGTATTTTTTAATAACATTAAAATTATTAGCAAATATCTCCGGAAAATCAAAATTAGCTACTAAAATATTTAATTTGTATGTAATACGGTGCAGGGGTGAATTATTAGCAGAATTAGTTTTGTTAATAGACAGAGAGAAAATATGATTACCTCTTGTATTGTATGAAGGTATTCGAAAAAATAACTGTCGAAGGTTCGAACAATCAATTTTCTTATTTAATATTTTGTAAATAAAGTTTATATCCATAGTAGTTCGTTTGCTTTCTAGAGATAACAATGTCAATTGAAAGTTTGGAAATCTGTAATTAATATTTTTAATAATTCTATTTTGTACATTTTCTAACCTTTTTACATAAACAAAATATTGAGGAGTCCAACATATAGTGCAAAATTCTAACTGACCTCTAACTAATGAGTAATACAAAGAAAGAAGAGTTTTATGGCATTTGAAATCTTTACTTATTCGATATATGAAACCATGCATTCTATATGATTTTTTGATAATTAGATCCATATGCGTATCAAATATTAACTTCTGATCGAAAATATTACCTAAATCCTTTATGAATGTAACGAAAGAAAAGTTTTCATCGTCGAGATTACAACTGTAATTGATAGAGGTCCTGTTTCTTGTGAAAGAAATTGTTGAGCATTTGGATATATATATATATATATATATATATATATATATATATATATATATATATATATATATATATTTGTTGACTTTGAGATAGTTTTCTAACCTATTTAAATCAGATTGTATATTACGGCATTTTTGTAGAGAAACTATTTGTTGAAAGATTTTTAAATCATCGGCGTAGAAAGGAAACCGAGAATTCTGAATGCAGGCACATATATCGTTTATAGAGATATTGAAAAGCAAGGGTCCTAAGTGGATTCCCTGCGGAACACAGGAAGTAATATTTTTAACTTGCGTTTTACACCCATTTACTACCACACAGGAAGGACACAAAGTCCTTCCAGCCATATATGAAAAAAAAACATTTTAACATATTACCGTGTATCCCTACAAAATTCAATTTTTTAAATAGAACATCATGATCAATTGTGTCAAAAGCCTTATTGAAGTCTGTGTACACGGCATCAACCTGAATACGTTGGTCCATGGAATTTAATATGAAATTTGTATATAGAGCCAAATTTTGTAGTCACTAATCGTCCCAGATGAAAACCATGCTGCTGACTGATAATATCATTTTTTGACGAATGGGAATAAATATTTATAAATAATACACTCAAATTATTTTTCAAAAATACATAATTTCGAAATAGGACGGTAATTTTCTACTAACGTTTTGTCACCTCTCTTGTAAATAGGCACTACAAGCGCATGGTTCCAAGATGTTGGAAAGATACCTTTAGACAAAGATTTATTAAAAATTAAATTAAGGTAAACTTAAAGAAGGTGCACAATTTTTAATAAAAATTGTGGGTATATTATCTGAGCCACCGCCTTTGCGAGTGTAATTGCATTATTGTATTTAAAACCTCAGACTCATCAACAATTATATTAGATGATATTTTATGCGAGTACACGTTATGAACTACGGCATTATTGGACGTTGTAACATTTGACGGCTTATGCACAAAACAGAAGTAATCAGAAAAATAATTGCAAATGTCTGTTGGTTCACAAGAAGTATTATTATTGTAACATATAGAATTCGGAAAAGATTCTTTCCTAATGGAAGTAACGTATGACCAAAATTTTTTCGTGTTTTTTGGTATTTGATCCTCAATACTTTGTATATAATTTTCATAACACTTTAATTACACGTTTAACAGTTTTTCTTAATTATGGAAAATCTAAAGAGGATGTATTGGTTTTAAATCTTTTATATTTGCGATGAGCCTTAAGTATTTTTCTTTGATTCATTTTTTCAGGTCTGGCGAAAATCATCTAGGAAATTGTTTTTTACGAGTATATTTGTATGGTAAATTTTTATCAATTATGTCATACAAATTATTATAAAACGTACCAGCAATATAATCAGTAGAGATATATTTAAATTCTACATCCCAGTAAATATTGGATATAGATTAATTAATTTTATCATAATTTGCACGGTTATACATGAACATATTTCTTGGTAAATCATTGAGTTGTTTGGTATGAATATTTTGTAAATACAATTCCAGAGGCGGGTGATGTAGTCAATTTTACTAAGAGGACTTTCACATCTAATAACATTTACAACATCCAAATCGGAGATTATTAAATCTAATATCCTCTCATTATGATTAACAATATCATTAAATTGTTGAAAATTACAGTATGCTAAACATTCGGTAAGTTCACCAGAGGAATTATTGTAAATGTTGCTAGGTACCAGTTCGTTGCCGTCCTTCAACCAACTGGGGTAAGCTAAAATCACCGCAAATTAAAAAATACTTTATTTATGCTTTAATAAAAGTCAAATAATGAATCGTTTATTTCAAAAACAACATTTACAGTTAACTCTGATTCATAGCTACCAAATTATACTTACATTTAGTATTTATATTTAATACTTACAAATATATTTAAGGGCCGTCTTAAAACTAACAAATTTATACATCAAAATTATACTTATAATTAATAATTTGAATGTGTTGCCATCTTTTAGCTTAATTAAAATGACAAAATCGGTATCCAGTAATTGATAAGATTCAAGGGCGTAGCCGGGGGAGGGGGGGGTGTTAAACCTCTCCCGAAAAATAAATTTTAAGTATTATTATAGATTGTAATCCGTGGAAAAAGCAGAAAAAAGAATGAGACAAGTGTTTTATTAATTAACAATTTTCAGAAAGTTATATTTTTAGTTTATCATTTAGTATAAAATTTAATTTCAATAAAAAAATTCTATCTACCATCAGATTGTTTTACATTCAAACGTGTGTAATTAAAAAATAATGTTTAGACCAGACTGTCGAACCCAAATTTATTTCATTCCGGTTTACGGTTACGTTCCAAGTAAACGTTTTTCGTTCCTGTTTCGGTTTCGGTTTGTCTTAAAATTACGGTTCAGTTCCGGTTCGAATAACAAGCTAAAATTAAGTCGCACATCAAATGCCTACCGGTATAAATTTTGGTTTCATTTTATTTTCCATATGTCACGTGATCAAATAATGACAGCTGACAGCTTCAAAAATTTGTTAAAATTGTGACCAAAATGTACATGAAACTGTGAAAAATAATTGTGCCAGATTTTTGTACGATCATATTTAACCATTCTAAAGTGTGTGAACGTATTTTTCAGTGCGCGCTGGCATTAGTGTGGACACAAATTCTATTCGCAATACGCGCCAGTGACGTACTTATTATTATTTTTTTTTTTTTTATTTTCCATAAGTTCGCATTGTCTGTGCGCGATAATAAACGCAAATTAACTCACGGGGAACTATGTTCCCCGGACAATCACAACAAAACCCAGTTTTTGGGTATAATTCTACTTCATTAAATCCTCAAAATCCCGTTTACTTTCAACAGTCTGCATCGGTACCAGCAAATCAGCAACAAGTAATTAATGAAACTCATCAGGCTGTTATGCCTAGTCAGTGCAACACACAAACTTACTTTACATTAACCAATCAAAATACAGAACAAAGTACGCTAGCTAACAGCCAAACAAGTAGCATCAACACTGAAAACTTAGATGTAGATGAAGATGAATACGCGGATAATAAACATACATGGCAAGTCGTAAAGAAACGCAAAATTGACCAACAATTACAATACTCAAGACGAGATGCCGGTATCCAGCTGAAATTAGAAAATAGGTACAGCCCATTGACTCCTAATGAAGATAATGAACAAACGCAAAGTAATAACAACGAAAACTCACTCGGAACCGCCTAAACCATCTACACCACCACCTATATATATTTATGGAGTTAAAAACTACAAAGGTATGACAGACAACCTAGCTAAAGTAACAAAGAAAGAAAACTACTCTACCAAATCTCTACCAAATGAAACGGTTTTAATCTTCGCCCACACCATAGATACATTCAGGAAACTAGTGAGGCATCTGAGAGATGAAAGTATAGTTCATCACACGTACCAAATTAAAGGGGATCGCGCATACAGAATAGTAATTAGAAATCTTCACCATTCTATGCCACTAGAAGATATTAAACAAGAAATAGAAAAAGCAGGTCATAAGGTTCGTAATGTAATGAAAATTGAACGTAGAAAAACGAAAGAACCACTTCCACTATTTTTTGTGGACTTGGAACCAGAAAAAAACAATAAAAACATTTTTGAACTACAATATATATGCAACACCAAAATTATAGTTGAACCACCAAGAAAAAGTCGTGACATAATACAGTGTACGAGGTGCCAAGCCTATGGTCATTCAAAAACGTACTGCATGAAACCCTTTAACTGTGTAAAGTGCGGTGGAAAACATGACACAAAACTCTGCAAGAAACCAAAAGAAACAGCAGCCAAATGTGCTTTATGCGGAGATGATCATACAGCTAATTATAAAGGTTGCACTGTCTACAAAGACTTAGTTGCAACAAGAAACCAAACGGTAACAACAACCCACCATATTCAACAACAGCCTACCAATCAGTGGCAGCCAAATGCACCTTCACCTTCACCCCCAAACTCAGAACCTCACAAAACCTATAGTCAAGGCCAAAGACCAACTTATGCGCAAGTATTGCAGAAGGGCAGCAGTGTTGAGCAGACACCAGGTATAGGTGAGCAATTAATAGTTTTCCTCAATGAGTTCAAATCTATGTTCTCTCAACTAATGAGTCAAAATAGCATGATATTAAACTTGCTTACAACTGTCATTGGGAAATTAAATAAATAATGGCTAAAATTATTAGAATAGCAACATGGAATGCCAACGGACTCATTAATCATAAACAGGAAATCATAACCTTCTTAATCATAAATAAAATAGATATTTTGCTTATATCAGAGTCGCATTTTACTGATCGAACAATGTTCCTCATTCCACAATATTCTGTTTATAATACCATTCACCCAGACGGCACCGCTCATGGAGGAGCTTCCATCATTATTAGAAATACTATACCCCATCACGAACTGTCCCAGTACCAAACCAACGAAATTCAAGCTGCAAGTGTCGAAATAAATGCTCTTCCATGGCATTTTAATGTAAGTGCCATTTACTGTCCACCTCGTCATAAAATTACCTCAGATGTCTATACAAATTTATTTCAAACTCTTGGAAACAAGTTCATCATAGGAGGCGATTGGAATGCTAAGCATACCCACTGGGGCTCCAGACTCATCACTACAAAAGGCTGAAATCTATTGGTCGCCATAAATGCCAATAACTGTAATTCTGTTACCAATGGCGTACCCACGTATTGGCCAACAGATAGAAGAAAGCTTCCAGACCTTTTAGATTTCTTTGTTACTCATGGCATATCCACAAATAACTTTCTTGTAGAATCCAGCTTTGACTTATCATCTGACCATACACCAGTCATTTTATCCATGAGTAACACAATATTAAACAAATCAGATCGTCCAAGGTTGACCTCAAAAAATACCAATTGGACAGCATTTCAAAAGTATATTGAAAACAATATAGATCTTAAATTACGTTTGAAAGAACCAGAAGACTTGGATGCAGCAGCCCAGTATCTTACTAAGCTAATCCAAAAAGCAGCTTGGCAAGCTACACCTGTCAACAATTCAGAAATTCCTATCACCAAAACTATCCCTTTACATATTCGAGAGCTCATAAGTGAAAAACGGCGGGCTAGAAGAGTATGGCAGAGAACACGTAACCCCATAGATCAACATCATTACAATAGACTAAGTCGGCAACTAAATACGTCGCTAAGGGATTCTCAAAACTCAATGTTCGAAGAATATATAAATAATCTGTCTGCGAACGATTATACTTTGTGGAAGGCAACCAAAAAATTTAAAAGGCCGCAAACCCGTGTACCTCCATTGCGGAAACAAAATGGAGACTGGGCAAGATCGAATAAAGAAAAGGCAGATATTTTTGCTGCGCATCTATCAGAAGTTTTCAAACCCATAGAAGCTGTGCCAGGATATATAGACAATGAAATTGATTCATTTCTCAATATACCTTGTCAAATGTCATTGCCTATCAAACCGTTTTCTCCATCAGAAGTTAAAAAAGAACTGAATAAATTAAATTCACGTAAAGCACCAGGGTATGATCTAATAACAGGTCAAATCCTAAAAAACTTACCTCGGAAAGCCGTTATCCTCTTAACAGTTATATACAATCGAATGCTAAGTATATCATATTTCCCTATTATTTGGAAATATGCTGAAATAATAATGATCCAAAAGCCTGGTAAACCTTCGGAAGATCCAACATCCTATAGACCGATCAGTCTATTACCTATAGCAAGTAAGGTCTTTGAAAGACTATTGCTTGAACGGATTCAGAAAGATTTCGATATGACCGCACTTCTACCCAATCATCAGTTTGGATTTCGAAAAAATTTATCAACGATTCAGCAAGCCCATAGAATAGTAAATCAAATAGCCAAGAGCCTTGAAGAGAAGAAATATTGTGCTGCCGTATTTCTTGACGTTTCGCAAGCATTTGATAAAGTGTGGCATACAGGTCTGCTTTATAAACTAAAAAATCTCCTATCCAGCAATTATTACTTTCTTTTTAAGTCCTACTTGACAGATAGAAACTTTTCAGTTAAATATAATGATGCCCTATCAATTTACTATCCCATAACATCTGGTGTTCCCCAAGGTAGTGTACTTGGGCCATTCCTTTACCTACTGTATACTGCAGATATACCTGAGACAGACGACACTATGATAGCTGCATTTGCTGATGACGTTGCTCTACTATCAACAAACGATGATCCTAACGAAGCTTCTGCAAATCTTCAAAGACATTTAAACCTTATAAACGATTGGTACAATAAATGGAGAACTAAAGTAAACCAGTCTAAATCTGTCCAAGTCACGTTTACAACCAGACTCAGTACTTGCCCACAAGTAACAATCAACGACATTCCAGTTCCCATAAAAACTGAAGTGAAATACCTTGGATTGCATTTAGACCAACGATTGACCTGGAGTAAACACATACAAGCCAAACGTAAGCAGTTAGACCTAAAATTTCGCCAAATGTACTGGCTTCTTGGTAGGAAATCAAAATTATCAGTTTCAAATAAAATTTTGCTTTATAAGACCATACTCAAACCCATATGGTCGTATGGACTTCAATTATGGGGATGTGCCAAGCCGACCAGATTAAAAATAATACAGCGATTCCAATCAAAAACGCTTCGAGCTTTAGTGAATGCGCCTTGGTACGTCTCAAATAGAATGATCCATGAAGACCTCAAAATCCCTTTCATCACGGAAGAAATTCATAAAGTTGCCAACAAATACCATGACCGACTCATTGGACATGAAAATGAACTTGTGGGTAATTTATTAAATGACCTCGACAACAGAAGGTTAAAGAGACTTTGGCCAAACGACCTACCGCAACACTGAAGACAGTGATATATAAGGAGAAACGTCACTGGATGTCTCCCTTACATGCCGACTACTTTCATCTCATTTACTTAATACTCGCAATGAAGTAGATTGTAAATTAAAAATAAATCAAATCAAAAAAAAAAAAAAAAAATTATTTTCCAAATTCCCGGTCAATTTATAAGCTGCCACTGATTTCACAATAACAAATGTAAAATTTTACCAATATAGTAATGACACATTTAAATATTGCCATCTAATGGTCGTTTGTAAAAATATAAAAGGTAACCCTCGTACAGTACAAAAGTAACCAAAATAACCAGTTCTGGTTTATTCTTACAAAATTGAACACAGTATCGGGTGTCTTTCTTTTAAATTAAAAATATAGTAAAAAATTTTGAACAGCTGAAAACCGAATTCATGTGTTCATGTTTGTAGTGTGTTAAGTAGGCTTCGCGCACTATGAAGCGTCATGAGTCAACCTTTTGTTAGGAATTACTTTAGTTTTTTGTTTTTAAGGTATCTGTTTGGACAACGGACATAGCTATCTTATGGCTTGCCTCCGCGAAGTACAGCAAGCTATGTTATTCATTTGTATTTATTGTGTTTACCGGGTCCTGGCAACCATATTTGTGTTTTTATTCATCTAATAAAAGGTCACAACACCGCATATTATCTGCGGTCTTCGGAATGTATTTTAAAAGATCCACCTCAGCAGTTTTTCGGTCTTTTCGGGAGCCGCAGAAATGATAAGTATTAGCTATAAGTCTCCCTGCAACATCGAATCCTTATCCTTTTAGAAGCGCTAGAAGCCGTCACGTCTCCACGTGATAATTATTGCCAGGCAAACATCAACATCATCGGAACATCCTAGTTGTTGCTGCGGCACACCAAGATCAACCACCAGCACCGATCCTTTCCTCCACCCTGTCCATTCGCTCTGTGTCCGGCGATCATCCAAAGGGGCACTGGTCCTTCGAGTTGGCCGGCAGAACATCTAACCGGTACGGGCGCACCATTTGGTCACCTGGGCCATACCACTCGCCGTCCCCACAGTATCAATGAGGAATTCATTTAAATTTTATTGTGGTATTCAAATATGTTAAAAAATGTCACTTTCTTAATATGTCATAATGAAAAATTATATCTCAATTATAATGATCATTACCAACAAATCTGAAGTCTGTATTACGCGGAAGGATTTTTTAAAATGGCATTTAAAGTCAGTCATACAGTATAAAAGTAACCAAAATAACCAAATCTGGTTTGTCCTTACAAAAGTGAACTTCTATATAGCCTTCTAAAAATACTACATATTTAAATGAATTATTTTTTTGTTTCTCCAAACACATCACTGGTAAATCGTGTTTCCCCTATCTTTGTACACTTTGTATAATAGAAAAAGGTACGATTCACATTTTTTATAGAAAAATAAAATTAGTATACAAAAACGGAACTTATTTATGACTCAATCCAATATTTTCTTTTCATTTTATAGCGTTATTCAAGACAAATAGAAACTCTTATCACTTTCTTAGTTTTTATTACTTTTGATTTCTCTGATAAATTTGAAAGTAAGAATCTTGAGTTGCCTTGTATGTTATGTTTCGGCGTAGTGCGAATAGCGCAGACATGTACATATGATAGCAAGATCAGCCTGTCCAACTGCTATGCTAATATCCTCAATCTAAGATTTAACTCACGCCTCCAAGGAAGTTTACGTTCCTTCACGTAGGTAGCGTTATGTCAACGTTAGATTGTCCACCCACCAACTTCATAACTATACGTATTAAATACCCGATTGGTTAATTGTTGTATGCGCGGATGTCCTTGACGGACGAATGCGTTAGACGTGTCTCTATTTGCGGAACGCTCTGTATGTATATGATATTTGATGTCAATATCCTTTCTAGGAAATGTTTTAGTTGAATAATGTTTCACTCGTCGCCCATAACTACGTATCTCCACTTGAATATATAACCGATGTAACCGTCCTAAGATACATCGACTATAAAAGGAACTAGAATAGTCTTCTCTCTTCAGTGCATTCTTCTTTCTCATTCTCCATCTTCTGGGGTACTATCAGTTGAGTGACGGCACCCACAAAAATCCATCTTGCCAGCATCTTGGCCCACAAACCCGGAGAGGCTCCGAAATTCTTGACATTGTCAAAACATAACTTGTCATAACTATAACAAAAAAAAAAAAAAAAACAGCTGTGGCCACCACAGGATAGACCGCCATCACAAAGTACTTGTTTAATTTATGCTGCTTTATCAAGAAAATGTCTCAAATAAAAGTTGTTAGTTATTGCTTCTATGGCAACTTTTGTTTTCTTCGAAATATTTCTCTGTTGTGAAATATTCGCAAAAACCTAGTTAACCGATTTTTACCAAAAGTTGATCAACTCGTGTCATCAATGGCACATTGATGTCAAAAGCTTAAATATGAAGTTTCATAAAAATCCTTTTAGCCAAATTTACTCTGCACGTCTACACGGACGGACAGACAGACCGACAGACAGATAGGCAGACAGACAGACAGACAGCATCATGCTTAAAATAGTCAAAACGTTACGTAGGGACCTGAATTCGTTGAAATTTCGAAATGTCAAAATCAGTATGATCATAATAAATTAGCGTCGGCGAATCAATGCAGTTACGTCACACGACGTAACAAACGACTGCATTGCCTGGAACAATGCAATTGTTTGTTACGTTGTGTGACGTAACTGCACTAATTCGCCGACGCTAGTATACCTTCCTTATATGTGTTGGCGCTCGGTAAAAAGAGAGCAGTATTTATCTAATTTTTCATTACTTGTTTTCCATATAATTTAAATTTTTATCCAGTTCACTATCCTCAATAGGCGGCTTTGTCTATTTTAAATCACTTTATTCAAAAGTGAATGCAATAATTCAAAGAATGAAACCTTTACGGTGGATCTTTACTAAATTCACTTGGAAATTTTATAGAACAATTCAGAAACTCATTCGAAAGCGTTAAAAAAAGGCCGAAAAAAATATAAGCAGTAAATTTGAAGAAAACAACACGAAGAAGAGAAAAATTCTATTTGATGAAAGAAGAAATAATGATCACTCATTTACTGTAAGAGACTGACCGCAGAAAAAAAGCATATGAAGACATTAGCAAAATTTCAAAATATTCTTATGCTAGATGAAAAAAATTGATGTGAAGTGTGAATTTTCACACATTGCAGGGTTTCGCAGGTATATAATAAGTGAAGGAGGCATGCTGAGTGTGTAGGACAAATTTTGCTTTGTAGTAATCACGGCAAAATGAACGGTATTTTTAAAATAATTTATCGTCTGTTAATCTAAGTGCTTTAAAAACAAATTTTATGTTAAAATTGGAAAGGTTGTACGGGTATCGGACATAAATAAAAACAACTATCTACAGCTGACCAGTTTCGGAATATTGCGAAACTGCTCCTATTCCGAAACTGGTCAGCTGTAGATAGTTGTTTTTATTTATGTCCGATACCCGTACAACCTTTCCACTTCTATTCATTACGGACACGACCATCTCCACATTTTATGTTAAAATATTTTTTTGTTAATTTTAATTCGAATACCTAATACCATTATTTAGGTTTCTAAATATGTGCAGTATTTTTTTTTTTTGTATAGCAAAGTTCATTAAGATTTTGAAAATTGCGCCTATGGCTTCCATTGGTTGTTTTGAATCATATGCTCTAAGTTTTTTGTCCAAGGCTTGGTTTACTAGATATGATTTTTTTTTAATTTTAAAGTTTAATAACTTCCGTTTCCGGTTTCAGATTTACATAAAAAACAATAGGGTTCTTCCCAATTAACAGGAAAATTTTTTAGTACCAGAACGAACTCTCTAAGTTACACCGTTCTTGAGTTATCGTGTATACACACAGACACACACACAGACACACACATACACACACACAGACACACAGACACACACACATACAGACGGCACTTCGAAAATAGGTTTTTTGGATTCCCTGGACCATGAAACGTGGTCATCAGTCAAAATCTCGACATCGAAAATTTTCGCGATTACAATACTTGCCCCTTATATATTAAGGTCGGGCAAGTAAAAATGAATGCCTTAGAAACCTGAAGGAAATATATAAGAAAAATTTAAATAAATATCAATTGGAAGATGAAGTTAAACAAATCCTCCTTTTTTATAAAAGAAGGAATAGAAAAATATTTGGCTGGTGATGCATATAAAGTAGACTTCGTACATCATAAGGAAAACACAGGCGGATGTTACCGGCTCCCATGTGCAGAAACCAAATTTCGTACATTACGTTATCAACAGTTAAATACGTTCAGTGGCGTCACTTACTTTGATTTGTTTTTGACTACGCATATTGTGCGATGTTGTTTGTTTATCTCCGTTATTATTATTTATTTCTCGTACGTTTCAATGTATACCATGCATTAAAATGATTAAATATGTATTTGAAATACATGATTTTGTTGTCTGGTATCAACAACAATTGTTTAAAACCCTTATGTACGTTAATGTGATCAGCTGTTTTCTCGCGCAGAATTGATGACGTAACTTATGATACTCTGTGTTTTTCTCATGTTGAGCGAAGTCCAGCATCAAATATGATACAAACATATCCCAAGGTGGAAATTATTTTACGAATATTTCAAACATTACCTATATGTCCCTGTAATGTATTTTCTCCACGACCACTATAGAATTTACCAATTCTAAAACCAATTTTGACTACAGAAAGTTAATATTCTAACACAAGAGTTGAAATGTTATTCTAAAGCACTTATCTTCTTATACATTTCGCGTGTATTTCATTCCATCACTTATTATGGAATAACTATTCCATACTTGTTGTCTTTTGTTTTTGTAGGGTTACATTAAGATATATGCAACGTTTACATTAAATAAATGTAACATAACTTCCTAACCTAAAATAGTGGCCGATGTGCGATAAATTAAATTAAAATTAAACAAATAATAAATAAAAAAATAGTTTAATTAATTGATTAATTTGTTATGTAATATAAATTATTTGTTAAGATAAAATGTTTGTTAAAATAATTATTTGTTATTTTTTTTTTCTTTCTGGTGGTCGTGGAGAAAGTAGGGTCTGTGACTCGGTTGGAAGAGAAAATTCGATGCTCGTGGTTCCGCTCTCATCGAATTTTCTTATTCCAACCTTGTTACAGAATATACTATTATAGGATAGTTATAAAATAATACTACCAGGTTTGACAGTAATGAATTAATTGGTTATTTATTTGTAAACAACTATTGTCCTGTTGTCCAGTACAACCGTTGTCAAGTTAATACAATTATATCACATCTTTCTTTTTACACAAATAAAAATAATATTTAACAATAATTTACAACAAATTACAAATCATCAATACAACAATTATATAATTGTTAGGGTGTCCTCCCGTAGCGCCCCAAATATTCATCTAATTGAAAAAATGCATTGAACAAAAAAGATTGGGTTTCTTACTATAAACAATTTTTGTTGTATATATTTTTATGTTAAGACAATGCACAGAGACAGGCAGACAGAGAGACAAAAATTGATTTTTTTTGCGAATATTTTCTTATTATCATCTGAATCCAAATATTAAGAGGAAAAAATAAATAAAACAGATATAGACCTCCAATTTTATAAATATATAGGTAGATAAGAAACTATTGAGAACTATAGGGTTGTGCGCCACCTTCAGAAGGATATTTAAAACCAGCTCTGAGAGTTCTTCGAGACTTTTTTACAGCTGAACCAGTAAAATTCTAGCGAAAAGGAATCCAGGAGCTTTTTGATAAACGGGAATATTTCATTGCAAATGCTGGTGCATACATATGTAGCAATCAAAAACTACTAAAAAATACTTAAAATCCCACCGCTGCCACTAGATGCAAAACCCCGGAGGGGGGGCAATGAAGATGAATTTACCAAAATGTAAAAATAAGGGGGGGGGGAGAATGAATTTAACAAAATGTAAAACAAGGGGACGGGAGGCTGCCACCACCTAGGAAAATATAAAGGACTGATTTTTCCTGCTTCTCTGTTGATGGGAATTTTCAAGTCAAACAAGTGGGAAAATTTATAATAGTAAATTTATTAAGTAAAAAGAAAAAAAAAAAAACAATAATTGAAAAACAAAATTTAAAGTTACAAAAATAATTAAATAAATGAAAAACAAAATTTAAAGTTAGAAAAAATTATTAAATAAATGAAAAAACAAAATTAATATGAAAAATAAAATATAAAACTTACATGATCGACCGGACTCAGCTCTTGATTGGATCTGATGCAATAAATATACACCAGACCACAGCCAGGAACCGAGTCACTTACATTAAATTTTGATTCTTATTTATACCAAATATAATTTGCTAATGTTATTATTTATATTCTGTCTAACCTTCTTGATAAAACTGTTAACAAAGCATAATTATGTATTGCATAAACACTCTACGTATTGTTATGAATAATATCTTTATTATCAAAATAATTCTGATGGAGCAACTGTTACACATAAAAGAATAAAGTGCTATTATAATTTATTTTTATTGAAATATAAAATTAATATTCGAAAACGGAACTTATTATTAGTCAACCAAAATTCCTATTCCCACGCGAACTATTTTTTATCCTAGTAGTAATATTAAATACAGTAGTAAAGAAGATCTGTAGTAAAAAGCACTAGGAATATAAATTTTTTAAATTTCATAGTTAAACCAGTTACCGGAAGTATAAAAGTCTAGAATAAATTCTATGTTTCCCTAGTTCCAAGTGATTTATACAACACAGCAGGCTGTGATCGTGCCCAGAAAACAAAAGAGATAATTCGAATGTAAACACCCACATTGTAATATGTTGTCACGTGCGTTGTGTATGTCTGTACATACGTATGTGTGTATGTGAGTACTGGTTACAAGAAATGTCAACCGAAATGTGCACACGTATATCTGTGTGTTTGTGCGATCCTACACGCCTGCGTACTTCTTAGAATTGAAGAGATACGTGATGCCACATAATGTTTAAAGACTGTTCGAAATTCGCAGTTTGTTATTTCCTGTTTTGGAATCACTGGTAGAAAAACAATTTTTATTAAGTTGTCATTGTTTTAGTATGCGTGTTTTATGAGGCTATTGAAACGTACTTGCAGCTTTTAAATCAAGATCTGCAGGTCAACTTCGTTTAACGCAAGTATTTCATGAAGCAATTTACTCGCATAAGGCAGTGATAACTCAAAGAGACGAATTTAACGGTTATCGAAACTGGCGCCTGCAAGGGGCCTCCACATGTATTTTTGACTCCCCCCATAAACTTTTACAGTCAGGGGCCTCCAGCGGGCTAAATAACGCCTCTGATAATGCTTACAGTGCGACTTCTGACTATTGACATATATAGATTTCACTACAATGTAAGTAATAATTTTCCATAAAACTAAAAAAAATATAGTCATTATTTTTACGTTAATGTGACCAGGTCTATGTGGAAGATATTTGTTTACTTTCGCACACATACATCGATATAAAGAACACTCTACAACGAGTCCAGGAAAAAGCCTTTGACGTAGGCCTCTCAATTAACGTTAAAAAGACCAAAGAGATGCGTATTGGTATCAATAACCAGAGCCGCCGATAGCTCTTTTGACGTCCGGGGCGTCCATCCAAAGTGTGCCCTTTTATTATATTATGCAGTGGCGTACTGGAAAGGGTGGATGGGTGCTCTCAATCTTACTTCAAATATATTCTTTTGATTTAGGTTATTGCAATTTAAATATTTTATCTTCCGAAGCTTCTAGTCATGGCAAAGTAAATTTGCTAATACAGTGGTACGTCGACTTATGAACCTCTTGACATACGAACTTTTTTCATATCCCATTTTGACCTCTAGATACACTCCGTGATGCCTTTCTTTTCAAATGAATTAAAGCCTGATTTACATTATACCTTTTTTATGCTTTTTCCTTACTACTAGAAACGGATTACTATCAGGCTACTACTACAGGCAACAAACCGAAAACTCCTGAACCACAAAACCTGACACAAGAAAATTGTTTTTTTTTTTAAGTTTAATGGAAGATGATTTTCATACTATTCATATAAAACCAAAAATTTCATAGATAAAAACTAATATATAATGGTATACAAAATGCATATTTATAGTTTAAAAATGCTTCTTCTCACTCCTTCACCATTTTTTTGCATTTTCTTCTTAGCTAAGTATCGTTTTTGATTTTTGGATTATTTTTTTTGATTCTGCGAACGGATTAATTGATTTCTCATAAGATATAATGGAAAACTGGGTTTCAAGATACATACTTTTCAAGATACGAACCACGGTCGGGAACGAATTAAATTAAATATATGTATATGATGTTTTGAATATTTTGAAAAACTCCAGAAGAAGACTGAATATTATTATATAATCAATAAAGGCGTACGTATTTAAATTCTATTTTGTATTTAATATGTACGAAATTGATATAGAAATGTAAATTTATATTTTTGTTCCAAATAAAATTATAAAAACTTAATAAAAATTAGAATATGTATATTTAGGAGTTTGTTTTGGTGCTTATAAGAGCGGGCGCCCTGTGCCCCTTTTTCCCTTGCCTTTGACTGCTGCTGCCAATAACCCCAACAAACTTATCATCCAAGGAACAGAAATTTCCTTGTTTCCAAGTTTAAGAGTTCTGCTAACTTGGCTGCATGAACTAGACCCACAAAATAAGCTAAACCCGTCTAGCCTTTTTTCTCTTACAGAACATCTGTACTTCTAGTCATTTAAGTAGAAAGATAAAACTCCGATGCAAACTTGGATCATGACTAGAAACTTAAACCAGACATTACAGGTATTTATTAACAAGTGATTGATAAAAATTTGCAGGATATTCTGACCAGACACCATAAATAATACAAGGCTATGTGAGATAACCCCCCAACAGCCCATTTAACTGCAAATAAAGACACGTAAGTGGGGCTGGATGGGGCATAACTTAGAAAAGATTCTACCGATATAGCAAGGCAAGCTTTCGAATGAAACCCTCAGGGTAAGAGAAAGCGAGGGCGACCAAAACAAACCTAAAGACGTACAGTTTTGAAGAAGGCCGAGGTTCAGAGAAAATCGTGGGAACTGAAGACAATGGCCAACAATAGAGTCATATGGTGAAGCGTCACCAATGATGTACCAATAACTTATGCTGTTTTCGATTAGACCACTCTAAAATAGCTCTACCCGAGTTTTACTAGCGAACACTTCAGAGCAACTTTCAAGAGTTCTTTCAGGACACTTCTATAGAGGTCCGAACTGCGAGATATTCTGCGAAAATCGGGACGGTTGATGAACCTAGTCGTGAGTGCGACTGTATCTGATTATAATGGTTTTATTTTAACAGGTGACAAACGGACCGTAACAAATATAGAACATTTTTTAGTTTTTAAACCGCAATGACTACGGATCGTTTACACACAGTCATTGTAAACAATGTATGTATTTCGTATGCGATACATTACAAAATAAAACAAAATATTTTCACATTATTGAAAGACTACAAAGCAATGTACAAACCGTTGAGCCAATGAAGAGCATCAGGTGTTAAGTTGTAAATGTCGTCTGGATTCCCGTTAGACCTGTAGATTAGGCAAGACAACATAATATGCTCCATAGTTTTGGATGGGTCTTTAGGTTAGATTCATGCTTGCGTCTTGAAAGTAGCTCTACTTGTTTAAGAAGCTAGTTCAATGACCATTTCCAGTTCGTAGACGGTTTAATTTTGTTATAGGAACAGCTTACGTCTTGGGAGTAGCCCTACTTGTTTAGGAGGCTAGCACAGTGACCATTTCCAGTTCGTAGACGACTTAATTTCGCCCAAATATATCTTGGCAAGGCAAACCCAGGTTGTAGGCTAAGCGGTGAATGGCCTTTTATAACTGAATTTCTTCAGCTCAAACTTCTTGCAGATTAAATCTTTGAGATGTGTTAAGAAGGCTTGACATGATATTAACCTAGTCGGAGGTTGACTTGCCAAAATCTTGTGATCGGAAGATCAGTGTGAGATAGAACGCACCGTTGTAAATAATTGTAGACAATGTGTTCTATTCAATGCGGCTACAGCAACCACTTGTCGGATAAAATATTAAAACAAAATTGAAAAGATATATATAGACACACATCGGAAAAGTCTAAGGTTATAAAAAAATATATGAAAATAAATAGCGTATGGTTTATTGTATTCTATCAATTAAAATACTCAATAAAGGATAGTTTACAACAAAATAAGCTAAATGTTATTTATAAAAATATTCAATATTAAAAAATATATATATATGGATTTATGTACAGTAAAAAATGAAAAAAAAAAAGACAAATGCTAATAGAGAGTATGACCTCCACGTTGGTTGATCACAGCCCTACATCTGCGATTCATGGACAAAATAACATTATCGATGTCTTCTTGAGGTAACTGTGCCAATTCTGCTCTTAGAAGCTTTCTGAATCTAAAATGATCGTGGATGTTATCAATAAGTGGAGTAATTCTTCTTTTAAGCATGTCCCACACATGTTCAATCGGATTTAGATCCGGTAACTGTGCTGGTCATGGTATCGCATCAATACCTTCGTTATCCAGCCAGTTCGTTACAATTCGCGCAACATGTGGCCGAGCAGTATCTTGAGGAAGATGAAACTGATCACCAACAGCACCACGAAATGGACGCATAATAGATTCAAGAATATTATCCAAATATTGTTGTGCTGTTAAAAATCCACTGGGAAAAACAAGATCAGTTCTACTGCCAATGATTATCCCACCCAATGCCATAACAGTAGCACCTCTGTAACTGTGAGCTTCCTGGACGTGCCTCAAACGTTCCAAATTACCGGATCTTCTCCATATCCTTGTTCGACGAGAATCTGGATGAATTCCAAATCTGGACTCACCAGTAAACAAAACTGTAGCCCAATCATTATCACACCAATATTGAAAATTGTGACACCAATCTAATCTTGCTCTGCGATTGCCTCTAGAGAAGGGTTGACATCTGATTGGTCGTTGAGATAAAATATTAGCTTCGTGGAGACGATTTCTTACAGTATCGCAATTAACGGTTAAGTTATGCGCTCGCTGTAACTCCCTTACCAATTCCGCTGCTGTAATAGTAGGTTGTCTTTTACCATTTAATACAAAAAATTTGTCTTGAACTGCTGTTGTACGGCGACCACGTACCGGATGTTGTTTGGCCGGACTGCCTGTTTCCCTATAACGCCTCCATAACCAACTGATGACACTTTGAGAAATTCCTATCTGCTCGGCTTAAGCCAGCTTGGAGAAGTCCTACCGTACGATTAATCTCGTGGATAATTAAATGCTGTCGCTCCATTATTAAAAAAGAATGCAAGTACTTAAAAACACAGCAATCTATATATATAAAAGCAAGTGTCCTGACTGACTGACTCATCACCGCCCAGCCCGAACCCTTGGGCCTAGAAACTTGAAATTTGGAGAGTATATTCCCTCCATGACGTAAGCACCCATTAAGAAGGGATTTTATCTCTTTTTATCTCTTCGGGTCGATGGGATATCGACTTAGTTTTTGCTTACAAAGATTACACATACATATGCCGAAAAACTTATTTCAGGATTTTGTCCTAATCAACCCCTAAAGGGGTGAATCTACAATCGGGGTGAATTTTACATCCCGTCGTATTTCCTGTGTTTGTTGAGTTATAAGGTTTCTTTTTGGCACATAGGTGTCTTTTTATAATATCTCGAAATGGTTTTGACAGTTTTTTAAAATTTCACCCCTAAAGGGTGAAAAGGGGTAATATGTGATTTCAAGGATTCTTTAATATCTCTTAGGACCAATAAGATATCCACTTGCTTTTTGCTTACAAAAAATACCCATACAAAACCGAAAAACTAATTCCAGCATTTTGTCCTTATCAACCCCTAAATGAGTGAATCTACAATTGGAGCGAATTATACATCCCGCAGTATTTCCTGTGATTTTTGAGATGTGAAATTACTTTTTGGCACATAGGTGTATTATTAAAATATTTCGAAATGGTTTTGAAAGTTTTTTAAAATTTCAGCCCCAAAGGGTGAAAAGGGGTGACATGTGATTTCAAGGATTCCTTAATATTTCTTAGGACCAATAAGATATCAACTTAGTTTTTACTTACAAAGATTACCCATACAAATGCCGAAAAACTTATTTCAGGATTTTGTCCTAATCAACCCCTAAAGGGGTGAATCTACAATCGGGGTGAATTTTACATCCCGTCGTATTTCCTGTGTTTGTTGTGTTATACAATTTCTTTTTTGCACAAAAGTGTCTTTTTAAAATATCTCGAAATAGTATTGATAGTTTTTTAAAATTACGTCCCTAAAGGGTGAAAAGGGGTGAAATGTGAATTCAAGGATTCCTTAATATCTCTTAGGTCCAATTTTTGCTTACAAAGATTACTCATACAAATGCCGTAAAACTTATTTCAGATTTAGTATGTTTAAAATATTTCGAAATGGTTTTGACAGTTTTTTAAAATTTCAGCCCCAAAGGGTGAAAAGGGGTGACATGTGATTTCAAGGATTCCTTAATATTTATTAGGACCAATAAGATATCGACTTGGTTTTTTCTTACAATAATTACTCATACAAATGCCGAAAAACTTATTTCAGGATTTTGTCCTAATCAACCCGTAAAGGGGTGTATATACAATCGGGGTGAATTAAACATGCTGTCGTATTTCCTGAGTTTGTTGAGTTAGAAAATTTCTTTTTGGCACATAAGTGTCTTTTTAAAATATCTCCAAATAATATTGACAGTGTTTTAAAATTGCATCCCTTAAGGGTGCAAAGGAGTGAAATGTCAATTCAAGGATTTCTTAATATCTCTTCGGACCAATAAAATATCGACTTGGTTTTTTCTTACAAAGATTACTCATACAAATGCCGAAAAACTTATTTTAGGATTTTGTCCTAATCAACTCCTAAAGGGGTGAATCTACAATCGGGGTGAATTTTACATCCCGTCGTATTTCCTGTGTTTGTTGAGTTATAAGGTTTCTTTTTGGCACATAGGTGTCTTTTTAAAATACCTCGAAATAATTTTGACAGTTTTTTAAAATTTCACCTTTAAAGGAGTAAATGGGTATTTTTTTATTCGATAGAACGTTTTTTGGACATAGATACATGAAATTCGCAAAGTATATTCTTTCCATGACGTAAGCACCTACCAATAAGAGATTTTTCGAAGTTGACCTCGAAGGGTCTAAAAAAGGGGTCAAATGTGATATCAGGGATTCCTCAAAATCTCTTAGGACCAATCAGATATCGACTAAGTTTTTACTTACAATGGTTATCTAAACAAATGTTTAAATAACATAGGAATTCAGAACTTTGTCTTAATTAACCTCTAAATTGAACCCTTCGTATTTCCAGTTTCTTAGTTCCAATCTTTGTTGAGTTATAACACTCATTTTTGATAGAACATCTCTTGGACATAGAGACATGAAATTCGGTAATTATATTCCGTCCATGATGTAAGCACCCACTAAGAAGGGGTTTTATAAAATTCCAGCCCTAAGGGGTGAAAAGGGATGCAATTTTATTTCAGGGATTCCTCAATATCTCTTAGGACTAATGAGATATAGACTTGATTTTTGCTTAAAAAGGTTACCCATACATTTTTTTTTTTATTCAGGATTTTTCCCTAATCAACCCCTAAACGGGTGAATCTACATTCAGGTTGAATTATAGAAACCTTTGTATTTCCTGAGTTATAACATTTCATTTTGGTGCATAGGTTTCTATTCAAAATATTTAGAAAGCGTTTTTACAGTTTTTTTAATGTCATTCCTAACGGGGTAAATTGGTAAAAGGGTATAATGTTTTTTCATGGTTTCCTCAATATCTCTTAGGACAGATGAGATATCGACTAGGTTTTTGCTTACAAAGGTTACCCATACACATGTTTAAAAACAAACTGAGGATTTTACACTAATGCGTCCGTCAGTATACCGTAGCGAAGCACGGGTACTCAGCTAGTTATTTATATAAACGTTTTAAATCGAATTAAAATGAAACATGTGATCAACCTACGAATCATGTACTGAATTTGTTTTGTCTTGTTGGTTATTGTTTCTACTTGTTTTCCATAGCCAACTACTCATAATTGCCTACTTTAATTGAAATACTATGTTTAAAAGTACAATAAGCAATATATTTTCATATTTTTTTGAATATCCTTAGACTTTTCCGATGTTTGTATGTATATATATATATATATATATATATATATATATATATATATATATTGAATGTTATGGAATTCTTTAACCCCGAGGTGTCAAAGTGGCGGTCCAATTCTTGCTTTATTTCGGCCCGTAACGCCTTTTTATACTATAATAAATTTTTATACTGTATTTCTTATATAGTATAAAAATGTATTTGAACAAAATACCTCGTGACAGAATCTGTTTGGCCCGCGCCATCATCATTTCGGTAAAGGGCAGAAAACCAATAGTCAGACAGTAACTGTTGCAGTTAGCCAAGGCCGTGCGATAGTTGGTAGGTTGGTGATTCCAAATAATATACTCGTAAGGGAAGTTTTCAAATAGCAATTTTCTATAGATTCAACTGCTGTGTACAGTACCAGTAGGTACGCTGTTTTCGACCCGTTTTTGTTTTGTTGTTCGATTAAGAAAATATTTTGACAAAATTGAATTATTATTTAAATGTGTAACGAGACGCCACTGACCGACAGCTATTGATACGCCACTGACCGGCGTTGTCATGGATATGATAATAATATAAATTGACATGTAATTTTTTTGAGTGCATTTTGACATTTTAAAATATATAGGAGTAGTTTGTTAAAATTGTTAAAGTGTTACGCAAATATTCGTTGATTGGTTATAATTTGGCTATAATTGGCGCCCAACGTGGGGCCAATTATAGTCAAATTATTTTAACGAGATGCCACTGACCGACAGCTATTGATACGCCACTGATCGGCGTTGTCATG
Organism: Liopterus haemorrhoidalis; assembly: GCA_963971575.1. NCBI lineage: Eukaryota > Metazoa > Arthropoda > Insecta > Coleoptera > Dytiscidae > Liopterus > Liopterus haemorrhoidalis. The sequence continues at coordinate 86,684,677 of OZ020611.1, forward strand.
GCTATGATAATAATATAAATTGACAAGTAATTTTTTTTAGTGCATTTTGACATTTTGAAATAAATAGGAGTAGTTTGTTAAAATTGTTAAAGTGTTACGCAAATATTCGTTGATTGGTTATAATTTGGCTATAAATGTTATTTCTGTACTTCCTAAAATAAAATTCAGAAAAATGGTGGGAAATGAAAAACAGAATGAGTAATAATGCAAATCGTGCGGTCCGCGTGAATTTTACTTGTTAGAAAAATGGCCCGGGACTGAAATGAATTTGACACCCGTGCTTTAACCCTTATGTAACTTATAACCCACTTGTTAAAATCGATCCAATTCCTAAATACTAGAAATTAAAATTCTGTCCAAAATAGGACATCAGCTATTAAAATAGCATAAAATGACGGCGTTATGGCAGTGACGTAAACTATGACATATAACTCTCCAAGTACGAGTTGTGACGTGCATTATGTAATATTACGTAATCCGTAAGAGAAAGTAGACCTATGTAGTGTGTGTGATTCCCGCGATTGGCGCGACTTCTTCCGGGTCAGCGCGAGCCTCTAGGGGTCACCGACTACTCCCACAGCGCTCCAAGGTGTGCTCACCATACACCATCTTCATAGTTCATCAACTGTTTCATATTAGCTTTTATGAGAAACATTAAACATTTACTTTCATTTTATTGCTTTGTCGTGCTATTGCAAAATGGTCCATTTAATTATATCGTAAGATCTTATTTCTACACTGAAATCACATTTTGTTTAAAACAGGGTGATTTTAAAGTCTAGTTATTATATAATGAGAAATTGCTTAAATGTTGTGCCAGCTTTTAACACGTTGAGCCCCGCACTGTAAAATCGTATTTCACACGTACGGACCGGCATTTTTATTTATTGTAAATTACTTATAGAATTTTTTAAATATTTTTTTACTAAACAATCTTTTAAAATATATTTATTTCAAAATAATAGGCTCTTATCCTCCTCAACGTCTTAGTTACGCTACATTACTGGACCTCTTTAGTATTGTGTCCCTCGCAGAGCGTCGTAAAACTAAGTCACTTCTTCATTTAAAAAAACTATTAAATAATCAAATTGATGACCCCTTAACTCTCCAAAAATTAAATTTCAACGCTCCTATTGTTCCAACCAGACATCCACTATTATTCTATCTTCCACAGGCTCATACCAACCTTCATCTCAAATCTCCTGTAAATCGTATGTGTTCATACTATACACGTGATGATACAATTTTCGAACTTTTTTAGAGCATTTTTATCGATTTCTTTTTTTTTATATATATAAATTTGTGTTTATAAAATTATTGAAATTTGTAAAAATTATAGGATTTTGTTATTTTGTATTATACTATTTAATATGTATTTGTAACAATATTATTTATATGCTATTTGAAAAGTTCGTTTCTTTAATTATTACTTTTGTTAGTAAGTTGTTCAAATTTTATGTATATATTTATGTACCTGCCCGTTTTGGGTAATACTGTTGGGCAGCAGTAATAAATAAATAAATAAATAAATAAATATTTTGTGCAATTATTTTAATTTCTTGAACACGGGTGGTCACGCGGTCCGACATGTAAATTTACTTCCTGAGACCGTATGCCCACCCGTGAGTCATTGTTTGTTTTGCACATTCCTCAGTTTAAAGCTTTGATACTGAACTAAAAAACGGTGCAGTCTTTGCTACAAGCATATGTCCATTGCTAAGGGATCTGCAATGCTCGCAAAAATGCCAGAAAAATCAATACAATTTGTGAAAATTGCAAAATACCAATTTGTATCGACTGTTTAAAAAAAAACACAAAAATATTGCAAAAAACTGTATTTACTGTTATAAAAAAAAACACTATAATATTGAATAAAATATATCTAGAAGTTGTACCCTAAACGCTTCTTTTTTTAAAATTTTTCCTAGGAAATCTTATAAACTTATCAATATACAGTAATACCCCGCCACTCGACATTAATTCGTTCTGAAAAAGCGTCGAGTAGCGATTACGTCGAGTGGCGAGTCGAATTTCTCCATAAGAAATAAAGGGAATCATATGTACGTACATATATACATATGCATATAAGGAAATACATATATGTATATGCTCTCCTTTTAACTATGCTTGCATTTCTATCCTTCGGACCCATAATTATAAATATAAATCACTTATTTTAGCAAAAAACAAAAAGTTCATAGCTGCACTAAATCTGAGTTGTTGTCGTCAAGATATCTAGACACGAACTGCTGGCCATGCGTTCATTTTGCTTTGTTTACCAAAATATGTATCACGTGATCGGTACTCGATCACGCGTCGGATAGCGATGCTTCCGTCGACTCTTACTCTCGACATTTACGTCAAGTGGCGAAAACGTCGAGCTAAGAGGCAGTCGAGTAACGGGGTATTACTGTACAACATACAAATATCTGAATTAATATATCTGTTATATGTAACTATAAATAACAAATAGAAAACAAATTTGGATTTATAAATTTGAAAATTTATGTTTGTATTTTCAAAAAATCGTTTTAAAATGAGTTCTATATCAAACCTGCCAAGTCCGCTATATACAGTATCTCTTCAAGGGACCGGCGAATGAACTACTGTACATAAATTGTATTTAAATCATAGCCATCGGTGCACACGCGGTCCCTAAGTAGAAAATGCCGCGTGCCCACCCGTGATCCTGCGGGCCGGTAGTTTTGTAATGGAGTGACCCACCGGTGAGCCATGCAGGCTCAACGTGTTAAAAACTGCAGTATAAATAACACGACAAAATGAATTAAAAATTAACTGTTAAACTTATTACAAATTTAAATTTTACATCATTAAAAATATTAAATGTAGTAATTAATACCTCATGGCTAGTGTTGGGACGTATTTAGGCTTTGAACTAAATTTGGCATGCCTGTACATATTCTTTGACTCATATTTAGAAAAAATACTGAAACTTAAAAATAACACATTTCCCGAAAAATGTAGAGAAATTTGTATTTAGCGAAAAACAATTTTTTATTTTGGTGGGGTATCAACTGCAGAAAAAAAAAAACGCTTTAAGGGGTAAAGCGTCGATAAGTGGACAAAATTACAGACTTTTCGAAAAAACAAAATGATAAAAAGCCAAAGTTAGTAGATTTCAATATCTAACTCCACTTAAACCAAAGAAACAAACCATACTTAAAAGCTACGACTCCTCGACTTTCGACTCCTGACTCCGACTCCGACTCCCCATCTCTGGTTCCAACAGCAATTTTTAGGATTTTGTAGGTATGACCACCAAAAAACCCTTTTAACGTCACTCATGTGTATGACTGTCTGTCTGTACGGTAAAAATTGTAGCCAAACGGCTTAACATAGAATGTTGAAATTTGGCATGCTTATACAACTCTTTGACCCACATATAGGAAGAATACTAAGAGTTGATTATTATTCATATTAATTACATCCCGAGATAAATAAAAACAAATATGTTTTTAATAAAAAAATAAATATATTTTAAATTTGAGTGACATACCAAATGAAACCTCTTAATGCGTGGATCAACAAACACATTTTTATTTTTGATTGGAAAATTTTTTTATTGGATTTTTGCCAAGAATGTGTCAAAAAACTTTTGTCCCCCACCCTATCTCCCAGGGTGATTGATCTGAAAAAATCTCCGTAATGAACATTGATGGGAATCGAAATAGCTTTTAATTTTTAAAGTTTTTACGAAAATATCAATTTCTTGTGTCGTTGAAAAAAAATATATATTTTTAAAATTTATTGTGTGAAATTCGTTTCTTTTAACAAGATTTTAGCAAAAAATGTGCAAAAGTTCTTGTCCCGCACCCTTTTACCAATAAGGGTTAAACCAAAAATCTGAAAAAAATGTAGGTAATGTACATTGATCTGAGCTGGAAACGTACGAGCGGAATTTTTGTTCAGATTGTGTTTTTGACAAAATTAACACATTGTTAATATGTAGTGAGAAATACGTTTCTGAAATAGAAAAAAATTATGCCATTTTTCAATATATTTTTTATTAATCTTATGAAGACGAATGCGAAACAAATGCAAAAAAAAAAAAAAAATGCTGGAATTTATATCAAATAACGAAGAAAAGTGATTATCAAAAAACTGTTGATTTTGATGTGATTATAGAACAAATACTGTCCTAGACATCTAGTATTCTGTTGGCCTCTTACACTTATTAAATACCTTTTTTTTTTATCCAGGGGAAATCTTTTATAGACACCATATTCAGGTAGTATCGGACTCTCCACAAAGTGGCATACCGACTAAAAACCTTGCTTGCCACAACCCAGCCATGGAACTGTCGTAGTTGCCTATTCTTCTCTTGGATCTTCTTGTACTTCCTCCTGTTCTTTCTGTGTTGTTCTTCCGGTATGTTCTCAACTGAGCACTAGGTCTGTCGAGTCCCCCCGCCAAAACTCCCTTAGGGCCCGCCAACTTCAGGTGTCCAGCTGTAGGCGTCCGTCTCGTGTATTCGGACCTTGATCTATTTACCAGATTATCCGGTCTGAATACAAAGTGTACCCGTCGAGGACTCGCATGGTTTTACGCACGGATCCCCGAGGCTTCGCTATGTGACTAAATGGCGTCCCACACTCTCCTTATGCGGGTGTCTATAACCCGACCTTTGGGTGAAATGGCGGCTTGAAACTCCGGCCTGTGTCTCAGCTCCTGTTTCTTCCTACTCTGCATCTGTATGACCATCTCTCTTAGAAAACGCCTGAGAAGGCATCGGGCTTAGGGTGTCTGTCTCGCGTTTCAGACCTCGACCTGTTTATGAGGTGAGCCGGCCCGAATACAGAGCGTCCCCGTCAATGGTTCCCATGTTTTTAATCACTGGCCGCTGAGGCCTCGCCAGGTGACTGGAGGTTCGCCCTAACTCTCCGGATACGAGTGTTTTTAACCCGACCTTTAAGTTGCCGCAATGCTCAAGCAGGCGGTCCGTCTGGAGAGTAGGCCACGGGCTTGCCCTAGGTCGCTTCAACTCGGCCCTGTCTCTCTCTTTCGTCCGCTTCCTTCACCTTCAAGATATCAGTCATCATCCGCCTCACTGACTCCTAGTTCTCCCTGGAATTGGACATCACTTGTAGAAGATTGTCCGGTGTCAGGAACTTGCCAGCGGCGACCATCGCTCTTGTCCTTTCTCCGTTTCATCTTCCGCATGCGAAAAGCGTATGTTCTGCAGAGTCTACGGCTCCGCAGGTTTCCTCTTGCTCCTTCCCGATCCGTTTGGTGAACACTCCAAAGGATTCATGTGCTGCTTAATACCTACCAAACCCTGAAATGTGTGAAAATTCACACTGCACATCAGTTTTTTATCATGTAATTATTTAACTGGCTAACTGGTTTGATCACTGGCTTGATGTCCGTGCAGCTTGTAATTAAGTACACTTGTAAGATAGATGGAAATAATATCGAATTTTACGATTTATAATATGCGCCCACAATTTCATACAACTTACTAAAACCCATGTTCGACACACTTTCGGATGAACAGATATGCCCTGGATATCCGGACGCCAGGCCCGACAAGAGGGGGGGGGAGGTAGCCGGGGAAATTCCCTTGGGCCCCTTTCTTGGGGCCCCAGGGTACTGTGCAGAGCCGTAGGAACGGCCTGGTATCGAGGCAAATGCCAGGGGTGCGTAGCCATCACTCACTTGTAATTTGGAAGTAAGGACCTTTTTTTAGGTCATCAGTTATATTTTTACCTGTATTATAATAAAAATTTCCGCTTCATTTGTATATGGTCCAGAGTCCGAGATGAAAGAACTAGTTTTCACCCTCTTGACGGCCCCGGGTATAGAAGTATAGAATTGATCATTACCCGGGGCCCGCAAAGAAAGTTTCTACCCGGGGTCCCAGTAGTCCTCTCAGCGGCCCTGCCGGAAGCGGCAAATAAGTCTCGTGTGACAGTTACCAAAAATCTTGAAATATATGAAAATTCACAGTTCACACTTTTTTCCAATTTTTTAAGGTAGATATTCTGAAATTGTCTGATCAAGAATTGGTTGCTCTAATCACAAGGTGGGAAGGCTTAAGATTTCAGTTAAGTTTTATTTGTAAAAAAATATAGCAGGCGCTATTTAATGATCAATTTACAACTGAGAAACGCTATAGAACAAGTTAAGTACGTTGTTAAAATTCATACAGTTTTTTGAATACAGCAATGACATAAATTGCCAGGTTCTATTAATTCAAAACACAGGTGTATCATGGTTCCTGCATCTTTAGAGCAATTACGCATTTTTTTTTTTCAAATTAACATTTGCAGACATACCCAAGGACATAAAAATAAGTACCTAGTGACCTTGTTCAGGTTTACACGCGGTGAAGAAAACACATTTTTGCAGGAATACACGCATTTAGTAATCTGTAGCGCACGCGGCACATATGCGTAACCTTGGTTCAGGTGAGTCGCATGTGGGTACCCTTATACTATTGTGTCTATTCGGACTTGATAAAATGGCGATTGGAGTAAAAATAAATATTCAACTGAATATTCATAGAGTCGGGAAGATATTTTTAAGTTTAAGACGGCTTGTTATAACGAAGATAAATACAAATTATTAAATGGAAAAATACCGTCTGATAAACTGAACTATTATAAAAATTGATTTGAAATGCGAATTTTCTTACATTTCAGAATTTTGTAGGTTTTTGTGTAGGTAATATGTAATATAAGTGTAAGAAAACAACAGAATACTATATCTATACTTCATTTCTTTAAGAATAGAGTGTCGGCAAGATAGAGGCTATTTCGATCTTGTTTTTAATTGGGTAAGAACGGTGAAAAGTTTACACTGTAGAAAAATAGATTTCTGTCTCAACTCATTCTATTTGTCTCTATTTATTTTAACCTAAATTTGTAAACATAGGCGTACAAACTAAGTTTACAGTGAATATATTACTACCTATTATTTCTAATAAGTAAAACGGAGGTGTATGTTTAAATAATGTTAGAATATAAAAGCCAGTGAATAAATAGATTTGAAATTAATTTAGAATATATATATTAAGAGAAATATTTTAAAATGAAGTCATCTGAAAATGAATTAATGTACGTACGCCTCTGGTACCAAACACAACAGTTGTTTTGCTGTCAACTGTCATATTCTTAACTGTCAACGAGCGCCATATTAATAATTTGTGTTGTGTTATAGCGTCGATTAAATATAAACTTGAAGTGAAAAAGAATCCATTGACGATTCGGACTGATTTCCAATATATTTTATATATTTTTCTTAATTATTTTTTTATAAGTTTTGTATAAATTATAAATTTTAAATACATTTTCAATTGTTATATTATTTTTTATATGTGACAGGTTTGTATAAATAATACATTTTAATTAAATTTTAAATTATTTGAAAATAAAAAAATAGAATTATTGAACTTATTTTTAATTAATTTTAATTTTTGAACTGTTCTTTTATCTATATTTTACAATTTATCTAGAAATTAAGAATAATAGCAATTTTATGCATTTAAATTATAACTTTTATAAAAACATTTTCAAACTTCAAATTTGAATTTATCGCAAAATGTATTTTAAATTACAAACTTTAATTTGATACAGTGTGAAACCGGCCGCGCTCTCAGCGCCATCTACTTCGTTCTAAAAAAAAATAGAGTATAGGAAAATATTTGTTCTATAACACAGCCCAACAGACATTTTGATGCCTGCGAGTTTTTAACTGTCTCTAGGTAATTTTTGGGCACAGAATCCAAAATAGCCGTCAGATTTTGTCTATCAGATCTAGTTTTTGAAATACGCTATATTGGCCTCTTTTACAATAAAATACCTTATTTCTTAACTTGTGTATTTTTTACGTTGTTACTGTTACTAGTTGCTCCAACTGCCAGTTACAAACACAAAAGAGACAAAGTAAGGTATTTATTTCACGATAAATATACATTCATCACTTATCACTTAAAAATGTTCTTATGTATGACTTTCTAGCATGGAGTTTACCAGAACAGTCTTTCTGAAGACTCCAACAGTAGTAGGCCATCATGTGGCTATCTTATCTTCCTTGATATCTATCTACCATAGTTTTATGTCCCGATAAAATCTTTCCCCCGTTCTTCACTAAAATCACCTAGGTTTTCTGGTAAGTGGTCATAATACAACCGAGAATATTAATGTTAGAAAGCATATTTTCCAGAATTATTTTCCTATATTCTCTGCCTTATGATTTCCAAGAAAATTTTGTACTACTTGAATAAATGAACACCAAGAATTAGATTCAATCTTGTTCATTGATGCGGTTGGATTGTATTGTGGATCTTCAGTAGGTTGCCTTATCTGAGGACCATCAAATATTCTGACTTTCTGTTTTTCAGAGTTAATATCAGGAAATTTACGTGTCAAGTAGCCTACACAAAGTCCATCAAAATTGCTACATAAGCCCAAACTTGATACGCAAGGGTGGAAATATAATTTTCTCTCTCGCAATCAAAGCAAAGTTTCGTTGACAACGTTTTGTTTTTCTTGAATTATGACATTTCTTAATGGAAATCACCAAATTTCTGTTAACCCAGTGTTGATCCTTAGCTCTGCTGTCCCAAAGACATAAAAAACAAGGATATTTTGTATATCCAATTTGCTGTCCAAGGAGGAAGTTTACCGTTTTTAGATAAAAAACTAAAATCAATTAGTCTATATCTCAAAAACTAGAGCTGCTACAAAAAATAGTCAGGTATTTTTTGAATCAGCACATCAAAAATATTCAAAATCAGTTCTCACTATTCCGGCACCAAGATAAAAAAATTATTTTGTTGGGCAGTGTAATCACATCAAAATCAACAGTTTTTTGGTAATTATTTTTATTCGTTATTTGAGTATTAAGAGCTTTCATTTAATTTTCTTAAATTAAATTTAAATCATTTGCGAAAATTTCGTCAAAATAAAATTAAAATTAAATAATTCTAGTGATCTTTTTTTGAATTTGCTTCGTATCTAAGTATTCGTTAAGTTAATAAGAAATATATTGATAAATGGATTAATTTTTTAAATACACTACCTTATCCAGAAATTAAAAAAAAACATAACATTATTAGCAATAATTTAGCCATGAATTAAAAAATAATTAATTTTGTCAAAAACACAATAATTGCAATATTTTCAAATAACGCAATCAGATCAAAAATTCCTTTCGTACGTTTCTGGATCAGATCAAAGTATAACCACTTACTTAAAATTTTTACTTATTTTTAATTTAACCCCTTCGGGTTAAAGAGTGCAGAAAAGTAACTAATGATCAAAAATTCCTGTTGAATCTCATCAATATTGTTTTTTTTTTGCATTATTTTCGATCAACCCCTTTGGGAAATAGGGTGGAGGAAAATTTTTCAAATATGTTCTGCGAAAATCCTTTAAAAAAAAATATTTTTCAAAAATGACAATTTGTTTTTATCCACGCATTAAGAAGTTTTATTTGCATTAAATACATTTGTTTTTATTTTTCCCGCGATGTGTTTTTTGAATTATCTATAGTTTCCTATATCGCTACATGAGTTCAAAACAGAAATAACTTGAAATTTTTACAGATTGAATTATTACTGAAAAACTTCAGAAAACAGTAACCAGTATCAGTTTCACAAAAGTAATTCTATCAATTACAGACAAAATACTGATATTATAACTTATTCAAAAGGGAAACAACCTTTTGAAACTGATACTGGTTACTATTTTTTGAAGGTTTTCAGTAATAACTCAATTTTTAAAAATTTTAAGTTATTTCTATTTTGAACTCATGTAGCGATATATGGGTTAAAGACTTGTGCAAGCATGCCAAATTTCAACTTTCTTTCTACAGCCGTTTGGTTACAATTTCTACCGAATAGACAGAGAGACAGTCTGACAGACAGACACATGAGTGACGTTATAAGTGATTCAGCTATAAAACGCTAAAAATTAAACAATATAAATTATATATAAAAAGCTGTGGCCACCACAATATCAACCGTCCCTGCAAAGTACTTAAATAAAATATCGCAAAAATATGAAAAAAGAATCGTATCTAAAAAGTCTCAAATAAAAGTTGTTAGCTATCTATTACTTGTGTAGGCACTTTTTTCACCCTATTGCCCAGAGGGATCAGTCTAAAAATCTGAAATATTTCTCAACAGTGATAGTCGAAACCAACATAAATTTTTGATCAGATTAATTTTTTGGAAAAATTACGAATTGTTTGTTATTAAAAACATTATTATTGTATTTAAAATTTTATTGTGTGGCATCAAAAGCTCTTAAGGCGTAAATTAAGGAACGGGAAGTAGTATTTAAAAGTTTCTTTATTTTAACACGATTTTTGACAAAAAAATGCAAAAAAAAAAAACTTTTGCCCCACACTCTGTAACCCATGTGATCAATGTAAAATTCTATGTAGGGGTGATCAATGTAAAATTCTGAAAAAAGAGATCTTAATAAAGCACAGTGATGTGGTTGGAAACCGAAATGGTTAAACAGAAATTTTTGATTTCATTATTTTTTAAGCAAGACTGTAGTTGCAAATGTTAAATCGCCTGTACCTGCTATTTGTCCGCTAGGCAAGGGCACGGATGTGAGTTCCATTCTTGCTTATATCAAATAATTTGTGTAAAAATATTTATACAAATTACAGGTTCTGCTTAGTCGTTCGCAACCGGCTATAAACTGTAGGTGCCCTTCTGTGTACGCTAAATTAATACTGACCATATTACTCCTAAATGTACATAGATTAAAAAAATGGTCATGAAACCTGGAAACAGGAAACCTAAGTTCACCTCGGACTGTCGCGCCAATGATGATGATAATTTTTTCGGAACCTATCGCTTTTTTTGCAATACCGTACCTGATAATGTTTAACTGATTAACCGAACAGCTGGCCAACTATCTGGATACGCGCGCATCTCCTCATTAAGTACGTATAGATAGGTGTATTATCGATTTTTATATACATACCCACAATTTCTTGTCACTTAGAAACATTAAAAATTTTGATAATTCACAATTCACAAGTCTTCACCTCTATCTGTCTTCCTTTTTATTTTTTTGCTTATCAGGTTTCGCAATAGTGATACCAAAATATTCGAGAGGCTTCAAGTTGGACACTTGCCACCGGCGATTAGTACCCTCATTACGGCCCTGGCCCTATGAACTCTAAAATCAGCTACCAGGAAAATAAAATCAGTAGTCATCATAAATTCGTTATGGTCATGTAATTCATTTATTGTTTCAATTTCCTTTTTGTTTTGTCATATTATTTCGAGACATTTTTCCATCTACACAGTGGCTGTCACGTATCCAGCGGTTACAATGTCACGTATCGCGAATTGATGTAACTGACATCGGCTTAGCGGTTTGGTATAAGCGACTCACGAATGTTAATCATTGGCCGGAACTGGTTGGTTTTTCAGAATGGACATATTGGAATGTCTTTTGTTAAGGATGCCTCAATTAACTTATTAGTAATACAAACAGATGGTAATATTATGTGCTTGAGAAAAAATGTTACGGTATATTAAGAATGTATACATAATATTGCCAATTACGTGAGAAATGATTGGCTTGAATTAACATTTCTATGAAGAACTCTTTGGAACCGTGATGATTTGTACATAAGCAATATAAGCACTGCGTAATTGAACTAAAAGTCATCACTTTTAAAATATATGGGGAACTTTGATTAATTTAAAAATTTAAATAAATTTCAATTCAAATTAATATACACTTAAATTATTGCACAAGTTTTGTTTTCCATATTATAAACAATTAAGAATAAAATTTTACCAACGGTCTAATGAATTTGTAACCATATCAGCACCTCAGAGGTAAATTGTATTAAGTCACAAATGATAAACAGCTCAAAAAAGACGATTTAAGATTGTTTACCTGCTTGCGTTGGTCGACTTGATACAGTTTTAAAGCAACGTATATCGAAACTGGCAAGAGCTTCAGCTCCAAATTATATTTTACTTGACAGACCATAAAGTATTAAGTCACTTGGCACTAGAATGTCTTTTTTGATAAAAATGTGACTTGATACAGTTTACCTCTAAGGTGCTGATATAGGCTCTTTCTAATGATGGTTTTTATTCCATCAACCCACGAATTTTCCTACCTAAAACTGTTTTCCCATTTTAATTTGCTATGGACACATTTGGAACGAACACCGATTATAATACCATGTGTTCAAAAATAAATTACATACGGGTTGGCTATGGAAAAATAAAACAATGTGTACTGCAAGCTTTAACTGTCAATTAATTAACTGTCATCACTTTTGTTGTCATAAGTTTCTATTGAAAATTAGTTAGTCAATTGTTATATAAAGCTTGTAATAGACATTATTTTATTTTTCCACAGCCAACCTTTATGTAATTTCTTATTGAACTTATGGTATAATCTAATACGGTATAATAGCTTTACTCGCGGGTGCAATATTGTTTTTAGTGTTCACGGATGAAATAATTACTGTTTCTGACAAGATGTGAGTTATTAGCGGTAACCTTGAGACAATATCGTAACCTTTTCAGAACAAGTCAATCGTTTTCGTAGAATACAGCAAAAAGTCCAAATCAGAACATGCGCGTTGTTAGTTTCGTTTAATTTAATTAATAAACTGAGTTTAAAAACTGAGATATGTGTGTATTGTAATGATGAAGTGAAACCTTTGGTAAACTAAATAAAGTATTTGGGGTTTTTCAGGTCTTTACAAGCGTCCACTAATCTTAAGCAACCTTTTGAGCCGCGTCATACTAGTGACTAGTGGAGCTAAATACACACGACTGCATCCCAAACCCTGGTGATATGCAGACGTGGAAATTACGCCAGATCCAGTGACCGCACAATACAGAATCACCCGAGCAGCACTGTTTTCTGCATCCTGCAGATCAAAGAGGTGACAGAAGATCTGCAGGCGGGAATGGACTCGATTTCCCCTCGATAGGAGGCTATCATACCACCCAAAACACCAACTACCAGAACTACAAAATCCTCTAAAATAAGAGGAAATAATTTTGAAATTTATACATTTTAGTTTTTAATTAACATATATATATATATATATATATTGAATAAAATTCTTATTAATAATAGTCATAAATCTTTATATATAAAAGAGAATATTTGTGGCTATGTCCGGAAATTCTAACCCACTTCCAGATATCCTACCGAGTTGAAATTTTGCATACAGGTAGAAAATGATTTCATCATAACTAGAAAAATCGAAAATCTCAAAAAAGTCCCATCAGAAACGAGAAATTAATAATTTTGTTTTTAATTATATTGGACCATCGAAGTATGTATGATGCGTTCAGTGAGATCGCGGGAATTTCGTTTCAATGGTTGTTTGGACAACTATAGTAAGTTCGTGGAACATCGGCCAATATCGTTCGGCACGATTCATCATTGTTCTACCATGGGTGATTTTATTCAGTTATTTAGTAAAATTTATGCTTAGCATATGCAGAGCGAGATTTAAGTCGAGCAGCTGTTTTCTGGTTTTTTATTTCTGCGCATTTTTAAGAATTTTGTTAATTTTATTTATTTATGTTTTATCTATTATTTTATATAAATATTTAAATATAATAGTAAAATCTTTTATATATATAAAACAGAAAATCTGTGTATACCGAGTTGAAATTTGGTATATAGGCAGGGCCGTGCCTGGGTATATGGCCGCCTGCGTGCTAGTATGTATGGCCGCCCTTCGAGATAACATCAAAGAAAAAATCAAAATTTCATTTTTTATATTTATTATTATACTTATATATATTATACATATATATCTAATGTACATGTACATATTACAATCAAAAATTTACTCTACGCGATTTTTTAGAGGCAAATTCTTCAATGGCTTCTTGAATATTTAAGGAATCAGCAATTTCACTTTCAATAGCAATAATTGGTATATTACTGGGACATTCTTGTCACTGAAGTTCTCAGGTGATTTTTAATTATTTTTAATTTTGGAAAAACTTCGCTCTCCAGATGCAACAGATACTGGAACTGTCAGTAAAAGTTTTAAACTAAAGCAAGCTGGATCATTTAGTTCCATACACATAGCAGAATATGCTTCATCAATGTCAGTGATATCGTCGATATTTGTAACTGCAATATCTCCTATTTCATCATTACTACTAATATTGTCATTAGCATTTGTATTTTCGGCAGATAATTCATTTTCGTTTTATCGGAAAAAAATTCACTACTTGGATTTGCTTGGCTACTGCAAGCATTTCTCGTTTCAGACGGTTTTTCCAAAAATTTTGTTAGTGAACCAAAATTTTTTTAGCTTCATTTTGTTTTTCTTCTCGCTTTCTTTTATACTGTGCTCCAGACAATCTTTTCGTTTTTCTTTCAGACATTCTTAGACCTTTTACTAAAATGTTTAAAAATATCAATAAGGATTTATATTAAAATTAATAGTATATTATGTTATAAGGAGGGGAAAGCCATTATTATTATTATTATTAATGGGCTTTCTACTCCGTATGACATATATAATTTTATATTCAATTGTATAATAATATGAATTAACCAAAAAAATAAATCATTTTTGCGGGGCATCGCACAGTTCCATGTACTATTAGTTATATTCAATATCATATAATAGCCTATTTTACACTCCTAGGAGGCATAATCTAGAAACTAAATAATAATAACCCCATTCTACTCATAGTTTTAACATAAATCATAATATGAATATTATAATAGAAAAACCAAAACCGATGTAAAATGTACCAAAGTATAGTTCAGCTGTAAACTGTACTGTAAACTGTATAGGGGAAGTATTTTAAGATCGCAGCGCTATTTCGGCAAACTTGGAACCTTCAAAATAGACATTCGTTACATATAAACAACGTGAATTTTACTTATGAAAAATGTTTACTGGTGGTTTTTGTAATTTTGCTACAATATTAATACTTGTTTTTATGCAATTATATTTTTATGCAAACATTTTTTATAAAAAAAAGCGCGACACAATGTCTATTTCTGTAGTTCCTTCAATCCCACCAGATGTCATATCGCTTAGCAATTTTTCCCTATAGGCTACGAACACTGAACACACGTGAAAGATGAATTTTCACTTGATTCTGATAGGCGTAGAATCGACCCAAACTCACACAGCTAAAAAATTTTTAGTACGCTCATAGAGGCACTAGATAGTGATATTCTGTGAGATAGAGCAAAGATGACAATTGACAACAACACTGAACTATTTGACATTTTACTTTGATTATATATTATTTTAACATTGTTATTTGCTAGTATTTGTTTATATTATAATGTAAATATTATATTTCAAGGTAGATAGAGATAACAGTGACAATATATTTTTTAGGATTTTCGTTATTAATTTTCGGAACATTTTTTCGATTTTTTTTTTTTATTTTTTTATTTTTTTTTTGCCGCCTTTTAATTCGGCCGCCTGCGTGCGGCGCACGTATTGAACGCCGGTCAGGCACGGCCCTGTATATAGGTAGGAAATGCAGTCAAAATAAAGAGGCAAATCGAAAATGAAAAGAAAAAAAAAATTATCACTTAAAACGTAGACTTACCAGAAAAATTGCTTATAAAAAAAACTATTTTTTTTAATGATTTTTTTTTCAATTGGATTGATATTACGGGGGTTACGAAGGGACAACCTAACACTGAAGTTATGAAATATCTCATTTACTATTGACTTACCAGCAAAAACGCACATGAGAAAAGTTGTTCAAAATAAAAAAAAAACAATATAATATGTTGACCTATAAATTATTCAATTGGTTGAGAAGGTAGGGAAGGGAGGGGGGGGGCTTAAACTAAAATACTGGAAATATCTAGCTTATTATTTACTTTACATCAACAATTTATAAAGACAATTTGTTTTGATTGAAGAACGATTATTTTCTGTTTAGTGTAGCTTTTGAATATTTAGGGGGACAGAGAGAGCGCTACTTATAACTTTGATTTTTCTCTCTTATTATTGACTTAACATTAAACATGTGCATAACAAAAGTTATTGTAATATCAATAATATAAATATATAAATAAACAAATATTTCCTCAATATATCAGACTTATAATGACCTATATCGACTTAGTTTTTGCTTCCAAAGGTTACCTATGCACATGTACAAAAACGCATTTTGCTCTGATCAACCCATAAACGGCAAATCTAGATTCAAGGTTAGTTATAAAACGCCTCGAATGTTTAGAATCTGTACATGTATTAAAACTAAAAAACGGCTTCACCGATTTTAGAGCTATTTGCAACAACGTATTGCAAATTTGTCTGGAAAGATTTTAAGCTATATATCATCGCTGTATGACACCAGGCTTCCGATCAATTAAGAAATATTTAGAAAAAAGTCGGAAAATTTTTCCGTATTATAAAAAACTATAAAAGATACACATATTCAAAATATATATTAACGAATTTTAGGGTTTAATATTGCTACAAAAATGTTCCCGAGAATATATATCACAATTTTTTTTTTAATTTTAATTTTTGACAACAATTATAACGTTAAATTCGCTGTTGAACATTATTGTAACCCCCTAAAGCAATACGAAGAAAAAAACTTCCTTGGGTGGCAAGAATATTTACTATCGAAAAAAAGTGCTCCGACCTATATAGGTACGATTTATAAATCAGGAATTATCACGGAGTAATTATAATAAATATCATAAAAATTATAATATCGTAAGGTGCAAGATAAAATGTTTCACGTGATCGGCGCTGTTTTTGACGATGAGTGATTCTCAAATGGGCATTTTATGTGGCATTTTCCTGGGTTAGCACAACGGGACACTTATACGTGTTGTTACTAAATGTCTATACTACCAATGTTTACAAAGAAGTTCATACTTACATTATTTGTATAAGAAGCACATATTAATACAATGGTAGATTAAAACAAATAAATATATTTGAATATAAAACGATTCGCAGCAACCAGTCTTGAACCGACTTCGAAATGGGTCCGATCTAAGCCGGCTACGACTATTTGTTTCGGCAGCGAAGCAGCGGGTATACTGCTAGTTTATTATACAAAGTTATAGAGACGTTTCGATTGGGTATCCAATATTCATACAGAGTGATTATTTAATGGCGAGACGACGTCACTGGAAGTTTTAATAATTTGCCGTTTCATACACATCGTAGCAGGCGATTATGCGTGCATTTTTTTCTTCATAATCAAATTTTAGGTTATTATGTCATAGTATTCACCAGTATTTCTGCTAGGAGGCACGTAAAATTCAGTGACGTCGTCTCGCCATTAAATAATCACTCTGTATATTTCCACATTAAAATGTTTAAATGTTTGGAACGGACAGGAACGGTTAATCATAGTCTAGCCGAACGGTCTATCCTTTATGATTATAGGACATCCACTCTGTCCTATATGGTTATATATATGTATATATATAACCATAGCTAGACTATGATTAACTAGACATTTAAACATTTTAATGTGGAAATATATGAATATTGGATACCCAATCGAAACGTCTCGAATCGAAACGTCTATATATATATATATACATTACAAATTATAATGTTGTAATTAACAATAGGCATTTAAGCTCAAAAACTTGCAACAATTACTTGCATTACGTGCGCAAGTGATATTTTAACTGCGCGGCATGGATGAAGAAACTGCGCGCGCAGTTTAGAGGGAACATTGCTTCTGACCCCCTAAAAAATGGTGGCTTCTGACGCCCCTAAAAAATGTTGAGTTCTGACCCCCCCTTAAAAAATGTTTACTTCTGACCCCCCTAAAAAATGTTGGATTTTGACCCATAAAATATGTTGGTTTTTAATCCCCTAATAAAATTTTGAGTTCTGACCTCCTAAAAAAATTTGGCTTCAGACCCCCTAAAAAATGTTATATTCAAACCCCCTTAATTAATTTTAGCTTCTAACCACCCTAAAAAAATGTTGGCTTCAAACCCCCCTAAAAAAATATTAGCTTCTGACCCCCACAAGAAAAGAAAAAATAGCTGTGCGCCTGTTCTCAATCGTAGTTGTATCGTACAACTTAACTTTACATTCGTACATTCATATGTACAGTGTGCAACATAAATACAATACACACTTTCAATTATTTTCAATTTACTGCCATTTTGATTCCATTCAACTGGCTCCGAAGTAGTTGTAAGATTTCTTGACGCGGCGTCTTACTGCCAACAGCTACGGAACGAACAGAATCTAGTGACTTTTCAGTAAACTACCAATTCACTCGAACAGAAAATTTTGACGCCACCGTAAACCGTAGACGCCAAGTAGCGAAAAGAACAGACCTAATAAATTGTTAACAGGCGACCGGCGTAGCGTAATGGTAACACATGTGCTCTGCGTTGCTAAGGTCTCGGGTTCGAATCCGTTCAGGCATGGAATTTTTCAAAAATAAGAATTGTCCTGGCTAATTGCCGAAGCAGCAAAGGCCACAAAAATAAAATAAAATTGTTAACGAATGTTAATTAATGAATGTTAACCTTTGCGCGCATGCAAATGGCGCTCAGTTGCTGAGTATCGCCACAGTGTTAAATAAAGCCACTGTATATGGTGCTGAACACTCAGCCCAACTATTGATAGCCAATTGAAGTTTCCAAATCATGTAAGTATAAAAACAACAAGGTAAAAAGTAAATTTCTTTTAAATTTCTTTCTAGAATATTTTCTGTACTTGTTTTCTTTTTATTTTGTATATAAAAAACTAGCGTAATCCTCGTCCAATAAAATTAAAACAAGAAGAAAGAACTAATGAAGGAAATGAAGAAAACTAAGCATAATAATTATGTACCTGAAATAAACGTTAACTAACGCCAATTCCATTCAACAAAAACTAGTTCTTACGCATGTCAACTTGTTGCAAAACTATAAATATTCCTTCGTTAACTTAAAATAGGAAAATAATAAAGGAAACAAATTAAAAGAACTTAAAAAATAATAAACAAACAAACAATTTACATAATAAAAAACTAGTTCTTAAGTGCGTTAAACCCAATAAAAAATATAATTTTAGCTCTTTGGTTTTTAAAAAATTAGAGGATATCCTTTATTTGATATCTGCGATTTGTTGTTAAGCAATTAGACCGGTTAGTGTCGGATAATGAGTGTTCAAGATCTTACAGGTGACCGGATGTGCCAGTTGAGGAAATTGTGCAAGTTTAGAGACAGGAAAACCTCCGGATCATGTAATAGCCTGCCAGATAACTGCTGCCTAGCGGATAGTTTAATAGTTATGTTTAAGCCGGCTATACACTATAAATGTGTAAGTCAGCTTGGGTGCCAATATTGGCTCCCAGCATTTGCTATAAATGTTCAGGGATGGACGTTACCCTAGGCAATTGCCTATGGCCCGTGATATTTTGGCGTTTAAATATATATCCACTTTTTATTTTATATATATATTTATTTTTAATTAGTTTTTAATATTATTTTCTAATCCGAAAAAATTGACGTAACTCATTTTTATTAAATAACTGACTGAGCACCCGTGCTTCGCTACGGTATATTGACGATCTCATTAGTGTCATTAGTGTAAAATACTCAGTTTGTTTTTAAACAAGTGTATGGGTAACATTTGTAAGCAAAAACCTAGTCGATATCTCATTTGTCCTAAGAGATATTGAGGAATCCGTGAAAAAACATTTTACTCCTTTTCACTACATAGAGGTCGAACTTCAAAAAATCCTTTCTTAATGGGTTCTTACGTCAAACTGAGTAAAAAATAAATAAAACTTTTTAAATATTTTAAAAAATATATATATATATATATATATATATATATGCCAAAAAGGAATGTTATAACTCAACAAACGAAGGAAATACGAAGGGTTCTATACCCTGAAGGCAGAGCCACCCTTTTAGGGGTTGGTTACGGTAGAATTTTAAAATAAGTTTAGGTTTAACTAAGTATGTGTAACTTTTGTAAGCAAACACCAAGTCAATATCTCAATAGTCCTAAGAGATATTGAGGAATTCGTGAAATCACATTTCAGCCTTTTTCACCCTCTTAGGGATCGAATTTTGAAAAGTTCCATATTAGTGGGTGCTTACGTCATGGAAGGAATATATTTCCTGAATTTCATGCCTCTATGACAAGAGACGTTCCATCGAATAAAAAAATACCAATTAACCCCGTTAGGAATGAAATTTAAAAAAATTGTCAAAACTCTTACTAAATATTTTAAAAAGAAAGCTATGTTGGTTTCTATTTAATAGAAACCTATGTAAGGTTTCTATAATTCACCCCGAATGTAGATGCATGCCTTTAGGGGTTGATTTGGGCAAATCCTGAATTTCTGTTGCTAACATTTCTATGGGCAACCTTTGTAAGCAAAAACCAAGTCGATATCTGATTGGATCTAAGAGATATTGAGGAATTCCTGAAACCATATATCACCCACTTTTTACCCCCTTAGAGGTCTACTTCCAAAAAATCACTTCTTAGTGGAATATGTTTTGCGAATTTCATGTATCTATGTCCAAAAAATGTTCTATCGAATAAAAAATTCCCATTTACCCCTTTAAGGGTGAAATTTTAAAAAACTGTCAAAATTATTTCGAGGTATTTTAAAAAGACATCTATGTGCCAAAAAGGAATGTTATGACTCAACAAACACAGGAAATACGACGGGATGTATAATTCACCCCGAATGTAATTTCACCCCTTTAGGGGTTGATTAGGGTAAAATACTGAAATAAGTTTTTGGCTTTTGTATAGGTTATCTTTATAAGCAAAAATCAAACCGCTCATAACTTATTGGTCCTAAGAAATATTAAGGAATTTAAAAAAACAACCATCAGCCAAAAATAAATGTTATGACTCAACAAATACAGGAAATACGACGGAATGTATAATTAAGTCCGAATGTAGATTCACCCTTTTAGGGGTTGATTAGGACAAAATTCTGAAATAGGTTTTTCGGCCTTTGTATTGGTAGTCTTTATAACCAAAAACCAAATCGATATTTTATTGCTCCTCACAGATATTAGAGAATCATTTAATCCTTTTTATTCCTTTAGGGGGAAATTAAAAGAACTGTCAAAACTATTTCGAGATATTTAAAAAATTGATGTGAAGTGTGAATTTTCACACATTTCTGGGTTTTGCAGGTATTTAGTAACTGAACGATGATTATTTGGGATGCCAAAACAAATTTTATGTCAAAATATATTTTTATGAATTTTAATTCGAATGCCTAATACCATTATTTAAGTTTCTAAATATATGCAGTATTTTTTTTATACAGCAAAGTTCATTAAGATTTTGAAAATTGCACCTATGGCTTCCATTGGTTGCTTACATCATAAGTCCCGCCCTTTGATTTCGTCAAACATAGAATTAAATTATAATTTCAACACTTTCCACTGGTTATTAAATTTACGCTTTTAAAAATTAAATGCAACATTTATCAAATATAACTAGAATTTTAACAAAATAATTTAAACAAAATAAAAATGCAAAAAATAAAATCAACAGGATTCGAACCCTAGTTTGCAAGTTCACTTATATTATTAAGCGTACGACAAATCCAACCACGCCACGAGAGCTACTGGTCTGGTATGTTACACAACGTATTAAATAGTTAACATATTTTAGTTAAAAACACAAAAAATGCGTTATTTTCCGAAAACATAATCTGATCAAAAATTCCTGTTGTACTATTCCGGTTCACACCAATGTACATTACTTAGAATTTTTTCAGATTTTTAGTTTAAACCATCTGGGCTACAGGTGTGGGACAAAATTTTTTTTGCACAATTTTGGCAAAAATCGCATCAAAATAATTTATTTTACAAAAATAAAATTTTGATCGTTAATCCACGTACTAAGGGCTTTCAATTGATACCCTACTCAGAATTTAAAAAAAATATTTTTTTTTTCGATGAGCAAATGTTTGTTTATATTTTTAGAGGGATATGTTTTTGAGATGTTTTAGTATTTTTACTATGTGCGGGTCAAAGAGTTGTATAAGCATGCCAAATTTCAACTCTCTAGGTTTAGCCGTTTGGCTACAATTTTTACCGAACAGACAGACAGACAGACAGACAGACAGACAGACAGACAGACAGACAGACAGACAGACAGACAGACAGACAGACAGACAGACAGACAGACAGACAGACAGACAGACAGACAGACAGACAGACAGACAGACAGACAGACAGACAGACAGACAGACAGACAGACAGACAGACAGACAGACAGACAGACAGACAGACAGACAGACAGACAGACAGACAGACAGACAGACAGACAGACAGACAGACAGACAGACAGACAGACAGACAGACAGACAGACAGACAGACAGACAGACACCCCAATTGCATATTCACCCCTTTAATGGTTGATTCGGACCAAAACCTGAAATAAATTTTTCGGTATTCGTATGAATAATCTTTGTAAGCAAAAACCAAGTTGGTATCTTATTGATCCTAAGAGATATTAAGGAATCCTTGAATTAACATTTCATCCCTTTTCACCCTTTAGGGACGTAATTTTTAAAAACTATCAATACCATTTCGAGATATTTTAAAAAGACACTTATGTGCGAAAACTAAATTTTATAACACAAGAAACACATGAAATACGACGGGATGTATAATTCACTCCGATTGTAGATTAACCCCTTTAGGGGTTGATTATGACAAAATCCTGAAATTAATTTTTCGGTATTTGTATGGGTAACTTTTGTAAGTAAAAAGCAAGTCGATATCTTACTGGTCCTAAGAGATATTAAAGAATCCTTGAAATCATATGTCACCCTTTTCACCCTTTAGGGGTGAAATTTAAAAACACTGTCAAAACCATTTCGAGATATTTTAAAAAGACACCTATGTGCCAAAAAGGAACCTTACAACTCAACAAACACAGGAAATACGACGGGATGTATAATTCACCCCGATTGTAGATCCCCTTCAGGGGTTGATCAGGACGATATCCTGAAATAAGTTTTTCGGCATTTGTATAGGTAATCTTTGTAAGTAAAAACTAAGTCGATATCGCATCAACCCGAAGAGATATTAAGGAATCCGTGAAATCACATTTCTAATGCCATAGTAGTCTAATTTATTGCACAATATAGAATGGGAGACATAATCATATGCTTTAGTTAAGTCACAAAAAGTGGCAGCAGCTAAATTTTCCATTATTTGAATTATCAGATTTTCGGCTGCGTTAGTAGTGGTTAATTTCCGCCTAAAGCCAAACTGACGAGCAGACAGCAACTTATTTTTTTTCGAAAAAGATTGTTAACCGATTTTTTAGGGCAGTTTCAAATATTTTTGATAAAACCGGTGTTAATGTAAATATCATTGTTCCGAACAGATTCCCGATTCAAGTGAACTATTTATCAAATAGACAAGAGGTTTAGTTATAATATCAACAGACAAACATAAGATGGTTATCACAGATGATCGGCAATAACTACATAGGAAACATGATAAAAGAATATCAAAATGTTAAAATACTTACTTTAAACACTAAAATACCTTTTTTTTGTCAAATAACTTAATTGCAAGCGAACTGATAGCAATAAAAGGAACCCAACGGGCTTCTGTCTAACAACACAGATACACACTACATTTATCACACAGAAGCCCCTAGATCAGTGTTTCTCAACAGGTGGACCGTAGAAAATTTTTGTATGTGCTTTTTGCAGTTTTTTTGTTATTTTTTACTCACTCTTTTTATATAAATAATTTATATTTTGTTTATTTTCTGTGAACTTTCTGTGATTTTCTACAAATAAAATAAATGTTAGTAGCATATTAAATATTTTGTTTTCTTGCAAAAAATTAACCAATAATTATTATTAGTGGTCCGCGTTAGAAAATTATATATTTTACTGGTCCGCGATGCATTTTTGGTTGAGAAACACTGCCCTTCTCTATCATGAAGGTCAGGAACTTCAAACTGTTCCAAGGAAAATTATGCTCTAGGTACAACAGTCTCCCCTACATATTTGACGAAAATACCAATATAAATGACAGATTTTAAGATTGATGCAAATGTCGTGTAATACTGTGCACATTGCTTGCGTAGATCTTTTGTTGCAGATATTGCAGGTTTAAAACACATTTTTGTGCCAGGAGATGAATACATTAAATGTTTTCTTTGTTTCTTGGAGAACTTTAAAAAGGTCTAAAACAGTGGGAATCGTAGGGTTCTACTTAATTTGATTTGTTTTATGAAAGCGATTGATAACAGGCTAAAGTGCCGTTTACCTGAAATGGCAAATGTAATTTTCTGAAGAAGAATAAAAAAATGTCAGATAGGATGTATTCTTGGCTATTGACAGACAAATATCACGAAGGTAACTAGTTCGATTGAGGATGACTAAAATGGTCAAATACATTTTATTGCTTTGACTAAATGATATAGCATGTGTTAGCCATAAAAGTTATTTGAATCTGAATGGTCAGGGACCTCAAGATATTCGGTGGAACTCTAGATTGTCAGGGAGCTCAAGAAGCTGTGTTTGTTTTGTTTGACTCTGGATGATCAGGGACATCTAGGAGCTGTTTTTGTTTTGTTTAATTCTGGATGGTCAGAGAGTTCAACGAGGCGTACGAGACTAACATTATGTTTCATTTCCTCTGTTTTATTTTGCAGTTATTAAATTTTGAATATGCATGCCGCAAGGACATGGCATGATCAGGATAACCTTGTGAGGATAACAAGTTGCTGGAACGTCACTAGTAATATGTAGCGATAACAACTATAAAGTGATGATATATGCAATAGATTGTAGATACTCCTATATTAATAAACGACGTCAATTTGTGGTTTAATTGATATTTTTACATAGTGTTTATATAATGGGTTGATGCAAAAGTTCGTTGATTTTTTTTTTTTTTGACAAAAGTTGATGAATCATTTTGCTTACTAAAAGTTGCATTTTATCAATATAGTATGTGCCGTTCTGTTTGATGACCTTTCTCCATTTCTCCTGATTTATACATAATCACTGCCAAACTGAAGCACCTCTAAAGAAAAACAAACAAAAAAAGAACAAAAGGTGAAATGTGCATTTTAACACATTTCAGGCAAAAACGGGACGAACTTTTGCATCAACCTGATTATATATATATATATATATATATATATATATATATATATATATATATATATATATATATATATATATATATATATAATATGTTGACGAAGAAGTAAACGATCTACGATGCCGATGTTTTTTCGAGAGTTTTTCCTGTATGTGGATACAGTAGACACTTGGTTATGTGAGGAGGGAGTCCAAGTAAAAGCTAGTAAAAGTCACATTTTGGTCATATCAAAAATAAAACTTTTACTAAATTTGCTGTCTAATTTAATACATCACTCTATTTGAAATACTTGTACATTTAATACCAGGAGAAGAAATATGAAAAATTTCTAATTTGTGCTATCACAAGTGCTAGTCAGTTGTTTGGAATTGCAACTTACAACACTTTGGCTTTGGTCTCTTTCAAACGAATCCTACTATAGTAAAAATTTATTACGAGGTTTTGTAGGGTTCTATATGATGATAATATGTGAAAACTATGGAAACTATAATGAACAAATAATTTGTTATTAAATTTGTTAGACAAATAACAAATAGAGAGGGCTTCGATTTTGCCATGTCGGCTCCACACAATGTTTCACATCTTCACCATGAAATGCGTCATAAATCATGAGTCCAAAGTTCGAAGGCATTTGCCGCATAGTGTAGAGCTGGCTTTACGAGTCGATTGTGAATGTCAGATATTGTGAAGATTGTATAGAAGTAGAATATACTTTTATTTTGATTATTTATCAGCAATAACAATTCTGGAAGTGTAGAAATTTATTTATAATTGACGTTAATCTAGCGTTGTTAACATCGTACTGTATTATATAGGAAATTGTTACGTAATATTCTATCTTAATAGGTGATTTTAGTTCTATTGACGATTTTATATACTAATATTCTGTTATTAAAGTACAGTTTTGCAACTGCAACTATGAGAAAATAATACCAAGAGAAAATTTCAGAGATATGAATAAAGTTATTAACGTTTTGTTCACTTTTGAAAAGAGATTAATGGCTTAATTATATTGTAAAATGTGCTTTATTATTTAACATGCAAAAGAGACTGTTTTGGTTCATTGGTTTTCAAGCAGCGCGCAACTAATTTCTTACTAAAATTGCACGAAATTGCGATGTTAATTTTATTTTTTCCAATTACTATATTTAACTGACCGCAATATTAATTTTCTTTTATTAATTTACAACTTCTTCGTGCTTAGTCCATCATGCTGTCCAATATTGGACATGATCTTGCCCTTTTCTTCCAATTTGTTTGGTATTTTGCAAATTTCAGCCAGTGTTTTAAAAACTTTTACCTGAAGCGATTGATTAATTGAATGTAATTAGCCAAATATATCAGCTAAAATCAGTTGAAATGTGAAATTTTGAACCGAGTAAAAAAATTTGAACTGAAGAATAAAATTGAAGCGGCTATTGAATCTTTATCTTCAGACCAAATAGAAAGGGCTACTTATTCTGTTTTAAAACGTTGTGAAAAATGTATTGAAGAGGCTGGTATGTATGTATGTATTTAGAGTCATTTTGAATATTTGTTGTGAAAATCACAATATAAACTATCGTTTAATAATAATAGTTACAGTTTTAGTTAATTTTTAGTCATAGCTCACTATTCTTTTTTCGACTAGGTATATAAAAATGTGCCCGCCATTTTACTTTTTAATAATGTAACATATGGATTATTTTACATGATTGTAAAGCAAATTTGATGTACTTTTCAAATTTTTAAAAACATGTAGTATGTTTCGTTTGAAATTTCAAAGTTGATATTAATTACTAATAAACCGGAAGTGGTATCATGAATGTACATCCATCATCAAGTAGCTTACATGTTGCTGTATAAATCATGTTATATGAAATAAATTACTAACTTAATAAATAAGCGAGATATTTGCTGCCTCCACTAAAATATAACACCCTGTATACTAATATAAAAATTATTTTTGTATGTATGTGCGCATGCAGGGCCTGAGAGAGCTTTAATGAGGCTCGGGCCACACAACATTTCGGGGGCCCCATAACCCATCGTTTATTCATGTAATTTATGTAAAGTATAAATAATTCTCGGGGCGCCGGGGTTCGAGCCACATGGCACTCCTAGCCCCCCTATCTGGGTCTGTACGCATGTATGTGTATTCCCACAAAACGAAAGAAGGGCTGCGCTGATAAAAATGGTGTAAAATAGGCTTATGTTTAGGTTTTTTTTAAATGTTATATTTATTTACTTTTGAGCAGAGGCATGCCGAGGTAATATAGCGCCCAGAGCAAAACAAAAAAGTAACCCGTATCCAAATGACGACCAAAAAAAAGATGCCAAATCAAAATGAAGACAAAAAAAAATGTAAGTATATGGTGTCCGTTTCCCTGCCACGCGCCCATTTAAAAAACGGCACTCAGGACTCTTACTATGCCTGCCATACCTTCGAATGTCTCTGGTTTTCTGTAGAAATATTCAAATAATACTTCAAGGTTTTTTTTCGACATGATTGTTCATAGTTCAGAACCTTCGTTGAAAAATACTATACTTGATGATAATGACATGCCACTTGGAAAATATACAAAATCTCTTAATTCTGGATATTCAACTTTAACAAAAAGTGTGAATAATTCTATTTCACTTTCACTATTAGATGCAATAATTGGGTCGGCCTGAAGGTTACATAGTTCTGTTTGATATTTAGCTATTACAGTGTTATCAAAATTTAATGGATTGCTGAAATAAAAACTTTCTTTAAGGTCATCAAATTGAGAAAAAATAATTGCTTAGTTAGGTGATTAGCTAGTTACACAGCGCTGTTTTAGGCCCTCGATTCTTCTCTTTCCACATGGGGAACACCAGTGGACAATGCTTGTTGTTCATATTTCTCTGTTCTTCTGATAATATGTCAAGCCCGATTCACGGTAAGTTCATCGAAAATCAATTCATCGAAAATCAATTCATCGAAAATCAATTCATCGAATGATCAATTCATCGAAAAAAAATATT
The DNA here is from genome assembly GCA_963971575.1 of Liopterus haemorrhoidalis. Taxonomy (NCBI): domain Eukaryota; kingdom Metazoa; phylum Arthropoda; class Insecta; order Coleoptera; family Dytiscidae; genus Liopterus; species Liopterus haemorrhoidalis. The sequence continues at coordinate 86,712,742 of OZ020611.1, forward strand.
TTGTAAATATTTGAGAGGAATGCCGAGGGGATCGGAAAGCCAAAAAAGCAGTGGTCAATGAAAGTTGACAGAGTACACTTTTTAAATAAATATTATACTTGGTCTATTATAATTTTTAAATTTTCCATTCAGAAAATACGCCAGGTAAAAGATACCTGTTGGATTATTTTGAAATCGAACAGGGCTCCTTAGATCAGAAAAAACCGGTTAATGGAATCATAAATGTACTTAATACACCCATTCGTAAAGAATTATAAAAATGGTATTTCCCCATCTGTTAAGTCTTAAGGGTTTTGTGTTATGTACATAGTTTTACTATTCATATTTACTATAAATACAATAGTGTAACAATTTTTGTACCAGTTATTCCGATGATGGTGTAACAACAAGTATTTTTATTTTTGTAGTTCATTGTGTGGCATTGTTATGTTAGTGAGAGTTTTTTTTTTGTCATTAAACTAGATGATGGGTAGCTCACTTCGCTCGGCTTCTTCTAACCAAACCCTTACTAACCTAACCTAACCTAAGATAGTGTTTTGTCATTAAACTAGAAGATGGGTAGCTCGCTTCGCTCGGCTTCTTCTAACCAAACCCTTACTAACCTAAGATAGTGTTTTGTCATTAAACTAGAAGATGGTGTAGCTCGCTTCGCTCGGCTTCTTCTAACCAAACCCTCACTAACCTAACCTAACCTAAGATAGTGTTTTGACATTAAACTAGAAGATGGGTAGCTCGCTTCGCTCGGCTTCTTCTAACCAAACCCTTACTAACCTAACCTAACCTAAAATAGCGCTTTGTCCTTAAACTAGAAGATGGGTAACTCGCTCCGCTCGGTTTTAGACTTTTACTAACTAAACCTAACCTAATTACCTTGTTTTCAGGTGCATAGTACTTTATTTTCCCCCATATTAGCCCAATTAAAATGCGTATCATTGTGTATGAATTTATAAAAATTATTTGCGTGCAATTACCCATAACCTGTCTTATTAAATCTTAAAAACAAAAAATTTATTTGTTTTATTATATAAATTTTCTTATTATATTTCTTTATTTATATTCAAACACTATGTCACTTTATTTACCTTTTTTTAAACCATATAAAAAATTTGATGCAATTATTTCTTAGTCTGTCTACTTTTATTGACCAATGCTTTTTAGACTTTCCGATCCCCTCGGCATTCCTCTCAAATATTTACAAAATATTTTTTTTTCGATGAATTTATCATTCGATGAATTGATTTTCGATGAATTGATTTTCGATGAATTGATTTTCGATGAATTTATCATTCGATGAATTGATTTTCGATGAATTGATTTTCAATTAATTGATTTTCGATGAATTGATTTTCGATGAACTCGTCGGTTACAGTCCAGCCCAGTTTCACTCGTGCCTTACTACCACCTGTACAATATCTGCAACATCACATTACTCCCGCAAGATTATTCCTATGATTCTACATTCCCATGACGTTTAGGTAAACTGCTGGTTTATAAAAATATATTAAGGCTCCATTAACTAGGCAATCTGAAATTTTATTCTGGAGCTACATCATTGATAGATGAATTCGGGCCACTATCATGATGCAGCTATAAAATTATTGATGGAATATAATGTATGCCAGATTTTTACCAGGCAAATTTGTAACTCTAAAGCTGCATTCATAGCTCTAAAATTACTAGACTATACGCTATAACTTATGCACTGTTGACTGTCATTAACAAGTTTGTCATATGGTAACACAAGCGACCGTTCACAGCTCTAAATTTAATAGGCTATGCATTGTCGACTGTCGACAGTTTTCCAAACTTTATAGTTAGTGTGCTGTTTTAATGAGACAGACATATAAACACACATTAGCTATCTCACTTTACAAGACCTAAAAAATACTGTCGTACAAATTTCGGAAATCCTGAGATGAAAAAGAATTGCTGTAGTTGCGGCTATATTTTTTTTTATTAAAATTTAGTAAGATATCACAATCTCGCTGATGGAGGGTTCGTAAAAAGTCACATAAATACATTTATTCCTCCGTAGTTGCTTTGAAAAACATAGATCTAACAATATTCGTTATGCATTAAATTTCATAGCTTTGAATGCTGTCATTAAACGGTAAAATTGTCTATTAAATTTATCCACAACGCACAGTGTATGGTCAAGTAATTTTAGAGCTGTGAACGCAGCTTAACGAAGTTTGACCAGAAAACACCCCGTAGCTGTTAACCTCATAAAGCAAGTGTCACACAGGAAATAAATTTGGATCTTGGCTAATTTGTTCTAGCTTAACTACTGTATTCACCTTAATGAGGTTAAAATGTTCTAATGTAAACCAGGTTCGAGAATTCTTCAAAACCGGTGGAATCTAACGCAAAATAAATCGAACAGCACCCTGATAAATGGCAACAGGCAAACTGTAGTGAATATATAATACAATAAGATACCATTGTGATTTTTTTATTGAAAAATTTAAATATTGTATGGTAATGGAATTTTGCCTCATACCAGAAGGTAGAGAGCCTAAGGATTAAGTAAGTAGAATAATGGAATTTATTTATGAATAACCTGATAGAGAGTAAAGGTGGCCAACCGACATACTTATTTTTTTATATGGACATTTTTCTTGCTGTAATCGCTTCAAAATCTGTAGATATTGAAAACCACCTTTTGTCTGTTAATTTAAGTATTAATGGCTTTCATTTAATATCTTACATCAGCGTTTCTCTACCGGTGGCCGTCATACAAGATCGAAACATGAAAATATAATAAAAATGCACTCAATCTTGCAAGATATAAATTTTATCCATATTTATAAATATCTTACATTTATATTCGTATAAATATTCTATTTATTTTTATACATAATTTACTTATTTTGACAACTAATTTAAACTACAGGCTATTTCAAAGGTTTAAGTTGTCACTAGCTAACTTTATAATGAGTAAATGGGCTTTTACTAAACAAAATGAACAAAAGTTTCATTCAATTGATAAAAATTACTAGATTTGAAAATATAGTTCCGCTTTAACCAAATAAACAGACTATAAGTAGACTATATCAAGGTAAAATAAATTGTATGTGTCGGTTGATGGGATTCTCTGACAATGGTTCGCGTTGGAGGTACTTATTTTACGTATTTTCAAGTTGTTCTTTGAAGTAGGTACGACTTGAAAGTGCAATATTTTTTATCATATATTTTTTTAATTGCTCTCCGAGCTACATATAACTCAAGAGTAAGGATGCGAATGTGTTTAAATTAAAATGGAAGGCACTTCTAAATAAAAATACTTTACTTTCAAGTCGTTATAGGGAATATAATCGTCATTTAAAAATATCGCAGTTTTTTGTCAACCGTAAAGATATTAAAAAAATGTTTAAGTAAAAGTTGTTGAAAAGCTCTATCCAAAGATATCCAATATGACATACGTTCCCATTTAAAAATTCGAAATTGTCCTTGATATCCTGTACTTCCGGTTTTTTACGGAAAATTTCAATACTACCATTTAATTTTGTGGATAAATTTTAGTTCAAAACTTGCTCATACGTCGCTTTTTCGAAAAAAAATCGTGTTCCTATTATCTTGATACACCATAGTATAGTAGCAGACTATATTTACATAATTTCGGGAGGTCCCAGGCCAGAAAAGGTTGAGAAACACTCTCTTACATGATATTAAAAATAATATATCACGCAGTAAGTTCAGCAAAGTCATTTCTCTAAACGTCTATTTATTGCATACTGGACGAAACGTGACAAATAGTAAAATATTTAATATGAAAAAAAAAAAAAACAATAAATGTCAATAAATATAAAAAATATGTTAATGTACAATCTAGTCATATAAACGCAAAAGTAATCGAGCGAAGAATTTGAAACGAACTGGAAGCAACACTTGAAGACTAGCAAATATGGATTCAGATCAAAAGGAGGGGTACGAGATGAAATATTCACGGTACGGCTATTGAGTGAGAAAGTACTGAAAACAAATAGTCAAATCCATCTATGCTTCATAGACTTAGAGAGAGCTTTCGACCGAGTGAAAAGGAAAAGGGTCTGTACTACAACTAAAAACAGAGGCAATTCGCGACTGCAAATAACAATGAGATATCTGGTGGTGAATGGCTAAATTAAACAGAAGCTTATATTTGGATAATATTTGTAGCGTGTTGTGCTGCAGTTTATGTGAATTAAGAACTATTTTAAAATATAGTGACTTAAATAAAGTGCTTTTTTGAAGAAATATTGTTTGAACAGATAAATATTAAGAAAAAACTTCTGACATATACGCTTCTCGTCCGCCAAAAGCTGTTGTACGCAGCGCCGCCAACATTAGTTTCAGTCGCGAATAATGAAAACACCATCAGAAACACCATTAAAAGTCTATGTAAAGATAGCAAGAATTGCGTCAGAACCCGAAATGAAGTATTAAGATCCTTTACAACTGAAAACGGACTCAGACAAGGATGCGTACTTAGTCCACTATTGTTTTCGCTGGTACTAGATGACGTCTTAAAAGAAGTAAGACAAAACATAAAAGAATACTCAGAATATGTGAGCTACTGGAAAATAGAAAACGTGAAAGTAGCAGAAATTTGCTATGCAGATGACATGGTTATAATAGCAAGAAACGAAGACAAACTATAAAACAACTTGAACCAGTATAATAAAGAACTGAAAAAAATAAATATGAAAATTAGCACACAGAAAAAAAAAAAATGTAATATGCAGGATAAAAGTGCAACGTAACATAAAAATAGATGAGAATATATTGAACAGGTAGGGAAATTGAAATACATAGGAACAGTTTTTTCGGAAGATGGAAAAATGGATGAAGCAATTATGGAAAGAGTAGGCGCAGCAGGAAGAATGTTCAACGGCATCTCAAATCATCGTTCCTAACTAAAAAATAAATACCAACCAACATCAAGGTAGAGATTTTCAAAAAAAGTGACAGTACCAATTTTGACACACGCCTTTGAATCCTGGACCACCACAGATATGCATATATCCAAAATAAGAAGCTCTGAAATGAGATTTCTAAGGAAAATTGAGGTGAAAACAAAAGACAGAGTAAGAAATGAAGAATTTATAAAAACTAGACGCTAAGCCATTATAATAAGTTCTCACCCTGGCTCCTTCAACCACCCAAGTATAACCTTTCCCTAACATCCTATAAGAAAATCGACACCAACCCACAAATCATCCTGAATTCCTATCATGAGGTTATATCCAGGTATCCAGATCATACTGCCATTTACACCGACGGGGCCAGACTACAAAGCAAAACTGGTGCAGCAATAGTAACTGATAGAAATTAATCCAAACACCACTTGCAAGGCAAAACAAGCGCCTTCACCATTGAAACCTTCGCCATTCTCTAGGCGACGAATTACATCAAACATCACTAGCCTCTTCAGAAATTCATCATCCAGACCGACTCACTCAGTACAATAGATGCTATGAAAATGATGTACACTGCAAATAGCTACAGCCAACAAATTCAAGGCAACATCTATGAGAGTATCAGCCAAGGGAAGGACATTGTTCTACTCCCCTCACACCGAAATATACGTGGCAACGAGCGCGCAGACCAACTAGCAAAAGAAACGGTTCAAAAAGAAGAAACAGTCATCCCAACACCAACGTATGACTTGAAAAGCGACTATAAGAGTAAAATATTAGATTCTTGGAATACATCACGGCCCAAGATCTCAAGCCCAAATAGCGGAATCACTAGGAAATACCAAATCATCCTCACCAGAATCAAAATTGGACACACCCTACTCACACACCAATATCTATTTGAGAGGAGGCCACCACCCGTGTGCCCATCGTGTAACACACAGATCACCATTAAACACATACTCTTAGAATGTACACAATACACAACACAAAAAGCTTCCACTAAACTTCCAACAAATTATCCAACATGAACAAGAAAACAACATTATAAATTTTCTAAAAGACACAAATCTACTATTATATCTCTTAAAGGTTATTATAGTCATAGTATTCACCAGTATTTCTGCTAGGAGACACGTAAAATTCGGTGACGTCGTCTCGCCATTAAATAAAATGCATATAAGTATTATAATAATCTTAATTGTACCTACTCTATATCTATAAATTGTAAATATTGTAAAACATTCCTACCTGGGTGTTAATAGCTAACAGCTGAAACACCCATAAATAAACTTTAATTTAAAAAAAAGAAGCCAGTGGAGACCATAATAGAAGAACGACAGCTGAGATGGCTGGGACATATATACAAAATGAGTGAAGACAAAATATTAAAAAGAGTTTTTGAAGCAAGAACAGTGAAGAAGTTGGACCAGGAAGACCAAGAAAAGCTTAGTACAGGACTTTTGTAAAGTCAAAGGACAGAACACTATGGAAAAAAGTGTGGAGAACAACACCAGAAAATAATTAGCTCCACTACAGCCTTATACCGCAAGGTAGAAATGCTTCAGAATTAAGTAAGTAAGTAAGTAAGTAAGTAAGTAAGTAAGTAAGTAAGTAAGTAAGTAAGTAAGTAAGTAAGTAAGTAAGTAAGTAAGTAAGTATTTTCGATAACTTCTCTATCAAATATAAGCACCGAGCGAAGTTCAGATTTCATTTTCATTTACTGATTTGAAGTCAGCGTTAATTTACAATCTAGTGGTATAAATTTTTATACTGGGGTACGTTCCGAAACCCTTACTATAGTGACTAACGTGCACGATCGTTAGCTCGGTGAGCATCGAAGGTTTTCGAACCCTAGAAGTTTTACGTAACCTAAACAGTTTTATTAACTGTCAGTATCTATAATTTTATTAAAATGGCAAACAATTTAAGGCAATTTAATGTGTAATTAACTTAAATTCTATTATAATACTACAAAATATTTATGAAAGTGAATCAGAAGATGAACATGATGAAGAATCTAATTTACTGGATATTGTACAGCGATATTTAAATAAAGAAAAATCCACACCAACACGGATTTTAGAATATTTTGAATCCGTTGTCCCAAATTATAATACACGAGAGTTTCAAAGTCATTTCAGGGTAACACTTACAGCATTTGAAGCTTATACCAAATGTTGGTATAATCAGTGTCATTTAGTTTAATTAGTAATTTAACAATTATTTAATTAGTAACTTTTCGAACGTTTAGTTACTAGCCGGGTAGGGTTTCCGAACGTACCTCTGATAAAATTCCATATTAAAAAGACATTTTATGTAGAAAAATGATGCCATACAATTCTGGTTGCTATGCAGTTGCTAAGTGTCACATTAATGAACGTTTTGAATAAACAAAATAGTATGTTTCCATGCAGTATGGAAAATATGTATATATATATATATATATATATATATATATATATATATATATATATATATATATATATATATATATATATATATATGTATGTATTTAGCAAAAGATAAACAGGCACATGATTGACTGTATAATGGATTTTTAGTTATATCTACGAGATCCTAAAAATCATGCCGGGGTTAGTTATCCTTGTGAAAGAGGGACAAGTTGTGTTTATATATCTATTATTTTATTTTCTACGATTTTATCATGTTTTTAAGTTGTGGCATTTAAACAAAACAAAAAAAAACGACAAAAATAAAATTCCTGAAAATATTTTCTCAATAAAAACTAATATTTCATGAGATAATCTTACACAATTGATGTTATATAAGTCTTGAGTTCGCATCCATTCTTATAAAAATAACACAAATTTTAAACATAATAGTAAAGAATGTAGGTAACACAATGACCTATAGAAATATTCCCACAGATTTAGAAAAGACATTTAAACACCGTTTCACAGGTACAATTTCTCTGACAATGTGAGGGTGAAATGCGCCACTTGTTGATGCTATTTGGGCGGGAAACTTACATCCCCTAACCAGTGACGTGCAGACTTTGTTTATAAAGTAGTTATTATAACTAGATTGCTGGCGTTTCGTTATAGTAAGACAGCTGTTCATGGAAAATAGGGAAGACGATTTAAAAGGATCCTGTACTGTACACTGTATATGTAAATGATTCACAAAGGGTCACGAATGAAAAACAATAACACAACATAATCAACAAATAATATATGATCTTTACATACATTTTTATTAGATTTTGATCAATTGAATAGCATAAGTAAAATCTGTCTAATTATTAAATGTATTCCAAAATCTCGCTTTTACAGTTTTTGCTCTTACTATGCAACTTTTATTGTTATATGTGATTATTACCATCTTTAAAAAAAAAACTTATTTTCTAGGATTAAATATTGAGATGCCAATAATTGGTTGAGCGCCAACAATTGTACCTCATATTTACAAATGAAATATAAAAAAATATGCTATATCAATAGAATATATTTTTTGGAAAAGTTTGGAAGCGTTTTTTTTTGGTGCGGTATTCGGTGCTGTTGTCCTATTCTGTGCTCTTTCGGTTCAGACCAATATGCATAACTTGCATTTTAGATTTTCACTTATTTTCCAGAGATAAGGTTGGTAGGGTAGAAGACAATTTTTTTGTAAATATTTTAAAATAAAATCGCGTCAAAATGTTTTTTGTTTTATCAATCTGATCTGACCAACAGTTCCTGTTGTACGATTTTCGGTTCCAATTCACATTAGTGAGCAATACATGTTTTTTTTTTTTGAATATATTTGGATCAACAGTTTTGTGTTACAGTGTGCGGAACAAAAAAATTTAGATCTTTTGTTTCAAAAATCACATTAAAATAAAAAGAAATTGCTTTTTGTTCCGTTCCTTAATCTACATTTCAAGAACTTTCATTAAATTTCAATAAATTTGCACCTTGAGTCAGGTATTTTAGCTAAAAAATTAGCCGCCTCACTTCATGCCGGCCTTAATGCCGGAATCGGAACTGGTTCCAAAAAAAGAACCAGTCTTGGGCTTACCTGATTTGGAATATCCGAGCCTAGAACTAAATATTCGGAACCGGCTATTTGGAACTGGATATTTGGAACCGGGTATTTGGAACCGGCTACTCGAAACTAGGTTTTCCGAACCGGGGATTCAGACTGAATATTTGAAACCGGGGATTCAGAATCGAGTATTCGGAATCGGTACCCAAAACCAAGTATTTGGAAGGTTACCTACTCGAAAATTACGTATCCGGTTTGAACGGAAAACCGGAGCTGCGTACCCGATAAACAGATTTCAGTTCCCTGCACTAGCGAGAATTAAAAACGAAATTAAAATGTTAAATTAATACTTCCTCCGTCCGAAAATATAGTATAAAAATGTGGGATTAACGAAAGTAATATTATCTTGATCTATTTTTGTTTTTATTTCTAAATAATTGGTTGCTAGGCAACTAGTAAACAAATGGCGCGCAAATAGTTTTGCATATGTCAAAAGTAATTCACAGAAGAAAAAAAAACGTGTATTTTAGACAAATTAAAGTGACACCCGCTGTTCTAACAAAATGGCCAATTTTGATCAAATTGTGTTGAATCGTAAGGAAGAAGTTCCAAATCGACTTAAATCACAACCGCCAAATAGTCCAGATTTTAATGTATTGGATCTTAGATTTTTCAATTCTATTCAATCCTAACAACCTACAGCTTCACCGAATACAATCGACGAAATGATTGAATGCGTACAAAGTGCATTTAATGCATTAATCATACAAACCCTTGATAATGTTTTTCTAACATTGCAAACTTGTCTAGAAGCAACCATGTTAGCAAAAGACGGGAATTCCTATAAGATTCCGCACATTAATAAGGCAAAATTTCACTGTAAGGAACGATTACAAACCATATTATCATGTTCCATACAAGCTGTGGAGACAACCACGTCCCTGTTAAATTAAAACTGTTTGTATTATTCTTTGTTTTACTAGATATTTGTAACTATTTCATAAATAAAATCATTCTTATGAATTAAAATTGTAATGAAAGTCTGGACAAGAAAAAAAAAAAAAAAAAAAAAACAATATGTATACCATATTTTCGGACGGAGGGAGTATGTTATAGATTCCTAACAATTTTCACTTCAGAAGAAAATAATCACTAAATCTCAAGACAATTTTGTCGTTCTATATTATATTAAAACCCTGCGTACGACACTGCTTGAAGGCGGTATGTGGACATTATTACAAGGCAGACAACCACGAAGTTATAACACCAACGATAATGTTCCGGCTCTTTAGAAATAGGGATCGAAATAGTGCAGGTGTGAATTTTAGGCAATAATTTTAAGATATTTGTCAATATGATTTGACAATAGCTAGAAATTTGTAGAATTTTGTTTGTTTTGTTTTCATTCCGCTTCAAGTTTCTTCATCATTTGCTTAAGAAAAGTTTCTCTATTACTTTATATAACATATTCTGACATCTGATAAAATTTTCACTTTTACTACTTAGTTTCTTAATTTTAATTGTTACCAATTAAATATAGAAATACATATCTTCGTTTTCTTTGCACAATGTCCGACGGGTTGCCTTTTGGCCTCACTCACACAAGTAATCCATCTTGATCTGTTAGTTATCAGGTCTTTCTATATGCCCTGTATGCCAATACTTGTTAACCCTTAGGTTAGCTGATCTCTCCATCTCTTACGAGCTCTTCCCACTGGTCGATGGGTGTTCAATTTTCCCATATCTTCTTTGTCATTCTGTCCTCATTCATCTTCATTACGTGTCCTATTCGCTGTAATCTACCTATCAGTTCTTTTGTGATACTTGGTCTTGTATACAGTTCTCTAGTATCTTTGTTCTTGCGGATTCTCCATTTAGCATTTGTTTGAATGGGACCAAAAATTCGTCGTAATATTTAATTTTTGAGAACTATAAGGTCTTGTCGATTTTGTAAGGTAAATGATTAACTTTAACCAACATGGATTTTTCCCGCGCAGATTTGTTGATACAAACCTGACAATTTATATTGACTTCATTCTCAAGTCGATGGATGATGGAGTGCAAGTCGATGCCATTTATACAGATTTCATTAAAGCATTTGATACAATAGATCACAATATCTTACTATCTAAACTTGCTGTCACTGGCATAAATGGTCGCCTTTTCAATGGTTCAAGTATTACTTGAGTGATCGTGCACAGTGTGTCGTAACCAAAGGATTAACTTCAAGATTTGTAAAGATTAGTTCTGGAGTTCCACAGGGGTCTCATTTAGGACCTCTGCCTTTTATTTTGTAATTTATGTATTTGTAATGTTTACTGATGATTTGAAGTTATTTTTAAAACTTAAAACCACATATGATATTAACAAACTACAGGAAAATTGTTTGAAAAATAAGTTAAAATTAAATTTGTCTAAATGTTTCAAAATCTCATTTACCAGGAACAGAAATGTAATAAATTATAATTATAAGATTCATAATACTCCTATCTCTAATGTTAACGAAATTAGGGATCTAGGCATTACATTGGATTCTAAATTAATATTCAATGTACATATTAATAATATTGTAAAGAAGGCATATCAGATGTTGGGATTTATAAGGAGAATGAGCGCACCCTTCAAAAATAGTTCTACGGTATTCTCTCTTTACTTCACTTTAGTACGTACTCACTTAGAATTTGCATAAATCGTATCAAAAAAATCAAACTAAATTCCTAAAATATTGCGATTTTAAATTTCCAAATAACAATAAGCATTCGTTTCTGTCTCGAGAACAGACGTACATTACTTGACATGACGTTTCTTTATAAAATTCTTAATAATAAAATTAATTGTCCTGAGCTACTTGCCTTGCTAAGTTTTCGTGATCCTCCTTATCCGACCAAAAGTAATGATGTATTTTGTTTACCATTTTATAGGACTAATTATGCTTTTAATTCTCCCATTAATAGAATATGTCTTATGTTCAACAAACTTTCAACTTCCGACATTTTTGACACAAGTATAAATGTTTTTAAGAAATCTCTAAAGAAAAACTTACATTAATACTCTTATTACATAAACATGGACTATCTTACATAATTACTCTAAATAAATTATTACATTTTTGATTTATATGGTATTACAACTTTATCTAAGTTGTATACACGTTATTTTTGTATAATTTGTAATTGGTTTATATTTTATTGTATTTGAATTTTTTTATGAATTACTGATTCGACATTTAATTTAATTTTATATTTTTTCTGTGCTACACTTTTATTGGGATTCCTCCTGTGAATATATATTTTTGTAAATAAATAAATAAATAAATCTCGCTTTGTTTAGATTCATGCTTTGAAGCCATTCACAAGTATGGGACGTACTAGAATTTGATATAATCTGTTCTTGTTATTTTAAAACAGGAGTTTTATTTTGAAGAGAGGACCCAGAGCAAATACGATGCATTAACAACTTTATTTCTGTTCGTAATTTCCAGTTGTATTAGTTTCACCTGATTTATCTTGGTGTTCAGGTAATTGAAAGTATGAAGTCTCTTAAAAGTATTGTCATTAGTTTTTAAGTTGGTCATGTTCTCATAACTGCGTTTACTAAAGATCAGTTACTTGGTTTTTATTATTACTGATGATGTGTCCTGCTTCGACGTCAGTAAGGTCAGTTAGGTATATTACGTTTTCAATATTATTTGAAATAATATTAAGGTCATTTGCATATCCTAAAATCTTGTGGTACCCATTGCGCTGTAGACCACGGTGGTTGAAATCTTAGACTTTTTGTATAATCATCGCCAGCATGAAGTTAAACAGCAAAGGTGAGATGGCACTTACTTGTTTGACTCCAGTATGTATTTCGAAAGGCATAACTTTATGGCATGGTCAAGCACATTGTTGAGGGAGTTTACCTTCAATGACATAGGGTGATGAGACCAGAAATTTAAGTATCGGCCACTGTGAGTATTTTTACAGTACCAATCCTTAAATATCTGGTTATCCTCAGACCTTATCATTAAAACATCCATGAAAGCTATTCTACCATTTTCTTCTTCTTCATATGTGAAGTTCAATCGTGGGTGAAAAGAATTAAAGCACTCAACTAGGGTATTAATTGAGTTTTTGGGATATATTAGAATTATATCATCTACGTATCTGTAATAAAGACCAGGGGTTTCTGGTAATCTACTTAAACAATTTGTTTCAACTTCTTCCATGACTAAGTTGGTTACTACACTCGATAGCGGGCTACCCATAGCGCAATCATGCGTCTGGGTGTAGAAGTTGTCAAATGCTTTGAAGTATGTGTTGTTAAGACAAAATCTGGTACCTATTAGAAATTCTTCTTTAGAGAGTGTGGTGAAATCTGTAATTTGGTCCCATTTATTTTCAATGATTTTTATTGCCAGGTCAATTGGTACATTGGTGTAGAGCGATTCTACATGTAATACAAGTGAAAGCATTATGTGATTATTGGGGATACTAAAATTTCTGACCTTTTTGACAAACTCAAAACTATTTTTAATATTACTATTGGTGAGGCCTACGATGTTTGATAGAATATTTGCTAAAAACAATGGGTCTAAGTGGAACATTAACTTTGTGATTCTTCGGTAAGAAGTAGACCAATACCAATGCCCCACGTCATTGGCATTGGTGATTAGAAGACCATTTTTGGTTTTTTCGTTAATGGATTTGTTATTAAACCATGATTTGATAATTGAAATATTTTCATTTTGGAGTTTATTGATAGGGTTACTTTTAATTTGTTTGTAAGTGTCAACTTCGTTCAACAATCCGTTGGCTTTGTTAATGTGTTCTTGTTTATCCTGAATTACGGTGACATTCCGTTTGTCAGCTTTACTAACTATAATCTCCGGGTGTTCTTTTAAGAAAATTTTAGTTTATTTGTTTAATTTCTGAAAAAAGCCTATATTATCATTTTTAATTTTTTGATTTTTATTCCGGCTAATGAGCGTTTTTGTGTAACTGGTTACTTTATCTCTGAGATTCTGAGCATCTTCAATTTGGTATTGGGAGATGGCAGATTCAGTGCATTTTATTATATAGTTTACTGTTGATTGTTCAAGATTCGGTTGTTCAAAGTTAAATTTAGGTCCTATGCTTAGACATAATTCTACATTAGTAGGCAGATCTGTATTGGAAGTGTTCCTTATCCATTTATCTCGTATATATATATATATATATATATATATAACCAGCACGGAGAATTTTTTGATCTTCTGTTGAGGCACTATCATAGGAAATTATTTGGGAAAAAGAAGTAAAGCGAAGGATAATGCAATTATTTCATAATTGATCCAATATTTCGTTTATTCTTCATAAACTTTATCAAGGATTTCTATAACAAAATGAACCGGTCATAAAAGCAAACACAAACTGTACAATTTCTTACCGAAATAGTTAAGCATGTCGCCAAGATGTAATATAAGTAAGTGAAGTTAGACCCATGGTGTCCAAAACAGTAAAAGAGTTGTTAAGAAACACTTGAATACATCAAAAATTTGAAGAAAACAAGTTAAAGATGTTAAGGCAGATATGACGCCATTTTAGTTACTGAGTCACAAGACCCGATACGCAAGGCATTGTGGTTATGCCCGTAACAAGAAGAAAACTTCCTACTTCTAACCCCGGGAAAATATGAAATGTTTGACATCTCGTGGATGTAAACAAGTAAAACTCCTACGAGGAGAAAAGTATAAAGTGTAAAAAAGTACATTTTGAAAATAATTTAAAAGGAAGGTAGTAAAAAAAGGATGGAGATAACCCACTAAATGTAAAATATGGAAGAACCGCACCAAAAATTCACCTGACATTTTTGAAAGTTAACAAAAATGAATAAATGTCATGTAAGCTTTCCGTATCGGTTCTGGCATTTAATACATTATGGAAGTGGTTAATGTAACACATTTCATAAAAAAATCTTTTAGAATCGTTGGGAAATCTATCCAACACCTTAGGGTTATCAAAATCCACAACATGATTAGTGGAAGCCACATGCGTAGCTAAGGTACATTTTTGAGGATTAACCCGGCAATCTGATTTATGTTGTGTGATTCTATTTCTAAGTTTTTGGATTGAACTTCCCACATATACTTGTTCACATGAACAGTTTAACATGTAAATAGTGTTTTTTGTCGATAAGTGGTCAATCTTCTGTTTTAATTTTGTATTAATAACTGAAAGTTTTTTTAAGGGTTTATCGGCTATTACTAGGTTATCCAATCTAAGTACTCTTTTAATACTGTTAGACATATGACCCATGTAGGTTAATGCCCTATATTTAATAGGTTCGATAGAAGAGGTACTGGAACCATGTAATTCAGGATTCCTGTTACGTGGACTGGGTTCATCTGTATTTATGTTGAATAAAAGTTTATAAATTAAATGTTTAGGGTAAGAGTTTTCTATGAAAATTTTAGCAAGTTTAAGTAAGTTTTTATGTACTAGAGATTCGTCCGAAATTTTAATAACCCTATATTTCATGGTTTTGACTAGTGCAATTTTGTATTTTAAAGGATGGAAAGAGTGAAAATTGAGATAACGGCCAGAAAAAGTTTTTTTAGTGTACCAATCGAACCTAAGTACGTTTTGAGGATCTCTAAATGCATAGGTGTCTAAAAACGGAACCCCTTTTTTAAGCACATCTTCTTTTTCCACAGTGAACTGTAAAGAAGGGTGGTATTGGTTAAATATGTTTAATGTGACATCTACCTTATCCTCAGGGACGGCTAAAAGTAGATCATCAACATATTTTTTGATGAAAGGGATTTCAAAATCAAGTTTATCTGTCACCTTTTTAAGTAGAGTATCCATAACGAATTGTGATAAGATTGGACTCAAGGCTGAACCCATAGGTAGCCCTTTGTTCTGTAAGAAAAATTTATTGTCGTAAACAAAATAGCAGGAACGATACAGAGTTTCCATGATCTCCATGAATTTAGATTTACTAATTTTAGTAACTTTTTTAATCTTTGGCCATCTAATTTTGATTTCGTTGGCAATGAGATCCCATGTAATGCTTGGGAATAAGGACACTACATCAAGGCTAATGAGCCTGTAGTTATCCGGTAGAACAGTGCCTTTTAAGTCCCTAACCAGGTCAAAGGAGTTGTTGACATAATATGGATTGTCTATATCGTATGTTTTTTTAAGAATATTAGTAATGAAAAAGGTAAGTTTTTTAAAAGGTCCGTCAGAACCGTCAATTATATGCCTTAATGGCAGTTCAGCTTTATGAATTTTAACGTTTGCGAACACTCTAGGTGGTAACGCGTTATGTTCTTTGTTATCGTTGGAAATTAACAATGTACATTCCGAAATTAAAACACTGGAAAAAAAAATTTTCGACCTTAGGGGACGGGTTGTGGAATCTTTGCCTTATTACTTACATAACCGGTTTTTCGCTAAGCAGCAAGCTGCATTTAACAAGATCACGATTAAAAATAAGCATAGATTGCACAGCAAGTTCATTAGGGTCAAAAATGATTTCTCCTGTAACAATAAAATCAAAACTTTAGATAATTGGTTTATGAACATTTCCAATACGGATGTTCCTACAGAAATTTCCAGTTTTTTAAGTTTGGGTAGTAGATTCTCCTTACCTATTGACCACAGCGAGGTGGATGTCTTTAAAGTACTAGGTGAGGTCGAAGAAATATTAGCTCTCCATGATGAAAATATTAAAAATACTAAGAGGGCACAAGTCACTAACCTACTCACCAACTATTTTAAGGGCACTCACAACGTAGTGGACAGTAAATATAACACTTTACACCAACAATACATTCGGTCAAAAACCTTTCTTAAAAATAATAATCAAGTCATTTTGTTACGTGCAGATAAGGGCCAAACTTCTGTCTTAATGAATAAACAGGACTACGCAGACAAATTAGAGGGGATTCTTAACGAAGAGGGGACGTACTCTTTACTTCCTAGAGACCCTACCACTTCATTTCAAAATTCAAATAACAAAATCATTTCGACTTTAAAATTAAAACAATACATTTCAGATACGGAGAGTAGGGACCTCAAAGAACATAACGCGTTACCACCTAGAGTGTTCGCAAACGTTAAAATTCATAAAGCTGAACTGCCATTAAGGCATATAATTGACGGTTCTGACGGACCTTTTAAAAAACTTACCTTTTTCATTACTAATATTCTTAAAAAAACATACGATATAGACAATCCATATTATGTCAACAACTCCTTTGACCTGGTTAGGGACTTAAAAGGCACTGTTCTACCGGATAACTACAGGCTCATTAGCCTTGATGTAGTGTCCTTATTCCCAAGCATTACATGGGATCTCATTGCCAACGAAATCAAAATTAGATGGCCAAAGATTAAAAAAGTTACTAAAATTAGTAAATCTAAATTCATGGAGATCATGGAAACTCTGTATCGTTCCTGCTATTTTGTTTACGACAATAAATTTTTCTTACAGAACAAAGGGCTACCTATGGGTTCAGCCTTGAGTCCAATCTTATCACAATTCGTTATGGATACTCTACTTAAAAAGGTGACAGATAAACTTGATTTTGAAATCCCTTTCATCAAAAAATATGTTGATGATCTACTTTTAGCCGTCCCTGAGGATAAGGTAGATGTCACATTAAACATATTTAACCAATACCACCCTTCTTTACAGTTCACTGTGGAAAAAGAAGATGTGCTTAAAAAAGGGGTTCCGTTTTTAGACACCTATGCATTTAGAGATCCTCAAAACGTACTTAGGTTCGATTGGTACACTAAAAAAACTTTTTCTGGCCGTTATCTCAATTTTCACTCTTTCCATCCTTTAAAATACAAAATTGCACTAGTCAAAACCATGAAATATAGGGTTATTAAAATTTCGGACGAATCTCTAGTACATAAAAACTTACTTAAACTTGCTAAAATTTTCATAGAAAACTCTTACCCTAAACATTTAATTTATAAACTTTTATTCAACATAAATACAGATGAACCCAGTCCACGTAACAGGAATCCTGAATTACATGGTTCCAGTACCTCTTCTATCGAACCTATTAAATATAGGGCATTAACCTACATGGGTCATATGTCTAACAGTATTAAAAGAGTACTTAGATTGGATAACCTAGTAATAGCCGATAAACCCTTAAAAAAACTTTCAGTTATTAATACAAAATTAAAACAGAAGATTGACCACTTATCGACAAAAAACACTATTTACATGTTAAACTGTTCATGTGAACAAGTATATGTGGGAAGTTCAATCCAAAAACTTAGAAATAGAATCACACAACATAAATCAGATTGCCGGGTTAATCCTCAAAAATGTACCTTAGCTACGCATGTGGCTTCCACTAATCATGTTGTGGATTTTGATAACCCTAAGGTGTTGGATAGATTTCCCAACGATTCTAAAAGATTTTTTTATGAAATGTGTTACATTAACCACTTCCATAATGTATTAAATGCCAGAACCGATACGGAAAGCTTACATGACATTTATTCATTTTTGTTAACTTTCAAAAATGTCAGGTGAATTTTTGGTGCGGTTCTTCCATATTTTACATTTAGTGGGTTATCTCCATCCTTTTTTTACTACCTTCCTTTTAAATTATTTTCAAAATGTACTTTTTTACACTTTATACTTTTCTCCTCGTAGGAGTTTTACTTGTTTACATCCACGAGATGTCAAACATTTCATATTTTCCCGGGGTTAGAAGTAGGAAGTTTTCTTCTTGTTACGGGCATAACCACAATGCCTTGCGTATCGGGTCTTGTGACTCAGTAACTAAAATGGCGTCATATCTGCCTTAACATCTTTAACTTGTTTTCTTCAAATTTTTGATGTATTCAAGTGTTTCTTAACAACTCTTTTACTGTTTTGGACACCATGGGTCTAACTTCACTTACTTATATTACATCTTGGCGACATGCTTAACTATTTCGGTAAGAAATTGTACAGTTTGTGTTTGCTTTTATGACCGGTTCATTTTGTTATAGAAATCCTTGATAAAGTTTATGAAGAATAAACGAAATATTGGATCAATTATGAAATAATTGCATTATCCTTCGCTTTACTTCTTTTTCCCAAATAATTTCCTATATATATATATATATATATGAGTCATTCTTTTTCATCGAGAGACCCCATGCTGTCCAAAAATATATTAGTCTATGAAAGGTCTACCAGGGCTCATTCGATGCTTATTGTAGTCTAGTTTCGAAATCCGAGTGGCTCTTTTACGGAAACATAGTAACTTATCAAATATGGCCACCAATCCCACGTGATCTCTACCTTTTCTTCGATAAATCGATTATAAAGTCAACACAATCGAGTCAATTTGGGTGTCAAACCCCTGAAAATGTTACCTAAAGGTAGTTGAGGCGGCTGTTAATGAATCCAGGGTCAAATTTAGAAAATTCAATATGGCGTATGCAATATGGCGGCCGAAACCACGTGCCAAGTGAAGATTTTTTAAAAAATGATATGATTTCAATATAATAATATAATATAAAAAATGTATATATTTGATTGATCTGATATACACGTACAGTTTTGCTCCTGAATAATAACGATAATTTTGAAATTAAAAGTTTCAAAAATATTTTGAAATTTATATAAATATGTGCAGTTTGATTTTGTTATTGTGACTATATTGAATGTGTTTAAATTTAATTTGGCACTTTCGTATAATTAAATAAAACCTTATAAATCAGCTGTTAAAATTATAAAACAAGTGTAAAATCGGGAATATACCCGTTTCGCATTATCTCTGTGAGTACAGGCAACGAATACACCGCTTCGACTCGCTTCGTGTAATATCGGCTAGTGTTTACGGAGCTACTGAGAACATTTACGAGCTGTGTTTTTATAAATAACAATTTTATAATATTGTTTTACAAAAATAAAATTAAAAATATAATTGATTTCCCAGTGCATCATAATTCAAATTCTTATATAAAATTATGGCTGGTCCAAAGTGCCCGAAGTGCAACAATAAAATAATTCGGGGACAGGGAGACTATTTATCCTGTACGGGCTCCTGTAGGAATGTATTCCACCCTACGTGTCTGAATATATCATTAGAGAGTTTAACGGATATGAAAACGACGGATGCGTTTGTAAAATGGATATGCCCAAACTGTGAAAAACAATCTGATACACATGTGGCCGAAAAAGAACGTTTTCCAGATAAACTCGACAACCCGTCACTGACAGAGGTAATAGCTATATTAAATAATCTGTTAACAGAAAACAAAAATTTACAAAAGTCAGTGGCAGAAACGCATAATAAACTCGACGCACAGACACTTAAGCTGCATGAATTACTGGCCCGGACTAAGGAGTTGGAAACCGAGAATTCGAAACTCAAGTCGGAAAATGAAGAGCTAAGGTTATCCCTGGATGATCAGGAACAATACTCCCGCAGGAACTGCATCGAAATCCATGGTATTCCTGAGGTGAAAGGTGAGAATGTTTTAAGTGAAGTGGTGAAAACGGGTCGCGTCATTGGCATTGATCTGAGACCGGAATCTATTGACAATTGTCATCGTCTGGGGCGCCAACCAAAAGCTGGAGAGTCTCCAGCTGTGCGAGGTATAATTGTCAAATTCGTTCGAAATCATGACAAACAAGCATTTTTACACTGCCGAAAAGTAAAGTCTAATTTAAACACATCTGAGCTTGGTTTTAATGTAAATAATATTGTGTATGTGAATGAAAATTTGACACAACACCGACGCACACTAATGTCACGAGCTAGAAAAATGAAACGAATGTACGACCTTGCTTACGTATGGTCACGGAACGGGAATATTTATGTACGCGAACGCGAAAAATCGCAAATAATTATTATAAAATCAGAAAAGGATTTAGATTTCATTGAGAGGAATTGTAAAGAGTTTGCTCAGCGCGTGCTTGAAAACTCAAATCGAAATGAGTAACAATGTTAACTTCTATTACCAGAATGTGCGTGGATTGCGTACAAAGACTCGCACCTTCTACACCAACATGCTGTCCTGCGATAGCGATATAATTGCATTAACTGAAACTTGGCTAAAAAGTGACATTCATACCGCTGAATTGTTTAATAATAATTTCGCTTGTTATCGCAGTGACAGGCGCGATGACAGAAGGGGGTGGGGGGTTTTGTTAGCGGTCCATAATAGATGGTCATCCGTTGATCTGACGAACTATAATTCCTCTCATGAGTATTTGCTTTTAAAAATATTTAACAACCAACATTCATTTCTTGTTTGCTGTGTTTATATTCCACCAAACTCATCCGCTGAATATTATAAATCCTTTTTTGATTCACTAGAAATGTGTTGTGACTTATGTAATAATAAAATTGTTTTACTGGGTGACTTTAACATACCAATAATCTGTGGAGCAGATTCTATGTCGAACCTCAATTCTAACGATAGTAGATTGTTAGAATTATGCAATTTCATGAGTGTCAATAATCTCTCTTGTCTCAACAATATTTTAAATAATAAATCGAGAACTCTTGATCTTGTGCTAGCTAATTTCGGTGAAATTACAGTCTATAGAGAAACTGATCCACTGATTAAGGAAGATTGTTATCACCCTGCACTGTTTATTGTCGCTGATTGGAAGGTTTTCACATATAAACAACCAATTGACAATGCGAAAACATATAATTATAAAAAAGCTAATTTTGATTTAATTTATAGAGATATAAGCGACATAAATTGGTCATTTTTAAAAAATTATAGCTGTGTAAATGATGCTGTTGATGAATTTTATATACGTTTATATAATATTCTAGACCTTCATGTTCCTAAAATATCTCCAACGAAAAATAATAATGATGCATTTTTTACACCTTATATGAAAAGCGTACGTATAAAAAAGCTGTATCACTTAAAAAAAATTAAATCGGGCTCTGGCGACACTGTCTATCACCTCACTATGTACAGGGAAGCACGTAAAGAACTAAAGAAACTAATCCGGATTAAAAATATAGAGTATATGACAGACATGGAGGATAATATTTGCAGTGATCCTAATATTTTTTGGAAATTTATAAAAAAACAGCGGAAACCAGCTGCAAGTAAATATTTTATAGATAGCAAAAGTAACTTCTTATTTAATAATTTAGATATATCTAATGCATTTTCCGACTACTTTTCTTCAGTTTATAATGAAGTCCCACCTCTAAATAACATAAACCAGGTTTCTGGAAAAATTAAGAACGAAAATTTCATAAATGCACCCAACGAAAACATTTTTTTAACATCAAACGTTAGTATTGATGATGTCAAATGGTCCATTCGTAAATTAAAACCTAAACGCTCTTGTGGGCCCGACCTAATTCCACCCTACATCATGAAAGGTTGTATGGACATTATTTCAGAACCACTGCAGATATTGTTTAACTTGTCGGTCTCAACAAACGTTTTTCCCGATAGATGGAAGATCTCGAGAGTTTGCCCGATTCATAAGTCAGGTGATAAGAAACTTTTTAGTAATTACCGTCCAGTATCCATCTTGTCCTCTTCCGCTAAGATATTTGAACAAATTGTGTACAGACGTCTTTACCAATATGTATCACCGCATATCACACAATATCAACACGGCTTTTTGCCCAAAAAGTCAACCAGCACGAATCTTCTTACTATCACTCAAGTTATTTCAAATAACTTGGATCTAGGCCGGCAAACGGATGTCATTTACTTAGATATGAGTAAGGCATTTGATAAGGTACCACATACACTTTTGTTAAGATGTTTAAGTTCATTTGACGCTTCTGATGATACTATTAGATGGTTTTTCTCATATCTAAGTCGAAGACACCAATATGTGGAATACGAAGGTTTTCGATCACGACCCTTCTCGACACCGTCCGGGGTCCCGCAAGGTTCGAACCTTGGCCCATTGTTGTTCTTGTTGGCGGTGAATGATATTCCCAAACATATCACAAAAAGTCAATGCCTACTATATGCGGATGACATAAAGATATACAAGCAAATTAACAGTCTCTCAGATTGCTATGACTTAGAACATGATCTTAATATGTTGTCAGATTGGAGCTCAGCTACTGGCCTGCATTTTAATCCAGCAAAATGTAAGCTAATGTCCTTTAACAGAAACCGCAATCCTTTTATATATAATTATGAAATGAATAGTATCAACATCGAAAGGACAAGGTTTGTGCAGGATCTAGGTATTACTTTTGATGAGTCTCTGAATTTTAATGCACATATAACGAAACTGGTCAACGACAGCTTCAAAATGGTTGGGCTGGTACTAAGGATGGGGAAGGATTTCCGAAAACCACAGACATATAAAACACTGTTTAATACTCTCATAAGAAGCAAGTTGGAATATGCATCTGTGGTTTGGTCGCCATTCCACTTAAAATATATAAAGTTTATAGAGTCGGTGCAGACAAAATTTCTACGATGCGTGGACTTCAGAATGACAGGTATTTACCCTAAGTATGTTTCACATACTTTGTTGCTAACACAATATTCTGTAGTGTCACTTAGTACCAGACGCGATATTACTAGTTTACTTATACTACACAAAATATGGAATGGCGACCTGTCATGTCCAGATATCCTCTCCCAAATTTGTTTAAGAGTACCGCGTGTTGGAGTACGAAAAAGAAATACTTTATTCCAAATTGAGCAAGCCAGAACCGAACAGCACAAAATGAGTCCACTTAATCGAATGGCAACCCTTTATAACGAAAGTCTGGAAGTAATTGGAGAATTAGACTTATTTTATATGAATTTCGCATTGTTCAAAAAGACTTTGTATAATATGTGAAACCTTTTCATAATACATCATACTACTGCACTGAATATGTAATGTAATTGTATATTTGATTTATATATGTATTCAAAAACCAAATGAGCTGAACATAACGTTATTTTATTATATTATAGTATAAGATATAACTTAATGTAGTAAAACTTGTATGGGACTACGGGCACAGTTGGGACCTTTGGTCTGGAGTGTCCTTTATTTCAATAAATAAATAAATAAATAAATAAATAAATAAATAAATAATATAATGCCTGGGGGTTTATGGGGTCACTGATGATGAATTCAGGGTGCAATTCAAAAAATTAAATATGGCGGATCCAATAAAGCGGATTCAATATGGCGGCCAAAACCACTTGATGAAAAGAGATTTTCAAAAAATCACTTGATTTTGTCCTTATTTAATACCTGGAGGTTTATGGGGTTTCTGATGATAAATCCAGGGTTCATGTGAGAAAATTCAATATGGCGGCCAAAATCACTTGACAATCGGAGATTTTTAAAAAATCACTTGACTTCAAACTAATTTGGTACCTAAGGGTTTATGAGATCGTTCAATATAAGTCTAGGATCGAACCCTGTATTTTCGTACTCTACTGAATAAATTTTTAGGAATTGTTTGATATAATTTTTCTTTAACGACTCTTTAATTTATTAAGGGATAAAGATTTCTGGAAAAAATTTGAGAAATTATAGTTTGAAGACAACAAAGTGGCATAACCTTTTATAAGAGCTTCTACGACGGGTTATGCCCCGGTGTGTATTGTAAATCTGGACCTTGTCTCCTAGGAGAAAAACACCGGTACCCAATATACTAACAGTAATGATATAACAGTGTGCAGCATTACAGCTCTGAAAGACAAATGAGAGATTTTTATGGACTAATAAAAGCTACACAAACCAGCAAATTTAAAGGAACAGATTGAAAATTGTTTTTTTTTTTAAATTTTATTATTTTGTAGCTTATATCTAGATAGCTTTGAATACTCTACTAAACAATGAACGTTTTTTATAACAAAACTTCAAACGTGTGTGTTGTGTCTTGAATTTGAAACATGTTTTATCTGAAGATAACAAGTAAGTTGCTGTCAAATAATCAGATTAATTTGTTCGGGTTTGTTGGAATTGGATTTTCTTTTGATTTGTTGTCATCAGTTTGTTTGTATTGTAAATACCGAGTAATAATGAGTGACTTAGCACCAACTGATATTGACATGGCCGTAATAATGATCGAAGATGCTCGTACATACCGTGAAGTTGCCCGAATGTTTGGAAAGTCAGTATCAACCATTCATCGCAGTGTAAGTCGTTGGAGACAAATCGGGGAATACGTAAGAAGAAGAGGACAAGGCAGAAAACGGTTAACCATAGCTGCAGATGACCGTTTTATAACGTTGCAAACACTGCGAAACGGACGTCAAACGGCAATTCAAACAAGAAACCTGCCGCGAGAAGTTCGTGGAACCACCATAAGTGAACGCACAGTAAGAAGAAGACTTAGAGAACCTGGTCTCAAGTCATATGTACCAATAAAAGCCCCAAGACTCCAGAGACGCCATCATGTAGCGTGACTAGAATTTGGTCGAGAACATCAAAATTGGAATGATGACCAATGGGGACAAATTTTGTTCACAGACAAGAGCCGTTTCTATATTAATTCAATCGATGGTAAGGAAAGATTGTATCGACGCAAAGGAGAACAAAATGCACCATTTAATTTTGCTACTACTGTATCTTTTGGTGGAGGTTCAATTATGGTGTGGTGTGGAATATGTTTGGGAGCTCGCACAGAGCTAGTGGTGATTAATGGCGGAGCGTTAACTGCAGATAGGTACATCAGAGATATTCTTCAATACCATGTTGTACCTTTTGCCTCATATATCGGAGAAAATTTTACCCTAATGTAGGATAAAGCGCGCCCACACGTCGCCCACTGTGTAACAGACTTTTTAAATCAAGTGGGTATAACAAAAATGAGTTGGCCAGCGTGCTCCCCTGACCTCAACCCGATTGAACATGTGTGAGAAATGCTAGGCAGAAGACTTCGGTCAATAATTCCAGCTGTTCAAAACAGAGAAGAGGTAAGAGCCGCACTGATTCCGGAATGGGACAGATTGCCCCAAGAACTGATTGATGACCTCATAAGAAGTATGGAAGTGTAAGAAGTCCAAAATGTACAATAAAGTTATTCTGTTTAAAACTATACTTTGTTCGACTCCGACATCTTTGATTTTTTTCTAGTTCAACAGGTTTCACATGGTGTAAATCAAATTTCAATTATTCCAAAAAACATCGTATTAGAAGATTACCTGAGAGATATCAACAGTATGTACACTACAGGGAAAATAATTAGATTTTTATGTCCGTTCCTTTAAATTTTCCGGTATGTATATAAAAATAATAATGTATATTTGCAATCGTTTCTCCTTAAATAAAACTCCTCTCCAGAAACAAGATTAGGCTCAACCAAACTATGGTTCTCCCTCATACTTAAGTTTGGGCCCGGATCTTTAGATCAAGTCCTCACAGTTTCTGAATATAAAAGACTACCTCCATAGGCGCCCGCAAGGGGGAGCAAGATGGGTCAGTTGCCCCCCCCCCCTGGATTTCGGAACCAATTACCAATTCGTACCTTAGAAAAATATATATATATTTAAATATAAAATTCATAAAAACAACTTTATAAAAATGGTAGGTACATAGGTATGTATTTATCAAGTAGATTCGGGAGAGATCGCAGGAGGTTGCAATTCCTTCACTCACATTGATACTTGGACTGTATGGTATTTATACAAATTATAAAAATACACTAATACTATA
This sequence comes from Liopterus haemorrhoidalis, assembly GCA_963971575.1. Taxonomy (NCBI): domain Eukaryota; kingdom Metazoa; phylum Arthropoda; class Insecta; order Coleoptera; family Dytiscidae; genus Liopterus; species Liopterus haemorrhoidalis. The sequence continues at coordinate 86,739,234 of OZ020611.1, forward strand.
TTTTCTATAAATTGAAACCATATATGTAAGATATGTTAAGTTATAAATTTTGTTAGATTACAAATAAATGTAAGAAATAAAATGTTTAATCAGTTCCATTTGTTGTTTTATTATTCGCATAATATGTATATTTGTACTAAAATAAAAAAAATCAGCTGTGGCCGCCACAGGACCGACTGCCATCATAAAGTACTTGTATAAAATACATTCTAGCAGCAGAATAGAAATAACTTGATCTAATATTTTCTAACAGAGATATTATTTATTATGACCATGGAAACGTTACATATAAGTATAAAAAAATTGATACTATTTCTTAAAAAAAAAAAAAAAATTTTTTCGTTTCATCAAAAAACGTCTCCAATAAAAGTTGTTATTTATTGCTTTTATAGCAACTTTTGTTAAATAAATTTTTTCGAAATATTTTTCTGTTGTTAAACATTCGCAAAAATCTTAAAATCGACACGAGTAAACTCCCATTTTTAGTCAATCTATTTTTACCAAAAGTTGATCAATTTCTGCCATTGATGTCAAGAGGTTAAATATGAAGTTTCATAAAAATCCTTCTAGCCGAATTTGCTCTACACGTGTACACAGACGTCTGTCTGACAGACGGACGGACAGACGGATGGGCAGACGGACGGACAGACGGACGGACGGACAGATACAAAAAAAAACGATTGTTTATTATTATATTTTTGCTTTAGCAACTTTGGCTATTAGCCAGGATAGTTCTTATTTACTAAATCGATGATTTTTAACTATAGAGAACACATTTTTAATTAGAAAATATATGTTTATTCTCAACGGGGATCGTTCCCAGACCCGCCACGTGGAAAGCATTGTTCGAATATGACATCTATATCTATGTTTTGGTCTTGCCCCCCTCCTAGAATAATTTCTGCGGGCGCCTATGACTACCTCAAATCTTTCATCCCACACAAGTTAATAATAAATGGGGATCGTTAAATGGACATATTCCACCACTGTACTCAAAGCCAAGTATTACAAAGATTACAGTTCCACGACACGTGATAAAAATTAAGGAAAATAGCAGGACCAGTATGCGCACAATACACAACACAAAATGGCTAATGTAGTACAGTCAGTGCTCACTTATACAGTGACTGTGGAATAACAAAATAAAATAGAAAGTTAAAGAAGAACTGGAATTAAAAAATGATGAAAACATTTAACAGAAGATAAAGTAAGTGTTGATGTACAAGACACCTAGAAAGTTCTGACACTTAACAGATCTAGAGTAAAAAGGGGTACTGGTAGAGGGAAACTAAGATAAATTGTTTTATGTATAGTATTAAAATATTTACGACACATATGACATTACTTTGACAAATCCGCCATTATTTTAACAATTAATTATTATTATCAACATTTTCATATTTAATTAATCTATTTACATATTTTTTTAAAAATAATTAACTTTAACTTTAGTAATTTAACAGTTATCATAGAATAAATATATAAAATATTAAGTAAAAGTTTATATTGGTTTATAAATATAAACAAAAGCGGTGAAAGAGAAGGAAAACGCAAAAGGAAAAATGTAATTATTATTATGCAACTACTCTTACAGAACTGTACTGCGGGTAGCCTAGTAATCTTCTTGCCCATTAACAGCAAACGTATAAAATTCAGAAACTCTGTACCCTATATTATCAGGTAATCTGACAAATCTTGTGAACCAAGGAATCTTGCCAAATGGTAGTTCTTGCTCACATTTTTTAATAATTTCCATATCATTTTTTGATTTTTAGAAATTGTTGAAGTGACCTTTGACCAAAGTAAAAACTAAACTAACCAAACTATTTAGAAAGATGTTATTTACTATTTTGTAAATAAATGGTCGCCATTTTGAAATAAATTAAAGTACCAATTCCCTATGCTAGATAAAAAGTTGAAACAATTTCCGCTGAAACGGAAGTGATGCAGAATTCTTATTATAGTCCTTAAGTGGACCCTTTTGTCTAATTAAACTTTTCTTCTGATGAGTTTTTTGTATCTCTTTATCTCTTAAAATAAAGGAGTTATTCGAGGTGCGGCGTTTCAAACAAACACCCTGTATATTCATTATTAAACAATAATCTAACCATGGTAATTATTTATTACTCTTATTTCAATACCGTGAATTCAACAAATGTTGACCGGTTCATCTATAAGACCAGGCTTTCCAACAATGTATAACTCATTGCAAATAAACGTGTTTTTCTTTGTGAAATAAAATTGGAGACCTTACTTTACGGACAACCCTCGTAAATACCTACGAAATCCTAAAATATGTAATTATTCATATTTAACACAAATTTACTCGTTAATAAACTTGATTAAAAATAATTTACAGCATATTTCGGTGTTTATAACCAGTCTTCTTAAATCTGTTGTGATATTTAGTAATATAATAATTGATTTCTTTATTTATTTATACATATTTTATGAATTAACTCATATTAACAAGTAAACATTAATTTACTTATAAAAGAAACAAAACGTCATACACTTTCAGTCACTTAAGCAAAAGTTTAAAATCTTTCAGTCAAGTTATGGTAATTATAATGACATGACCCAAATATGAAAACTAGTCGGCTCTCTTCGAGTCAATTGCGTCAATTACATAATATCGGCTCGCCTGTGTTCGTGTATAATTGCAATAGCGACTCCCACTTGTCTCGGCCGCGGTAACTCTTATATCACAGCTCACTGGTTGTTGCTCAAACAAGCGAAATCTTCCTCCTAGTTCCCATTTACATGTTACGTACATTGACTGGTCTGGCTTGGCCTGGTTTACGCCCAAAATTCTGATGTAATCAGAATTTTTTTGTCTTATTTTAAGAACTGTGGTACAGAATATTAAATTTTTGATGTGTCAGAAATTTTCCTAGTATTTTTCAGAGAATTTATTTAGTATTTAGAATGCTATTGTTGATTTCTTTTTGGAAAATTATATAGTAACCAAAATATAGTTAAGAATGCGAATAGGCCACACGTTACTAACTCACAAACACATATTTGCCCACGAAGAACCCACCACTTGTGATCTATGTAACACGAAGATTACCATACAACATCTCCTGTTAGAATGCCCAAAATATGCTCAAGAGAGAAGAAACACTAACCTACCGCAAACACTGAAGGAAGCTCTATCACCTTCCACAGCCAAAGATGCCCTAAACTTCATGAAACAAACCAATTTATACAATTTAATTTAATATATGATTAAACCAACCTATATTATATGTATAGCTATTGTATATCATCTTTACTTATGTATATTCAACAATGTATATTAAAGTGCTAATAGTCGTTGTTACTGAAGCACAAAAAAAAAATAAAAAAAAAAAAAATATATAGTTAAATCAAGAATAAAAAGAAATTACACAAGTTAAGGTACGACTACAAATTTATTGAGGAGAGGACAAATGTCAAAATATAGATTTCTTACCTTCAGATAGATTTCTTACCTTCAGTCTGTCTTCTGTTGCTAGCTATACGAAATCTTGAATGATACTGACTCTTTGTTAAAGGATTTTCGATCAGTATATACTGATTATATTCATGATTTAGGCACGTATTTACTAATTAATTTTGGTTTTTTTTTTTACATAATAAGCAGGGCTCGGACGTTTTTAGGTAAATCTGCACTAACGACATTATTAATGAGATGTTCATAGACGTAGAAAAATTCACATCATAATATCAATAAATGGGTACTCGTTATCTAAAAACATTCCTGTCTTATTAATACAAATGCTACTACAATACATATGTTTTTCCATAATGTGCATTTTTAAATGCAATATCACTGTGAGATGTTATCATTGTTAAGAAATGTTATTAAAGAAAAACATTTCTTTTAATGCAAACGTCAAATAGATTCAAACCTGTAATATTTTGAACCGTTATTCAATCTGTATAAACTTTGCAAGTCCTATCAACTTTTTATTTTTCTTCTGAACTGTGAACAGAGCTAAACAATAATTCTTGTAGGTATTTAGATTTTGACTTTTTTACTTAAAGGAAATGGTCTATGACAACAAGCCTGCTACGATTCCAGAACTAAAAGAGAACATCAGACGTGCATTTGCTGAAATCGAACCGCATTTATTGGAAACGATTAAGGAAAACTTCGCTAAAAGAATGGTATCATGTCAGCGGAGTCGTGGAGGGCATTTGGCCGACATCATATTTCATAAATAATTGCCAAGTCTGTATTTTACGCTAATAACAATAAAATTCCGATTTTTCCAATATGTTGTGTTTTATTCGAAAAACAAATCCTAGAGTCCAAATTGGATCACTCTTTATTTTTCTATTTATTTTTCTTCTGAACTGTGAACAGAACTGAACAATAATTCTAATAGGTATTTAGATTTAGAGCATATACTTTCAAACATTTTTTTAATATATCGACTAATCAGTGGCGGCGCTAGCTCTTAAAATCTGGGGGGGGGGGGGGCAAAAAAATGTGAGTAAAATTTGGGGGGGGGGGGGTAGGAAATATTTTTTTATCGTTTACATATGAAAATACAAGTAATGACCTAAAAAAAAAGGTCCTCACTTCTAAAATATATTTTTTTGCAAGTATTTCTAAGGGGGCCAACTGGGGGCCAGAGCAACTTTCAGGGAGCCCCCCCCCCCGGACCCGCCGCTAGCGCCCCCACTGCAACTAATATTCACATTTTTACAATAATAATTTTTAAAATATATTTCTTTTTGAAATAAAATTTGTAGACATTTTTCTTATTATTGGTATTTATATATTAATTATTTTGGAGATTTTTAAATGGCTGAATTATATTTTTTGCAACAGATTTTAACAGAATATGGAATTACTGATCATTTTCAAGTTATTAACGAGAAACAACTGTTTTGTATACTTTGTAAACAATATATAATATGCACAAAAATAAATCGTTTAACTCAACACGTCAGTGGAAAGATATACAGAACTAACGTCGAGGGATTACAAGATAATTTTATACCGACCGGCGTAGCGTAGTGGTAACACATGAGCTCTGCATTGCTAAGGTCTCGTGTTCGAATCCCGTTCAGGCATGGAATGTTTTAAAGAATAAGAATTCTGTTGATTAAATACCGAAGCAGCAAAAGCCATAAAAATTAAAAAAAAAAAAAATAAGTGTCTGGAGACTTCGGCCTTTATTTAAATAATAAAATTGACACAGTTCTTCAGAGAAATCCAGACCTTCGTATATTAACACAAATTTATTCCGATGACTGCCACGATTTTTTAAAACAATATTTTAATCAATATCGAAATTATTTTTGCAGAGCCCCCGTCGTTACTTATGAAATCGAAAGAACTTTTTCAATATTTAAAAATATTTTTACGCCAAGCAGAAATAATTTTTCTAACGAAAATTGAGAAAAAGTCTGCATTATACAAGGGACTCAGGGATGGCTGCCATTTCGTGACGGATATTTTCTTTCAAATGCGCCAGTGAAGTCGATTTATTGGCGTAAACTTTAGATTTAAGATAACCCCATAGGAAAAAGTCCATAGGGGTTAAATCTGGACTGCGTGGAGGCCAATTTATGTCACCTCTCCGGGGGATCAATTTGCCTGAGAAAATTTCACGTACACGTGGCAGAGACATATTGGACGTGTGTGAAGTTGCTCCGTCCTGTTGGAACCATGTTCTTTGGTTATAGCCAGGAAAGTTTTGCAGTTCAGAAGTTGTACCAAGAAGTTGTCTAACATCTCCACATAACGCTCTGAATTCACTGTAACTGCACGCCCCCTTTCGTCTTCAAAAAAGTAAGGGCCGATAATTCCTCGCGCCGACATCGCAGCCCATACGGTCACTTTAGGCGAATGTAGGGGTTTCTGATGTTTGCGTTTCGGATTCGTTGCACTCCAGTAGCGGCAGTTCTACTTATTTACGTGGCCATTAAGATGAAAATGAGCTTCATCCGAAAACAAAATGTTGGTAAACGTTGAAAATCGCTCAATCACTTGATTTACGAAATTAAGCCTCTGAATGGCATCTTGGGGCTTTAATTTTTGCACCAATTGAATTTTATAGGGGTGCAGCTTTAGGTCTTTGTGCATAATGCGATGTAATGATGATCTATGCACATTTAAAGCACTTGCGCGCTTCCGAATTGAAAGGTTCGGGTTGTCACGAACAGACTGATTAACATTCTCCACGTTTTCTACCGTTCTTGATGACCTAGGTCGCCCGGATTTTGATTTATCCAGTGTTGTACCAGTCTCTTCAAACTTTTTAACCCAATGTCGAATGAGAGGAATGCTTGGCGCATCATTTAAGTGGCGAAAACCTCGAATACTGTAGAATTTTCTACGCGCTACAGTCGCCGAATCACCGTTTTTGTAAAACTCTCGCACGCATAACGCGCGGTCTGCTCCCGAGAAACGATCCATAGCGACTGCATTCCCAAGAGCCAGGCTACCGATTGACATAACCCCCGCGCCCCTCAGATACGTTGCGTTCACGCAGTAAGCTAAATAAATATAAAATTTCTTTTGAGACACCTTGTAGCTTGCAACTCTGACAAATTCATATAAGTTCATACAATTACCTTTTTATTAGGTGTTTCTTTTTTTCATATTTTTTATTAATATTTTCAAGTTGAAAACTATATATGAAAAACCTCAATGCGGTGACTATGTTACGTCTTCACAGTTAAATTTAATTGGAATGCAAGAGATTAGACTAATTATGACCGTATTAAAAAGTGATAAAGTATAAGTTTCGCATTTTACTAGTACGGCCATTAACAAAATTTATAGTTTTTATTGAAAAAAAAAAAACGTGCCGCTCGCAAGCGACAGTGTAGGATTAGGCCTAGCTATGTCCTATCTCTAATAATAAGTAACAATGAATTCAAATATTTTAATCCGATCATAAAACGTGACTTCATGTCATATATTAAATTATCGTGATTCCTCAAAAACAAATACTAAAATATTCTGATAAAAAATTTAATAAATTGTACTGATTTACAATGTTTAATGTTTGACTCTTCAGGACGGTTCATGAAAATGCTCGTTAAATTTTTAGTCAGTCAATACAGGCATCCATCGATTAGTGCGGTCCCTAGCTAGTAGTGCGGTAATTAGCTACCAGATTTTGTTAATTTTTAAATTATTTTATTAATTTTATTTAACTTTAAAATCGAGAGTCGAATGGAAACCGAACCGAAAACCGAAAACCGAAATTAACCGGAATTTTTAACAGAACCGGAACCGGAACGTAAAATTGCTCAACTTAAATACCGAAACCGAAACCGGGACAAAATGTTAATAACGGTTAATATCGGTTCAATTTTTTATTTTATTTTTTTCATTATATTAATTAATTAATCCCTTTCTTACTAATAAAACTTATTCTGACTGAGAAAAATCAGTAGCAAATTTGAAAAACATTAATGTGTCAATTAAACATGGATTTTTAATTTATTTTCATTTCAAATTTCAAATATTATTTTTACAACTGAATGAACTTTGATTTATTTCTTATTTATTTATTTATTTCTTTATGTTTTTTTTTTAAGAAAAGGCTTTGTGTTATTCCGTTTTCTTCTTTATAATATAGCGATTCTTGAAACTGTTATTTATCATTTTTATACGCGAAAAGTTCATATTATTTATAATTATTTATTAACGTTTTTCTTCTCTATAAGTGTGATTATATGAACTGTGTGTGATTAGGGTTGGATTAAAGTATTCTCACGCCCCGGGCAGACTCTTTATATGGCGCCTCTAGATTGCACAATTACGCAAAAATTTATTTGAAGTTACTAGCCAGCTGAACAAAAATTTTGTCGAAAATTAAGTTGTTCATTGCTGTCAAAATATTTGTTAAGCAAAAATAAGTCTTCAACCAAAATATTCAGCACTCCTTGCATCTGGCGCCACAGGAATTTGAATATCTTGACACCCCCTTAATCCAGCCCTGTGCCTTATTAATTGTTTTTTTTTTTTCGAACCGGAACCGAACCGGAACTGAACCGAAATTTTTAGACGAACCGAAACCGAAACTGGAACGAAAAACATTTACTTGGAACGTAACCGTAAACCGGAACGAAATAAATTTGGGTTCGACTCTCTGTTTAAAATCTATGTTTTCTTTAATACAGTTGATTAGGCTGTATTGTTCTCCGGTGTTTTTTTTTTTTTTTAATACGTTTTGCAATTTATTTTATTTATTCTGATTTAATGTGCTACTCGTACGTACGCATTAAATTATTATGAAAAATGTATAGAAATATTTGTCAAGGAAATAGTTTTTATTTGTTTGACAGAGATTATTTTGATAGACAAAAACGTTTTTCTTAATTTTTCATATTATTTACGAAAATAAAATAGATCTTTTAATATGGTTGAATAGTAGAAAAAGCTCTATTCAAAATTATCATAACCTATTATAAGTTCCATATGAAAAATTAAAATTAACCCGATAAACTGAAAACAGTACACGATAAAAAAAAAAAAATTAGATCCTCTGTAAAATCACGATAAAAAAGTGCATCATGTACAAATAAAAGTTCCTGAAAATTATGGATAAATTTCAACAGCATCTAGCTATTTACTCCGATGGATCGAAGATAAATAATAGAACTGGTGCAGCAGTACTGACTGAGGATAAAATCCAGCAATATCACTTAACTCCGACAACAAGTGTATTTACTGCAGAGGTATACAGCATTTTTCAGGCCCACCAAACAAATTCAAAATGATGAAGAAAACAAGAAATTTGTTATAATAACTGATTCGTTAAGCTCAATTGATAGTTTGAAACAATACTACAAAACTGTAGTATACAAAACTGTATACTAAAAACAATATAACCCAAAAAATTCAGGACATGATGCACAACATTATTAGAGCCAACAAAGAAATAACAATACTCTGGATCCCATCTCATTGCGGAATCGAGGGCAATGAAGAACTAGACAGAGCAGCCAAACTTGCAATTAACACCTCGCAAATAAACACACAGATTCCACAATATGACATTTAGAACATGATAGCTAAAACTAGAAGAATAGGACGAAGACTGGCGCTAGATCAAAAACAAAAAATTAAGAAAAATAAAACAAAATACAAGAAAATGGCAAACAGTTAACAAAAGAAGAGACCAAATAATTTTAACTAGGCTGAGAATAGGTCACTCAGCATTGACATAAATTCATTTTACAGAAGACTAACCCTATTAAATGCAGTACCTGTAACATACATCTCACTGTGGAACATGTACTTATTGAATGCCCACAGTACAGCAGAGAAAAAAGACGGCATAATATACCAGACACACTGAAAGAAGCTCTATCCAACAAGTTAGAAACAACTAACTGAAATATCTGGAGGACATCTCGCTCAAAAAAGGAAATAAAAATGTTAAGAACTGTTAAATTTGTCATTCATTTGTCAACTTAATACAATATACTTTTATTTACATTTGTCAACTTGTAGTAGTTGATGTATTCGTAAATATTTAATTTAAAAAAGTACCCCAAGAAAGTGCACACCAAAATCACTTAATATTTTAATTTTGGAAGTTATGAACAAAAATTAAAAACCGGAAAATTTACATTTTGGTTCATATCTAGTAACCTATGTATTTTTTTAGGAAAACAAAGACATCGTTAAAATGGTCTCTAAATGCCGCATTTAGAACCAAAGTTGCCGCAACTTTGGTCTAATTTAAGCGACTTCGTAGCTCTTACCATTCTCGAGATCCCCATGCATAACAAGTTATTTGGGACACCGTGTATACGTAAATGCAGCACTAGGGATGGGAAAAAAACATCGATGTTTGTTTTAAAAACATCGATGTTTTTACCATCGATGGTCAGCTGGCGATAGTATCGATAAAACATCGATGTCTACTACCGATGTCGATGTTTAAACTTTGAAATTCGAAAACTACCGCTAGAGGCGCTGGAATCTTAAAAATTTAATTTTTATTAAAATTAGTACACAAAATATAAGCGCCATCTATTGTGATATAACAATACTAATAGTGTTAGTTCTTATTCTTCTTAGCAGTTAACAGAATACGAAAAAATAAGAAGAAACTTCTTATTTTTACAAACAATGCAAACGACCAAAGACGCCAACACACTTTTTCTTTTTGAGTCTTGTTGACACTTTCCCAGTTGTTATTCCTCCAATCCCTGGATTTTTGTAAGTTGCCATTAGCTATTTTTTTTAAATATTGAAGTTGGCTTTTCCTGAACAAAATGATCAAAAGCTTCAATTAATCTGTAAAAGTAACTAGAATTGAAAATCTAGTTCCGCCTAAACCAGCGATCGGGGAACCGGGGTAAATAACCCCAAATGGGGTAAAAATGAAATTTTTGGGGGTAATATGGAAATTTTTCCAATTTGCTATTTTATAAACGTGTTAGTAGCGCACTAAGGAAAAGGGCGCTGAGGGGCTTGTCTCAGGGGCGCTATTGCGAAGGTGATGATCTTTTTTTTTCGCGCTCATCATTTAGATTTTGGGATTTGAGGACTTTTTTTTTTTGCTCGTCATTTGGATTTTGAGAGGTGATGACCTTTTTTTTTTGCTTGTCACTTAATTATTTTTTTTTACAAGCCCGTGGGGTAACGTCGGTGTAAAGAAATATATCTTTGGGTAATGGGTAAAAATGTTCCCCGACCCCTGGCCTAAACCAAAGGAACAGACTTTATTTCAACTTAAAAAAGTATAAAAATAATTGTGTATGACAGTGTTATTTTTATGTTAAATAATATAAAATTAACATTAAGATTACTATATTAGTATTGTAATAAAATCCAATATTTCATTTTAGAAATGTAAAAATAGTAAGGTCTGTTCCTTTGGTTTAGGTGAAACTAGATTTTCAATTCTAGTTATTTTTACCGATTGATTGAAGCTTTTGATCATTTTGTTCAGGAAAAGTCAACTTCAATATATAAAAAAATATCTAATGACAAATTGAATGAAAATTGAGGTCAGTTCCGCCTAATCGTTTGGAATAGACTGTAGGTACAAATTAGGATTATTATATTGGGTATAATAATGTTAATGTGAAATTAATTACTATTAAAAAGGAATATTTCTATTTCAAAATCTAATAAATGCTATTTGTTACTCTTTTCGTATTTTATCTTTACATTATTAAATAAAACCTATATAATATAAATAAATAGCTTTTTTTAATATTAATAAAACATCGATGTTTCCGATACATCGATGTTTTTCCTTCGATGTTTTTTCAACATCGATAGTAAGCGCCGATGTTAACATCGATGTTAAACATCGATGTTTTGCCTTCGATGTACAACCCTATGCAGCACTGCACATGAGTGGCGGTTTCTTGGTAAAGGCTTTCAAGAGCTAGTGTGCTCAACTACCAGAAAATCTAGTAAGTATTAACGTACACGAAATCTAGAAATACTTTACACTTAAACTCAACCTGAGTGCGCAGAAGAGACAGAAATTTACTTCTCCGAAAAGAAGTTTGTATCTAAATATCCCTCTTTTGATAGATTTAACCGCAAAAATAACCATATTGTCAATTTCCCTAATGAGTATTTGACGTGAGAGTATGCACAGAAAATGATAATAATAATCTAGTAGCAAAAACGAAACCACATGAAAGAGAACTGGCAAAAAGTGGCACCTAATACCAAAAAAATATTCACGCGACCGCACAACATGTGTGCGTGATGTGCGTTTGATGCGTGGATGATGTAACGGGCAGCGGGAAAATCAACACAACAGAAAGTACAGTGCCGGACTATACAGAACTACATTCAGCTATATATACAAAAGATCTGAAAAATTAATCTTCGAGCATTTTTACAAGTTAAAATTAATGGTGTGCCGGATATCTATATACGATCAGCAAAAAATAAAGATCAGTTCCGGGTCCGTATCCGTTTTTCTAAGGCGGATCTTAAACGGATATCATATACAAAAACTGGAATTATTTTTCATATAAGCTTGCGTCTAAAAATGCTCCAGGAGGAGTTAATTTTACTCTGGAGTTTAAGTTGATGTTTAGTTGAGCATCACATTACTTGCTGGTGATTTTGAATTCAACTAATTCGTGTGTCAGATGGTATGTTTTTGTTTGTGTAATCCGTTCAACTGTTAGAATGCAGTATTGCTCTTATGGCAAATGATAGTGGTGTTGCCACAGGTTGTAAAAGTGTCAAATATGTCCAGTGGCGTATCCAGGACTCATGGTTACGGGAGACACTTATGATGCTTATCTATAAGAAGGGGGGGGGGGGGGTAGGATCGCGGGTCTCATATATCCCGCATCATAATTATTTGTGACCCGTCAAGGAAAAACGGATCAAGCTTACATGAGGTCCCTGGCTGAAAATTTCACGGTTTTGTAGGTATTCAATAAGTGTAAGAACCCAACATAACACTGGATGTCTAGGAATATTTGTTCTATAATCATATCAAAATCAACAAATTTTTGATAATCATTTTTATTCTCTTATTTGAGTACTCAGCTTCCATTTAATTTTTTAAACAAAATTTATATAATTTTCCAAAAATCTCAGCATTTTTTTCAATTTGAGAAACGTATTTCCCACTATTAACAATGTGTTATTTGTTTATAAGTATTTCTTTACTAGTGTGTGTGGTGTTCAAAACTCGGTCCTCAGCTGTTAAATATGTCTTATTTTATTTTTATTTCAAAAAAAGATACACACTACCTTATACCCTTTTCACACTAGAACTTTAAGATCGGATGTTAAAGTGAATGTGTCTTTAAACGCTAATGCGAAAACGTATGACCTCGTCTTAATACAAGCGATGTTGAAGACAAAGATCTGCGTCTTAAACATCGTCCGCATTGCCAACATAATTTCTATTATAAAAAAATACTCTTTGAATTTGTGCTATCAAAATTTTGTATTATCGTAAACAAGAATACTGTATTATATCGACGTTATAAGAAGTTTATACTTATTGTTATAATAAAATTATTTATTTTAATAATGTGTTTAATAAAATACAGAGCTACAATAATTGAGATAAAATGTATCGACTTACATATTAATACAGGTGTAATATATTCTTTATTGTAGAATGAAATGAAATATCCATATTTGTTTATAATAATTTAAAATGTGCGTCTGTGCAGACAGTTCAAAACTGGTAATTTCCTGACTGTAACTTAAGGACAAAATTACTGTAGCTGTTGACAGCAGCGGAGATTTAAACATCAAGTGTGAAAGCAAACCGATGTTAAACATCGGTGAACTTTAAGTTCACTCGTCTTAAAGTTCTAGTGTGAAAAGGGTATTAGCCATAAATACAAAAAATCCATGATATTATTAGTCGAATTAAAAAAATAATAATATTTCAAAAACGTAATCGGATCAAAAATTCCTCTCGTACGTTTCCGGCTCAGATCAATGTATATTACCTGTAATTTTTTCAGATTTTTAGTTTAACCCTTTTGGGTAAAAGGGGGTGGGAACTTTTTTAGCACATTTTTCACTAAAATCGTGTTAGAAGAAACGAATTTAAAAAAATTAATTCACGTTCCTTAATCTACGTTTAAAGAGCTTTCTTTTGATACCATACAATAATTTTTTAAAAAAATAATAATTTTTTTCAACGACAAAAAAAAATAAAAAGTCGACATTTTTCGAGAAACTAATCTGATCAAAAATTACTGTTGAACTATTCCGGTTCCTATCAATATCCCAAGATTTTTAATTCAACCCTTCTGAAAGGTAGGGTTGGGGATAAAAGTTTTTTTACATATTGTTTGCGAAAATCCTATCAAAAACGTAGAGTTTTCAAAAATAAAATTTTGCTGGTCTAATCACGTATTAAGAGGTTTTATTTGATACCCCACACATAATTTAAAAAAAAATATATTTTTCATTAATTAAATATTTGTTTATATTTACCTGGGGATGTGTTTTTTTGTACTCTCAGTATTTTTCCAATATGTGGGTCAAAGAGTTGTATAATCATACCAAATTTCAACTTTCTATGTTAAGCTATTTGGCTACAATTTCTACCGTACAGATAGACAGACAGACAGATGAGTGACGTTATAAGGGTTTTTTGATGGTCATACCTACAAAACCCTAAAAAAGACCATATTCTAGTCATAACTACGTAGCTGGTAAGCGCATATAATAAACGAAATACAATTTGATAATATAGATCAGTGTTTCTCTATATTATTGGCATCATGGATCTCCTGTAATGTTTTTTTTTTTTTTTGAAGTTGGCGGACCTCTATCAATGTGGTCCATAAATACTTTCTAATATAATATATGCACTTGACTCGCCATTGACACTTTTCCGCATTATATAGTCCCGATCTTGCGCCAAGTGATTATTTTTTTTTATTCTACCGTCTCAAGAAGTTTCTGTGTGGTAGACAACGAAATGAAAACAACAGTGAGAAATTGGATGTTTTTTTTTTTGACAAACTTATCCAGAAAATCTATCTAAACTGTCTCAATATTCTAAATGGTGACTATGAAAAATCATAAGTAATAAGATACCTCTTCATTTACGAGGGATGTTTCCTAAATTCTGGGAATTGTGTTATAATTAAATTACGCAGAACTTATAGGCAATGTTATTGGTGCCAGACAAGTCTTGACATGTTTATGCAACTATCAAGTGCAATATTGTTCAGTCTGATTTAGGTGTTCGACTGATATAGACGCGTTTTTATAGCACTGTTTTTGTAACCATGGAAGACGCAGCAAAATCTCAAAGAGCAATAATTTTCTTTTTGTGGAAAGAAGGTGTGAAAACATCAGAAATTATTCAGCGTCTGCAAGGAGTATTTGGTGAGTCTGCAGAATCCAAAAGTACTGTTTATCGGTGGATCGATCGTTTTAAAACCGGTAGAACATCAGTAGAAGACGATCCACGCAGTGGGCGTCCAAGCACGTCGGTAAATGAAAGAAACATTACTGCCGTCGAAGACCTACTGAAAGAGGACAGGTGAATGACTATTCGTCAAATTAGTGTGCGCCTAGGGATAGGTACACGACAAGTTCATGACATCTTGCAAGATTGTTTGGGCGTTAGCAAGGTTTCGCCGCGCTGGGTGCCAAGACTGTTGGGACCAGAACAGAAACTCAATAGGTCTGATACTTAAAAAATAATTATTAAAAATTAGTTTATCGTTGGGATAAATGTATTCAGTTAAATGGAGATTATGTTGAAAAACTACATTGTAATATTGACGAAAATTAAGTTAGTTAGTTAAATATTTTTGGCGCACAGCAACAAAGGCTATTTGCGCCTAACGCAGCCCATCTAAATGACTACACTACATATTGAAAACAATAAATTAAACAATTAATAAATAGATAAAATCCATAAAATTACACATACTCAATAAAAGAAATCTTGCACAGACAAACACAAATAAATAAGATAAAAAGTCTGTTCGAAAATTTGAACAGACTCAGGGTGATGGTAAGAGGCTGTAAAGTGGCCAATTACCATCGAATATCACAGTTAAGAAATAGAACACATTAAAATAAGGTGCAAGACTTCACACATAAAACAGTAAGTTCGATTCTGTCAGGAAGAGTATCAGCCTGTCCATGAGTACTCTGTCGTCACCTAAAGCAACTGACAGGTCATAGCACAGGCCTAGCCTCTCCCTGATATCCTCGAACTGCGAACATTCGGTTAAAAAGTGTAAGACAGACAAATCTGTGTTACACGTCTCACAGATAGGGGCTCTTCACCTTGAAGGAGGTGCCCATGGGTCCACCAATAGTGACCTATACGAAGGCGTGTGATGGCGATTTCCTCCCTGTGGTTAATCCTGCAGGAAGAACCCCATGGTTTAACGTCTCCTTTAATCTGTCTCAACTTAACATTCTGTATGCTGCTCCACTCATGTTGCCACATGGCTAAAACAAGATGTTTGCGTCATCTGGAAATATGAAAGTCACATCAATCATAGGTCTGTGGGAGGCGGATTTTGCAGCTACATCAGCCGCTTCGTTGCCTTTAATACCAACATGTCCCGGTATCCAAAACAGCTCTACCCTCACATTATGAGCATTCAGATTGTAGAGTAGCAACCGGATCTTTAGTACAAGAGGATGCACTCGATCTGGATCTTGGATACTGTTCAGAGCGCTCAGCGAGTTGACGAAAATTAACAAAATAATAAAAATTATAGCTAACTTCCCAGAACTTTGGAAACATCCCTCGTAAGTATTCCATACTTTGTGACGCTCTGACATACTTATGACTCGACGCTTCGCGACTCGTTTTCAAACTTCGACGCGTGAGGCAAAATCATGCCTTAATGGCGAACTTAGTTGATTACGCAACTCACGGATATATGAATATGTTGAAATAGTTCGACAGTCGCGATGGATTTTTCGAAATTTCAAAGGGCTACATATCTGTCCAAGAATGTCAAATTTTAACTTTTTAGATCCAGCGGCATTTTTATAGAGAGATAAGAGGATTGGTTGAAACTTCACGATGCTAGCACCCATAGTTCTCTTCAAAAGTAGTTACTATTTTTTCGTCCGGCAAATTTATCTATAGATATAATAAGGAAATGTTTTATACCCAGATAAACTGTAAATATTTATAAAGGAACTGTCATTATTTATCAAATAAGTCATAAATGAACCGGGACTTCTGCGAATTAATTAAAACCTGACATATTTATCACCGACCTTTTGAACGGAGATTCGGAATTAAAGTTTAACATACACTATTTTATCTGCTAACCGGATTTCATAATATTTCCACATATGATAACATTTCAGGAATTTTTTAAACATACTCAAGTCACATTTATATTTAATTTTAGATGCAGGGGCGTACCTACCGGGGTTGCAATGAAATACGGTGTCCTCGGTGTGGGTATCACGTTACCCACATAAATGTTTAAAAACATATTTCACAATTTTGCATTATGTTTATTTTTAAAATATTTAAAACATGTTTTGACCGTTTTTTTAAATTGCACCCCTAAAGGGATAAATTGGTATTTTTTATTCGATAGAATGTCCTCCAGACCTACAAACATAAATTGTGGGCAGTATATCCCTTTATATTATAAGCGTAGGTTTTACCCATAAAGGGGTAAATTGGTATTTTTTATTCCATAGAACATCCCTTTAACCTAGAAACATTAAATTCCGATAGCATATTCCTTTCATGGCGTAAGTACCCAATAAGAAGGGATTTTTCGAAATTCGTCCCCCGAGAGTGTGAGAAGGGGTAAAATGCTTTTCCAGAGGTTTCTCAAAATCTCTTAGACCCGATGAGATATCGGTTTGGTTTTGGCTTGCAAAGGTTACCCATATACATGTACAAAAACACAATTCAGAATTTTACCCTAATCAACCCGGGCCGAATCTAGATTCAGAGTGAATTCTAGAACTCTTCGTATCTCCTATGTTTGTTGTGTTATAACATTCTTTTTTGGCTTATAGATGTCTTTTTAAATTACTTAGAAAGCGTATTGACCGTACATTTTCATTTCTCCGCTGAAAGGATAAATAGGTATTTTTTTATTGGACAGAACGTCCTTGCACCTAGAAAAATGAAATTCTCGGAGTATAATCCTTCCAGGAGCACCTAAGCAGAAGAATTTGCAACACACCTTAAGGTGAATACGGGGCAGGTTATAGGCTATATTTTATTTCAGAATTTTGATGTAGAAGTTTTTAGGGGTGAGAATGAAAAAAATTGTTCTATTCGGTATAGATAACTCTAAAACTATCATAATCACTTTGAGTTTCTTAGTTAGAAAGACTTTAAAAAACTGACGAAAAGCTACCTCTACCCAGGCCCAGATAAAGGGGGGGCTAAAAGGGCCATTTGGCCCGGGCACCGGGGGCTCCAGGGGCCCCGGCACTCTGAAAATCACTTGTATTTTACATAAATTATATAAATAAACGGAGGGGTATGGGGCCCCCGAAATGTTGTTTGGCCCGGGGCCCATTGAAGCTCTCTCAGGGCCTGCCTCTAGATATATTTCAATTTTTGAGGGCAATTAATCTGAATTTTGTCAAATGTCTTGAAATCTTTTCCGCAGTAATTTAGTCTATGAAAATTACATAAAAGTCTTCTTTGAACATTATGAATAAAAAAAAAAAAAAAATGTAAATCGGTGAACCTGAACCGAAATAAAGACAAAAGTAAATATTAATAATAATACAATTACTATGTTTTTATTTCACTTTTTATTAAAATATTATAAGAAAAACAAAACGACTAGTTTCGTCTATTACGACATTTTCAAGTAAATATACAAACTTACATCTACGTATATATAGATACTCTACTAGGATAAGGATGATAGTGGGGGGTGTATTTTACAATTTTAGGTTTAATAAAGGGGAGGTATTTAAGTCTAATTGTTCATTTAATATATTTTCAGGATTTTTATGTTTAAATTTATTTCTAGGGCTTCCAGAAGAGACAGTTTTTTGTCCTTATTGCATAGATGTAGCACTTTCATAACCATTAATTGGGGAGGGCTGTGGCCAGTGGCACTGGCCACAGCTAATATATTAAATGAACAATTAATTAAATGCCAATATATTAAATGAACAATTAGACTTAAATACCTCCCCTTTATTAAACCTAAAATTGTAAAATACACCCCCACTATCATCCTTATTCTAGTAGAGTATCTATATATACGTAGATGTAAGTTTGTATATTTACTTGAAAATGTCGTAATAGACGAAACTAGTCGTATTGTTTTTATTTATAATATTTTAATAAAAAGTGAAATAAAAACATAGTAATTGTATTATTATTAATATGAATCTTCACAAAGTAACGACCTACACCATCAACTATATTAAAGACAAAAGTGTTAAAATATTATAATTTATTTTATAATTATTCTATTAGTATTTCAATTCCGCAGCCTTGAAAATCTTAGACTGTGGAAGGACGGTGAGAGTCGAACACTTACATTTCACATTTCCATTCAGACTAATGCTGCGTTCACAATCTCGAAATTAGAAATTAGAATTACTCAGAATTAACGTAAATGTTTGTTATACGTTAAGTGTACGTTATCTTTCACATCTTTCTAAATTAATACTTATACTTATAAATTAAAATTAAGAGTTTGAAAACTAAAAATTTCTACGTTAATTTATTGACGCATGCGCAGTAAGCATTTGTCTTAATAAAAGCTTCTCCTTTGACTCTTTGTTACTAGACAATGACACAATTATCAGTGACTCCGAAATATGGTTTACAAGCAATAAGCTAACATTAAACACCAACAAAACTAAAAAAAATGTTGATGTCCACTAAAAAACACGATTTTGACAATTCTCCGGCAGTCAAATTTTTGGGTATCTATGTAGATCCTGTTCTGCAATGGAGCCAACATATCAATCAGCTTTGTGTTCAACTCAAACTTCACATATTTTTTTAGACACCTCTATAACTCAGTCTCTTACCAGCATACTTCGGACTCTTCCAATCTGCAATGATCTACGGGATTCTAGTTTGGAGCCACTCAACCCAAGTTAAAAGAGTATTCAGCTTACAGCGAAAAGTTATAAGAATTATAATGGGTGTTTCATATAGAGAAGATTGCCGAGAAATATTCGCTAAATTAAAAATAATAACTTATCCGGCTGTTTACATCGTTCACTCTGCACTCTTTGTTCATAAGAACCAATCCAATTTTACCACTCATGATCAAATACACAAATACAACACTAGAAATAAGAACAATATATGTCCGGAATTTCTAACACTTAACAGGACACGAAACAGTGTAAACTTTTATGCAATTAATTTCTACAACACTCTACTGGATGAGTTTAGGTTGTTTCCATTTACAAAATTCAAAAATGTACTAAAGAAGATTCTAACATCATATCCAATATATGTATATGAAGAATTTTTTGCCCTAAATTTTGAGTCATTAATGAACGCATAACTCATATTTTTTCTGAAGTTACTTTGCTGCTCAGTTTCAAAACTAAACATGTAAACCTGAAAGTAACAGACTAGTCGTATACATTTACAGGGTGTTTGTTTGAAACGGGGCACCCCGAAAATCTCCTTTATTTGTAAAGATACAAAAAATCTTCAGAACAAAAGTTAAACTAGACAAAAAGGCCCATCTAAAGGTTACTATAAGAATTCTGAGGCACTTCCGGTTTCACCGGAAATTATGTCAACTTTTGATCTAGCATAGGGAATCGATAATTTTATATTTTTTTCCTAAAAGTACATTAAATTCTCTTTACAATGACACCAAAAAGTCCTTTTTTTATGTTAACCATTTCAAAATGGCGACCATTTATTTACAAAATAATAATCAACATAAGTTTTACAAAGTTGAACGTAGCAAGCTTTGAAAACAATAAAAAAAAGAAATAAAATATCTCTAAAATAAACTGTTATAACTAATTATTATATGAAATAACATGAAATAACTTAAATTTTAATTTTTTTACATTTGTAATTTTTTTTTTTTTTTTTGAAAAATAATTTTAAAAAGTAATAGTTTTTTTTTTCTAAATAGTCAAATAGTTTATTTTAGAGATATTTTGTTTTTTTTTTTTATTGTGTTCAAAGCTTGCTACGTTCAACTTTGTAAAACTTATGTTGATTATTATTTTGTAAATAAATGGTCGCCATTTTGAAATGGTTAACATAAAAATATGATTTTTTGGTGTCATTGTAAAGATAATTTAATGTACTTTTAGGAAAAAAATATAAAATTATCGATTCCCTATGCTAGATCAAAAGTTTCTTATAGTAACCTTTAGATGGGCCTTTTTGTCTAGTTTAACTTTTGTTCTGAAGATTTTTTGTATCTTTACAAATAAAGGAGATTTTCGGGGTGCCCCGTTTCAAACAAACACCCTGTATATATATTTTTTATATTGAATTATTTATATTTGCTCACTACTTATTTGTATTTGTATTATGAACACTACTTAATTTCTACGTAAAAATTTAATGTTAAGTACTAATTTCACGTTAATTAAAATTTCTAATTTCGAGATTGTGAACCCAGGATAACGTGCTGAAACATTTTTCCACTCGCAAAATTCCAGCGTGTGAGTTTTTCGAAGGTTGTCTATCTAAAGGCGTACTGACTAGAGCCTTTGTGCGCGCACGAACGCTGTGCGCGTAAAATTTCTCACTTTTACGGGCACGAATGCTATCCGTAGCTTGTTGGTCCCACCGATAAGATTAAAAAACTTGTGCGCTCAATGTGCGCTCGGGTTTATGCAGTCATATAATTGTGCGCGTAAAAAATGTGCATTACGATGCATGCGGTCGTTAAGGCAACAACATTACTTTTCGCCATCGTTGACACTACTTAATCATTATTAATAAATATATGCGTGGATATAACTGAAATAAGTGGAGCGAGATTTTACGCACACAAATAAGAAAGTTGTGTGTACAATTTTCAAAATTTCATTCAACAATCAAGTCAGTACGCACCTTAAACAAGAAGGGATTACGTGCGTGATCATGTTTTTAATATTACGTCTTTGATATCATTACAGCCAACATTTTTGCACATCATCTTTCTAGCTTAATTTATAAAATACTTGAAATTACAGTAAAAGATAAAAAAAATATCCTTATTATAAGAAAAACTTGAATCTCATATGGTACAAAATTGTCAAACCGGCCCTGAATTAAAAAACGTCCACGAAACCAGCATAAAACCTGTAATAACCATATCCGAGAGATGGCGGTATGTTATTAAAATCTCCGGTATACCTGTCCATTGGGCAGGGTGATGGCGAGAGGGAGGGCGTGAGCGGAGAAGAGATCAAGAGAAGCGGAAGTTGGTAACTGGTTATGGCAATCAGCGGCCGGCGAGCCCGAAGGACAAGAAATAATGACCTGGCACGGTCCGAGCGGCAGAGGAAATGTGTCGTCGTTGCTAGAGTGCCTAGAGATTAACAGGACGAACAAGAACGGCCCAAGAAGAAGGCGGAGAAACATATAAAAACAATATCCGTTCCGTATCATTGGCCTCTGGGTTCATTACAGTGAGGTGGCTAAAGAACTCACTACACTAATCGAATTCTTTACCTTACTTCCATACTATCGTAATAATATTTCTCTTGACCAGCACTGAAAAGATTACATTTATTTATATATATATTTTTGTTTCTTTTTAACTACTTAATTATTATTTTTTTATAATTTCTTTATTTATTTTTTATTTATATATTTGATTTATGACACCATTTGACGCCCAGAAACAACGTTTAATTGGACTAGTACAGTGGTATTCAACCTGTGTTCCGCGGAACCCTGAGGTTCCGTGGAACGTTTTCAGGGGTTCCGCAACTTTAGTTAAATGGTTTGGTTGTTTTTAGGGTTTTGTAGGTATGATCACAAAAAACCCTTATAACGTCACTCTTGTGTCTGTCTGTCTGTTTGTCTGTCTGTCTGTCTGTCTGTTTGTCTGTCTCTCTGTCTGTCTCACTGTCTGTGTGTTTTAAAATTTTGAGTGGGGTATCAAATAAAACCTCTTAATGCATGAATACACAAAAAAAAAAATTGAAAAATCTTTTTTTTTATGGGGTTTTTGTCAATATTATGACAAAAATCTTTTGTCCCCCACCCTATCTCCCAGAGGAGTTGAACTAAAAATCTGAAAAGAACCCAATAATGTACATTGATGGGAACCGAAATAGTTGAACAGGAAATTTTGATCAGACTGTTTTTTCGCAAAATATTGTTTTTTTGTGTCGTCGAAAAAAAATATTTTTTTAAAAATTTATTGTGTGGTATCAAAAGAAATCTCTTAAGACGTAGATAAAGGAATGGAAATTAGTTATTTATTATTTTTATTTTAATATATTTTTTTTCAAAAAAGTTGTTACTTTTTAACTCTAAGGGGTTAAATTAAAAATCTGAAAAAATTCTAAGCAATGTTTATTGCTATGAACCGGAAACGTACGAGAAGAATTTTCGCTCCGATTTCTTTTTCGGCAAATATTACAGTTTTTTTGTTTTTGAAAAAAATTTTTTTTTTTTAATTAGAATTTTATTGTGGGTATTTTAAATGGAAGCTCTTTAAGAAATACATTTTATTTTGACTAAATTTGCCAAGCATTAAGATTTTCGTTTAACCCTTTGTTGCCGGCAGTCAAAAATAATTTCAAATTAAAAATTATTTACAAGTTTTATAAATGGTACTGTTAAAAGAAAGCTATATATGCAATTATTATTTTATTATTTCATCCCTCCTCTTAGTTACACCCCCGGTACTTGCAAGTACCGTTAGGCTGTGAAGAGGTAATTTTAGAAGAGAAAAGCGATTATATTATCTTGTTATTTTACGTATTTATTTAATTTTCATTTACATTATGATAATCACAAAAACAATTTTTCTTATCATTACAACATAAATGAATTTTGCATGTTGAACAAATAGAATACAGTCTAGACTGCACTCCATTTATGCTGCAATTTTGTAACATATAAGAATAAAGTAGGGGATTCCCCAGACCATAACCCTGCTAGCTTTATTTTCTGACGTATCTTATAGTACACAATGGTACTTTGATACACCGTCTAGCAAAAACGATAATTCTTATTATACATAGAAAGTAACGGGCGAAAATCAACTGGGTACTTATAAGTACCGTCAGACAACAAAGGGTTAATATCTTAGCTAATAAAAAACTGAAATTAGGTAGGGTAGTTCCTATTTTCAAAAATGAGGATGATAATTTAGAGTCAAACTACCGTCCGATATCAATAATACCAACTTTTTCTAAAGTTTTTGAAATAATTTTCAAAAGTAGACTAACCTCTTTCATATTTTCAAACAACATCTTAAACAATAAACAGTTTGGTTTCCGACCTAATATGAACACCACCCAAGCAGCAACCGAACTTATAAAATTCGTCATACAAGGCTTTGAAAATCATGAAGTTACCCAAATAACGCTATGTGATCTGTCAAAAGCGTTTGATTGCGTACCTATCTTACCTAAGTTACTATTAAAAAAACTTGAGTCGTACGGAATTCGCGGCGTAGCTAATTCACTCACTGAATCCTACTTAACGAACAGATCGCAGTTTGTAACACAAAATGATATTTCCTCATCGATAACAAATATCAAAGACGGGAAAAAATCAAGGAACTATTATTGGTCCTTTATTGTTTATATTATACATAAACGATCTACCAAAATATTTTTCCTCTGGCAGTTCTGATCTCATCCTATTCGCAGATGACACCACTATATTATCCAGACATTCCTCTCCTGAAGAACTACACCAAATATCCGAGCAGTCGATGAGCAAAGCCAAAGATTGGTTTGCTGCCAATCTCCTTACCCTAAATGAGAATAAAACTTATAATTTAATATTCGCGCTAAACCGGAACATAGCCACCTATATCACTTTTGGCGAACCAGTCAAATTCTTAGGCTTAATTATCGATGGCCAATTAAATTGGGAACGACATATTGATTTTCCTGCATCTTCGTTAAGGAAAAATAATTTTGCGTTGAGAAAACTTAAATCGTGTGTCTCATACGAAACATTACGCATTTTTTACTTTGCCACTTTCCAGTCACGTGTGTCTTATAGCATATTACTCTGGGGTGGTAGCAGTTTTCTTGAGCGTATCTTTAAAATACAGAAACAAGTCATACGAATAGTGAACAATGCGCCCTACAGGGCTCATTGCCGCTCATTGTTCACTAAATCGAATATAATGACTGTTTATAGTTTATTTGTATTTACCTGTCTGATATATGTAAAGGAAAATCAATCTAACTTTGCAAAAATTTATATTACTCTCAATTACAACATCCGGAGTAAATGCAATCTAAGGCTACCAAAACTCAGATTAAGTAAATCTAAAAATGGTACGTATCTAGCCGCAATCCTTTATAATCATTTACCAGAGGAGATCAGGGTTTTAAACATAAAGAGCTTTAAACTCAGAATGAAATTCATATTGACGGAAAACTGTTTTATATCATGTAAGTGTCATATATCATCAATTTTATACTATCGACTTTTCAAAATATTTTAATTATTAACTAACTTCATTTTAATATATTGTAATGTCATTGTAATCTGTGTCTATTGTAATTTTATTTAAATTGACATGTATGTAATTTGCACTTGTGTAAATATTTTTTCATAATGTACATAAAACCAATAAATTATTATATATAGTTTAGCTCTGCGAGCCTAGCAGGCCCAGGGCTCGTTCTGTAATTTTCTTCCACTTCCTCTTGTCCGTCGCTTTCTCTTTCCATCCGGTTATGTTCATCCTTTTTAAATCCTCTTCCATTTCTTCTTTCATCGCTCCCTTGGCCTCCCTATTCTCTTTTTCCCATCGATAGTGCTGACTAGTAGTTTCTTTGGTAACCTATCCTGTGGCATTCTTACTATGTGCCCTATCCATCTAATTCTTTGTGTTTTAACTACTGCTATCATGTTTGCGTCCTTATACAGTTCTCTTAATTCTTGATTTGTTTGTCTTTCCTACATGTCACCTACTTGTTTCCCACGGAAAATTTTCCTCAATACTTTTCTTTCCCATATCTCAAGTGCCCTTTGTTCCGCAACTCTCAGTGTCCATACCTCGCTTCCATATGTCACTATAACTGTTTTATAAAGCCTTAACTTCAATAGTAGTAACTTAGTAGTTCATTTAGTCCTTGTAAACATCGATTCCCTGCTAATAGTTTTGCTTGTATTTCCTCTTTTATTTCCGGTTTTCTCGTAATAACAGTTCCCAAATAAGTTAATCTATCCACTTCCTCAAAATTGCAAATTTTTCCTTCGTTAGTTTGAATCGTTAAACTAGTACCTCTAACAAATTCTTGCTCCGTCCATGTCATATATTTTGTTTTGGATTAATTCATCTGGAGACCCTTACTTCTTGCTGCAAGTTCTAATCGTTGGACTATTTCTCTCATTGTTTTTTCACTTCTTGTTAAAACAACAATATCATCAGAAAAAGCCAGGCACTGATGCATTTTGAAGTACAGTAACCCTGATCTATTCATTTGGGCACCTCTTATAGTCTTTTTTAGCATAAAGTTAAATAGAATTGTCGAAACTGGATCACCTTGTCTCAACCCCAGCTTCACCTCAAACTTACTAGACAATTTCATGTTCAATTTGACTCTGTTTTCTGTGTACTGTAAGGTCATTTTTACTAAATTTACTAGCTTTTGGCTTACTCCTAATTGTTTAAGTGCTTTAAATAATTCAGATCTTTTAACTGTATCGTATGCTTTTCTAAAATCAATAAACATAACATTTGTTGGCTGTTGTTTCTCATAGCTTTCCGCCTGGATTTCTCTTAGTGTGAAAATTTAGTCCATAACTCTCTCGTCCTCTCCTAAACCCACATTGGTACTTTCCTACTATTCTCTCCATCCTTTCAGTTAGTTTATTTTTTTTTAAATTTCCAATAAATTATTATTATATTCAAAATTAAAGTATAAATAATTTCATCATTATGTCTGCATTGTATAGACTTACAGATACAGCTAGACCAATAACCAAGATGGACAGCGCATGCCATATACAAAGTGCTCGTTTTTCGAGCCTAACCATTGGGATCTCCTGAAACGTAAGAGATACGAAATCGGTTAAATTGGGGCAAACTTGTCGCAATAGTTGGCCACTTTAATGATGTATTTGGTTTTTCGGAAAAAATCACACGTCTCTAGATACGAGCAAAAAACTGATTTTGATCGATTTAATTTTTGGGTTATAACTTTTTTGTTTCAGTTCATACAAGTTTATAATTTGCACGCTCTACAGGCACTTTTTTACGAAAAATTCACAGCTTCTTCTAAACTTTTATAGCTTGTATCATTTTCGAGAAATTCATACTAACTTTCAATTTTCGTGTAGAGCTCAAAGTTGACTTTAAATGCATTAAATCGATTTTTTTCTCTCTTTACATTGATATAAAACACACTTAAATTAAAATGAAAATTAACTGATAAATTAAAAAATTATTTAATCAAAGAAGACTTCAGCTACTGGAAAACCAATATGAATAGAAGAGATCAAATTGTTATTACGCGACTCCGATTAGGTCACACACTAGCTACTCATAAACATATTTTTGAAAAACAAAATCCCATAGAATGCCAAAATTGCAAAACTAGATTAGATGTAAAACACCTAATAATCGACTGTCCTAATTATCAAGTTGAGAGGTTAAGATTCCAAATCCCATTATCACTCAAAGAAGCTCTAAGCAACAACCAAGATCATCTCTCCAATGTAATAAATTATCTAAAATCTATTAATGTTTTCTCCAAAATTTAAAAATGTTATATATTTATAATATGTAAAAATAATATTTTGTAAAAATATATGTATCAGGGGCCAATAGCCAAGTTGCTGACGCCTCTTTAAAACAAATAAAATAAATAATTATTATATTACAGAAGGATAGGAGAGTACTTGTCTCAAATGGTTCCAAACAAAGTAATTTCATATAATAGTGACGTATGTTGGCCAGCACGGTCACCAGATTTATCTCCGTTAAATTATTTCGTATAGAGTACAATGAAAAATCATATTTACAAAACAATTCCTGCCGACACTAATGAGCTGCACGGAAATATAGTCAACACTCTAACACATAAAATAAGGAGAAGGGATATCGGACGAGCAATATCTAATTTAATGAAAAGAATAGAGCTCTGTTTGGAGGTTGAAGGTGAAACATTCGAACATTTATTGTAATGCTATACATTCATTTTGTTTGTGTGCTAAAATTTATAAATAAAACCAGTAATTTTTTAATTTATCAGTTAATTATCATTTTAATTTAAGTGTGTTTTATATCATTGGAAAGAGAAAAAAATCTTAATTTAAATAGTAAATCAACCAAAATCAGTTTTTTTGCTCATGTATAGTGACCTGTGCACTTTACCGGAAAACTTTTTGAAGAATTGAATAATTTTTGAATATTTTAGTTTTAAGAAATTTTAATTTTATTTTATGTACCTATTTTATTTTTTTTTCATATATTTTTTTTATTTATTTTTTTTTTATTGTTTTTGTACATACCTTCATGAATCTTACGAATGAATGATAATTTTAATATAAAATTAAATTAATAATATGGTTCCCACTAATATAAATGTGCGGACAAATGATTTTACCATTGAAAGGAAAGAATAATATCATTGGTATTTATTAGCCGCTTTGCTCCAATGGTGCCCCCATACGCCTTATCCTAAATCCTAACTTTGATTATAGGTAATACAAAATACGGAGTTATTCACTAATATCATAAACTAAATCACATGCCTTCATAGTCTAGTGGCTCTAGAACGAAAACGCGAAATTCTTAGGTTGACAGGTTCGATTCCCGGTGAGGCAGATTTTGATATAATTTCTACATTTGATTATAATATACTATTGGAATAAGATCATATTATTAATCAGTAACGTAAATCGTTCTTATGCTATTAAGTATTATATATACAAGGTTTTATATGAAGGCAATAGATAATATTAACTTTGCAAACAATGCAATTTAATGCTACTCGATTAAAAGATAAATACTAAAAATTTACAAATACATTTTTACAGAAATTTAAAAATGTGCGTGTATATGGGTCTTTAAACAGGAGCGGATGCTGTAACAGAGAGCGTGAAGCTGCCCTCATCATTCTGGAATTCAGATGATGGTTTGTTCAAACGATTCTCATTTAAACCAGAATTTTTTACCCTTGATTGAACATCTCAACCTCAACTCAACCTTAAAATAAAGCCAATTGTATTATTGATTTGTAATAAAATAACAACCAATTTTTTGCGGTATAATTCAACAACTTAATTTATAAGATAAAAAATGTGCAATCCAAACTGAAGAATTGATTCATTTCATCCTAAAGAATAAGTATATATCGGTGATCTAAAATACAACAAAATTAGTAAAAATCCCTTAAAAATTTCTTATTTCTAAACATTTTCATTAAATTAATATACGAATTTGTATGTTCTTGTTAACATTATGTATGACTAGCTGGAGTACCCGTACTTCGTACTGTTTTTTAAGGTACATTTTTGCTGTAACAGTAATGATAAGTGAGATATTTCAGTTTCAATCAGAACAACATAATCGTTTCGTTATTTTAAGCTTAACTCTTTCCTATATATTTTTGATATTAAGTAGAAAATAAGTGAGATATGTTTTATAGGTATCTTTCTTTTATAGGATTATAGGTAGCTTTCTCTATAGCTCCCTAAATATATACGAGGTCTGTTCAAAAAGAATCGCGAAATTTGTGTTTTTTCAAAAATTATTTATTTATTAATGAATATCTATTTTGTACCCTTCAAAGTAATCCCCACCAGATATTATACACTTGTGCCAACGTTTTTTTCCAATCCTCGAAGCACATGAAAAAAACATTTTTTGTGATCTTGTTCAGCTCCTCCTTCGATGCCGTCTTTATCTCCTCACTCGTAGCGTAGCGTCGTCCTTTCATGGGCCTCTTCAGTGTCGGGAACAAGAAAAAGTCACAGGGGATCTGGGGAATACGGTGGTTGCGGCATTATTGGTGTGTTGTTTTTGGCAAAAAATTTGCGCACAAGCAACGATGTGTGGGCATGCGACCCGTCTCATGTCCAAATCATTGGTATAAATCGAATGGCACGAGCCAATCGATATGTTTATTTTCTTCACTTCATCAATGTTTTCGTCTATTGTTGACGTGCTCGGGCGTCCGGCACGCTCTTCGGCGTTCACATCTTCTCGGCTCTCTGAGAACATTTTGTACCACCGATAAACGACGATAAAGACATGAGTACCAACATAACGCCACAAAAAAATCAAAAATCGAATATAAGTAACCCGCGGAAATTCAAAATTTGCGATACTTTTTGAACAGACCTCGTATATCTTATTAAAAACTGCATTGAAAAGATAGGAATAGTTTTTTTCTCATATTCATTTTTGCTGTTAAGTAAATGACAAATGAGATATTTCAACCTTTGGTAACACTCCCCTTACTCCCTAAATCAGTGGTTCTTAACCTTTTTAGTCAGCACCCCCTTGAATCTGGAAATAAGCTCTCGCACCCCCTTGAAAAATGTGCAAGATAATTTATTTATTCCATAAACAAATTAATACATTTACAATACATACTATGTTATTACATATTAAACAATATCTACATTTTTAATGGCTACGTTGTTGTTTGTTCATAATTATCCTTTTAAAACGAGGCTCTTTTTTTGAAAGAGCCACGCGTAACGCAATAGATGCATTTAAGTGATTTCTGGCTTTTGTTTTGATGAGAAAAAGAGATGAAAACTCTTTTCACAAAGGTAAGTAGTGGCAAATGGTAAAAGTGTCTCTATAATTCACATTCGGGGAATGCCAAATAACTCTGTCAGGGCCCAGCAAATCTACCAAGAAAGGTATCCTGAAGATAAAGGTTAGAAGACTTAGAACATAGGGTCAGAACAGCTATCAGGGAAATTCAAGAGTATGCCGTTCTAAATGTAAGATTTTTTATTACGAATGAGAAAATGTGTGAACAACAACGGCGGTCATATTGAACATTTGTAAATTTTCCTTAATTTATTAGTAACTTTAGTCATTTTTTGTTTTATTGTTTTTCCTAGTTACATAATGTCATATCTTTTTACAATTTAGTTTCTACGTTTTTTATGTTATTTATTATTTTGTAAATAAATGGTCGCCATTTTGAAATGGTTAAAATTAAAGTATAATATTTTGATATCCTTGTAAAGCTGATTTAATTTACTTTCAAGATAAAAACATTAAAGTACCGGTTTCCTGTACTAGATAAAAAGTTGAAACAATTTTCGCTGAAACCGGAAGAAATGCCGAATTCTTATTACATTTCTTAAGTGGGTCCTTTTGTCTAGTTTAACTTTTTTTCTGAAGAATTTTTTGTATCTCTGAAAATAAAGGAGTTATTCGAGGTGCGGCGTTACAAACAAACACCCTGTATATAATAAATATTTAATAAACAGTTTTAACCCCGAAACACCATAATAAGATAAAAATTTTGAGATACATTATAACCTATACCATGTAACTTGTTATACCATGTTCGAATTCTGATTTTAGACTTTCATCGTACCAAATTACGTGAAAATATGTCGGATTACCCGCGGATATCCGCCATTTTTCTGCGGATGCGGATAAATTATCATTTAAATTGGATGTGGATCGGATGCGGATTATATATCATATCCGCTTATCCGCAATATCCGCGTGAACATAAAATCTTCCGGTGGACGCCTCTTCCTACGGAAGACGGGTTTAGAACCCAAAAAATGTATCGCTGGCATTTGTATTGTGCTTATGGCAATAGTGAAATAATAATACATTACGGCACTTTTTACTTTTTTTACTCTTCCCATAAAGACCTACTTTATACTTACTTAAATAGTTAAATATAGTAGAGTTTATATAACAGTCGTAGATTCAATTATTTCTTTGGATTTATTGCGTTTATTAATTTAAAAGAATTATGTATCGCCTTATTTTGCATTTTTGGAAATGTTAGTAAATATTAACCATGGTAATTTGCCACATTTAAAAACATAGAAGCTCATAATCAAATGAAATATATATATATATATATATATATATATATATATATACATCTTAAAATTCTTGAAATCGTCATATAACTTTCATCTTTTAATAATAGGATGAATTTAAGAATTTTATTTTATTATTAAGAACTTATTTTTTTAAATTTGCTGCTCCTATAGGATTTGTTTATTGTTCAACATTTCAAAATAATAGTGAGATATCTTAAAAAACTAAGTTTCTGGCATATTGCTGTTAAAAGTTTTATATTTTATATAAACTTGGTTTAAGAGTCGAATAATTGTAATTCTTATCTTTATTTTTTAATATATATAATCTCAGTACGACGTTAGATAGAAAACATATTTCTGGACCAAGTAATATTAAAATGACATAAAATTTAAAAAAAATTAGTAGTGTTTTAAAACAGCGATATGTCAAATAAGGCGAAACATGTTAGATATTTCTAAACAGACAGCAAATCCTGTGCGGATTGTGCTGATATTTTTGCGGATGCGGATCGGATGCGGATTTTATATTTACAAAGGCTGCAGATGCGGATCCTGTCGATGCGGATACAGAAAAACGTATCCGCGCGGGGCTCTAGTTCTAATTTGCGTCTGGATATCTTTATTTCTTATAATAATTGCCTCTTTTATCATGTACCCTGTCAGCCTCCGATTTTCTATTTCTATTCGCGACTCCAAATAACAGTAACAAGATATCAGGTGGCGGCTTGGTAAATCAATATTATACAAATATATGCTTCTGTTTGTATATTTGTATAATATTTGTAGTGCTGCAGTTTATGTGAATTGAGATGTATTTTTAAATATAGTGACTTAAATACAGTGTTTTTTTGCCGAAATATTGTTTGAATAAATAAATATTAAAAAAAAACTTCTGAAATATACGCTTCTCGTCGGCCATCAACTGTCGTACGCAGCTCCGCCAACGTTAGTTTGAATCGCGAATAGTTGACTATCCCTCTTGTTGATAATATTCCTGTCTTTGTTCTTCCCATTTATTTCTTGTTCTATTTCTATCTTCTTTTCTCCTTATCTCTTCCCAACATTATTGCACTAATTCTTTCCATGGTGTTCTTTTGGTTCCTTCTTCATAGTTCATGGCCCGTTTTCCTACCTCGGTGCTTAAATGAAATCTATTTGCTTCCTTTAACAGGAGGTGCGTTCGGCATAAGCTAATAATCTACACATTCTGCATAATTTACACAAGATTCTTGTGTAAATGTGTAAATTATGCAGAATGTGTAGATTATTAGCTTATGCCGAACGCACCTAGGATATAAATATGAGTTCTTTTATCAACATCATACTAGAAAATACTGTACAAGATATAGGAACAAATGAAACATATTTTTTTCTGTAATGTTGACTGGAATGTCAAAAAAAAATCGAAGGGAAGTCTTGGTTTTGTTTCAGGCGTACATATTTTTTATTTACTTTTTTTAATACCTGCTACAAAAACTATTGATGTTAGATAATAGGTAATAGAGATGGAACGGAAATCGAAGTAATTTTAAGGGTCTGATCTCACCCTTATTGGTCCAGATAACATCTCATCCCTAATAGCTTTAGAATAGTTCAGGTAGGCACAGAATATATTTAACCCAAGTTTAAACCAAATTATATCCAATAAATAATTATGAAAATATTTTAATTGGAAAACATAACAATCTGGTGCACATTGATGGATGTCTTTTTGGACGGAGATTTATAAAACAGAGTAACTTCTTTATTCAAATTCATCTTGGACCATAAATCATTGCTACAGGTCACCTGTTATTAAATTAGACCGGAATTTGACAGGAAATATTTAGGTATTAGTGTTAGACATTCCGTTTTAGGATTTCTTAGATATAACTAAGAAACCATTAAACTAAACCATTATACTTTGAGATAGGGTAACACCTCGGCTCACAAATTTAACTCGTTCTACGATGTGATTCATAGTACGAATTATTCGTAAGCCGAATCACGATTTTCTATAAGCTTTAATGCAAAAAGCTATTAACACGAGGGTAATTTTTTAAATAAGAACCGTTGCGCTTCCTATATGCGCATATCGATCCCCGCAGTAGTTTTACCAATTAATGTCTACTCTGATCATTTGCCAACGTTGTCAGTCAGTGTAAACATGCTAGCGAAGGTAGACTATATTGTGCGGAAATTTAATATTAGCTATATCCATTACTAATCCCGCCGATGGCGAAGTACGCACTGTTCGGTTTTTAAATGCAAAAAAGTCTCGCCCTGCCGAAATTCATCGGCAACTCGTTGAAGTGTATAGGGAAGATACTCGATGAGGATAGTTCTGGCTGCCACAACGCATACGTTGCTAGAGAAGTTTAAATGGAAATGTCTCGACCACCCACCTTATAGCCCAGACCTGGCACCTCTTTACAAAATTGAAGGGATTTTTAGGCGGAAAACGAATGCAAATAGATGATGACGTCAAAGACACTGCCAACGGTTGGTTACATGGACTGACAGCCGAATACTACGACGAAGGGATCGTCAAACTCGGAAAAATGCCTCGTTCGGAAAAATAGCGAAAGGATGTTGGTTATTGTAGAAATAAAAATATTGATAAAACGTTAGTTGCATTTACTTTTAAACTAGAACGGTTCTTATTTCAAAAATGACCCTCGTACATTACACAACGTACGAGGACTGAAGAGTTGAAGATACACTATTTACTCTATTTATACTTCAATTCACAGTCCATAAGTCTCCCTGGAAAGTTTAACTGCTCTTGTGGTGTTGCAGGAATCTCAGGAGGTTCTCCTCTCTCAGTTCATGTTTTTTTTTCTGTTGCTGAAGGAGATGTGAAGAATTTCTTCAATGATGGCTGGATTTCTTTCACCTTTAAGATTCCTTTAGTGATTTAGGCAATGCAAGTGATTTGTTGAAATGTATGTGGATATCTTTACAATAACATACTTTGCATTATCCTTAAATCTCGCTAGTAAAATATTCGTTAGCTAAATTATTCCTAAATTGTATTCGAGGACATATTGTAATAAAAATGTTTTTCTTCATTATTTTATTTCATTACTTTATTTACCTATTCTGTGGGATTCCGAAAGATGGTGTTAACTCATGATCGGGTCTATTCTCTAAGCATGATGTTAAAATCTTAACGTCAGAAACTGACGTAAATTGTTTTAACACCATTTTTAACGTAAATGCTATTCGCTAAGCATATATGTATTAAAATTATAGCGCGGCGGCGTTAAAAGAGCCAGTTAACGTTCTACAATAAGCGCCTACTAAAACGGTGACTTTAAAAGTTAACGCTGGTTTAGTTTGCAAAATGATGGATCCTATTTAAATGGTGATCCTATTTAAGTAAATGTCATGTTATTAAAAAAAAAAAAATTGAATAAAACACGAGACGTAGGAATATTAATTTCTATTACTTTTTAAAGTGAATTCTTTACAGTAGAACCAAGAATGACGCTTCGTAATTTTTGTGATACAAGTAACTTAGACGCAAGTTCAAGTAATGGTATAGAAAGGAAGAAAATGGAGTATGGAAGAGCAGGTTTGGTTTTTGTTGAGACACAGAACTTAAAATTATAATCATCTGAAAGCTACAAAAATCACTTATGCCTCTGCCGTGTTTCATAATATCACAGTACATTTTAATGGAGTATTATTTGAAGAAACAATTGGTGAGAATGATAATGAAGATCACAACAATGTTATTCCAGGGTATAAATAGCGTAATAAATCAATTAATTATTTAATAACTAATATCACCGAACACCTTTTTAAAAATAGATTGAACACATAATTCACATTTTATTCAAAAATTAGATGTTATAATACAATGTAACGGGTGTTTTTTTTAGAGGTATAGAACTTTAAATTGCAATAAAACAACGATGGATTATTCGATTGACATGAATTTTTTTTTATTCGAAAGATAATCTTGTGGCATTACATTAAATCATACCAACAAGACGGCGCAACATGTCACACAGCTCGTGCCACAATCGATTTATTGAAAGACACGTTTGGTGACCGCCTAATTTCACGTTTTGGACCTGTGGATTGGCCTCCAAGATCTTGTGATTTAACACCGCTGGACTACTTTCTGTGGGGCTATGTAAAGTCATTGGTCTATGCGGATAAGCCACAAACGCTTGACCATTTGGAAGACAACATTCGCCGTGTTATTGCCGATATACGGCTACAAATGTTGGAAAAAGTCATCGAAAATTGGACGTCCACATTGGACTACATCCGAGCCAGCCGTGGCGGTCATATGCCAGAAATCATATTTAAAATGTAATGCCACAAGATTATCTTTCGAATAAAAAAAAAATCATGTCAATCGAATAATCCATCGTTGTTTTATTGCAATTTAAAGTTCTATACCTCTAAAAAAAACACCCATTAGTATATAAATTGACTAAATAAAGATTGAATAAAGTTATATTTTTATTTAATA
This sequence comes from Liopterus haemorrhoidalis, assembly GCA_963971575.1. Lineage (NCBI taxonomy): Eukaryota > Metazoa > Arthropoda > Insecta > Coleoptera > Dytiscidae > Liopterus > Liopterus haemorrhoidalis. The sequence goes on from OZ020611.1 coordinate 86,775,279, forward strand.
CACTGTGGAAACCAGTTATAATGAGTATCACAGGACCAAACATTTCTGTTCCATTTTTAAAATAAATTTCGCCACTGAATATTTAATTCAACACCGAAATATTAGGTTAAGATTCTCTTGGCATTTGACACTCTTGTTAAAATTCAACTTAGCAGCGTATACGCGTGCAGTTAATATAGTCTCTCTACAAGGTGAGTTAGCAACTCGCGTTAAAAAATATTGTATTAACGATTACCTTAATAAATGTTCTTACAGAATAGCATTTTTGGATAAAGGCGTTAGGCATGGTGTTAAAATAAAAATATTAACCTGACGCTAATTTTAACACATTTCTTACAGAATACACCCGGATAAGGGTTAACGTTAAGTCACGCCGGTTTTTGTTGAATTACTATACTGAATGATAATTACCGTGCACATTAATGCTGAAAGTTTTAGTGACTTGACGCCAGTTGAATTGCAGCGTGAGAGATAACTTGCATTAACATCCGAAGATTCGAAGTTATAATATAATTAAAATTACATTAATATTTATTAAATAGTACATTTGACTGTATATTCTATTACAGATTACATTTAAAAAAAATAATAAACTATAAAAATCTTATTCTAAAAAAATATTTTATTGATTTGACGAATAAAATCACATTTTGCAAAAATTCTAAAAGTTATTTGCGTAAGGGGGAGGTAAACTGGGGTGAGGTGGAGGGCAAAAATTCTAAAAAACACTTGAACCGAGGAGAGACAAATTCAAAAAATGTCTCAAATCAGAATTACTGATTCAAACTTAAATTAAAATATTTTAATTTAAAAAGAAATTTACTTCCATCAATTATTAAAACATGTAAAGAATAAATCAACAATAAAATAAATCAATCTTCGAAATTCTACGAAGTTATTTAAAAAAAACCGCAAACGTAATATTAAATTAATACCTGCCTGCAAAAACAGACATTCCATTAGTTAAATCTTTCAAGTGCTTCCAAAACTTCGCATGTTTTCCCCATTTAATTTTCAAAAACGTTAAATTTTTTTGTTAAAGTTGTTATAAGCAGCATTCCAAGAAAAGTGTCATGTGTCAAAACCCGTATTTCGGATGTAGCCACTCAACTAAAATAAACAGAACCGATATGCCGAAAAATGTTTACTTTAACAAGTGACAGACGACGAGGAGTTACTTTATACAGGTGGTACCAACCGGAAATATTAACCACTACCAACCTATAAAAATAATCCCTAAAAAATCTTAACTTTACGCTACATCAGATAAAATACTTATAAAACTTTTTGTTTCAGTTTCTTGTTTCATAATTTGTTACGTTTAGAACTTTGTGAATGAGTCACGCAATAGATTATCTATAAAATTATTATCTATACTAATATATAAATTAGTTCGATTGTGTGTATGTATGTATGTATGTATGCTACCTCAAAACTAAAGAACGGCTGCACCGATTAAAAAACTATATATACCAATGTATTCATGGCATCGTTTACGGTAAAATATGCATATTTTTGTGACTTTCAGGGCCGGTTTCTGAAAGCGTAATAATAATAATAATAATAATATATATTTATTGACTAAGTTACATACAAAGTGTGTTTAGTCAGTCAGATTATAAAAATAAGTAAGTACAATAGGTGTTTACAAAATACAAAATATAATGCAATATACAAAAATAAAAATATTACATTTTACAATTTACATATTAAAAATTCATCAAATGTATAAAAAGCATAATTGATTAAAATTTTCTTAATACTATTTTTAAAATTTTGGGAGCTTAGGTTCTTGATTTCGACAGGTAATATATTAAAAAATTTGGTACAGTAATAATTTTCTTGATTTAGTAAAGCGAGTAAAGGATATAAGTTTCGCTTATTTATAATAATAATAATAATAATAATAATAATAATACAGCCACTAAGCCGGACATAACCCTCCTGGATATCGAGACCAAACAGATGTTTGTGATCGAATTCTCAAGTCCAGCTGAGAAGAATATCTCTCTCAAGGAGGAGGAAAAGAGGTCCAAGTATATGGACCTCTTGTCCGAGCTTAGAAAGCTGTATCCCGGGTATAAAGTTAACCTTGTAGTCCTGATAGTTGGTGTTTTGGGTGGCATGAAAGCCTCCTATCGAAGGGAAATCGAGTCCATTCCCGTCTGCAGATCTTCTGCCAACTCTTTGATCTGCAGGATGCAGAAAGCAGTGCTGCTCGGGTCGCTCCGCATTGTGCGGGCACTGGATCTGGCGTAATTTCCGCGGCTGCATATCGCCAGGGTTTGGGATGCAGTCGTGTGTATTTAGCTCCACTAGTCTCTAGTATGACGCGGCTCAAAAGGTTGCTGAAGTTTGAGATTAGTGGACGCTTGTCAAGACCTGACAAACCCCATAATAATAATAATAATAATATTTTATTGAGCCTGTTAGTGATGATTAGAAATACAGAGGTTAAGTCAATATAATGTATACATACGTAGATATTCTACAATTTAACAGAATGCAAAATTTAGCAATAGTCTGCTTTGTAATTTAAATATGAAGTGATCGAATAGAATGTATGTTCTAGTAGATATTTTTTAAACTTGTTTTAGAATATTTTCTCATTGGTTATTCTTTTACTGCTATCAGGAACCTTATCTTATTATACAATCTTGCAGCTATAAAACGAGGACTTTGCTCGTATTTTGATGGATTATAAGTCCTAGAAATTTGAGTTGTTGGAATTGCTTGATCTTGAGAGAATATGAGTTTGGAACTCGTATTAATGGGCTTACTAATTTGCGTATTTTGAAAACTGTGAAAATTTAGGAAGGTTATTTTGGTTTTGTTCAAAAGAAGTTTATTTTCTATGCACCATTGATTGAATACGCAACATTGGTCATTAGCTTGCGTATGAAGATCTTGTGGATTAGGACAGTTAATCAAGAAGTTAGTGTCATCGGCATATTGGCAAAGTACTCCATTAGATAGATGCTGAGGTAAATCATACACAAATAGCAGAAATAACAAAGGACCAAGGATCAATCCCTGTGGAACCCCTGAAAGGGAACCACGAGTAGCCGATGTAGAGTTTTTCGATAGACATGATATTGACACGAATTGATCTCTGCTAGTGATAAATGACATAATCCAATTGTTGGGTATGCCAAATAAACCAAGCAAACGGAGTTTCTCAGAGAGTATGTTGTGATCTAATGTGTCGAATGTTTTCGATAAATCGAAAAACATTCCAAGACTTAAGCTTTTATTATCTAAAGCTTGGTAGATACTCTGAAGAAATGAATATATTGCTGTTACAGTTGATTTATTTTTAACAAAGCCATGTTAAGAATATTATGAGAGTGAACCTGTTCAAAATTTGATAAATAGTTTGAATTTTTGTGGACATCTAGAAGGCAATGATAAATGTAAAGGGATGGGAAAGTCATTATTTGCAATTTCATAAAAAAAAAAATCTGCAATCATCTCTGTACGGTACTCCAGCTAAAATTCTGATTGCACGGCGTTGCAAGGAAAAAAAATGTTACAAATATTAGTAAACTATAAGCAAATGGTCAACTACGGTTACAATATAACAACCCCATAAGTAACCATAGCAACCGTTTTCTAACTATTTGGTTATAGTTAACTAAGATTTCAGAAACCGGCCCTCAGGGTCCCTGTATTTTCTAAAATAATTAAAATCAAGCGGAAATTTTAAATTATTTGGATAAAAATTCCTAAAACATAAATGGTCTGAACTCCGTATTTAGTTATCGTAATCTGATTTGCACCAGCATGATTAGAAAAACTTTCTTCTAGCTGAGGTCTCTTTTTTATGCTTGTAAAACTTCATAATTTTTATGAACTGGATTGTATGCATATAGCCACGGGACGTGGAGACGCAAAGAGATTAAGCTGGAGTGAAACAACGGGCGCCTCAGCTAGTTAAACATATTTTTCTTTAGCTATTTTAATTTGAAAAAATAAAGAAGGTGCAGAAGGAAAGAATAGAATAAGAAACGTGGAGTATAGATAAGAATTGAGAACAAAACCAATAGAACAAGTGATAGAAGAATGCCAATTGAGATGGTATTGTCATATCCAGCGCCGGCACTAGACTTTTTTCTACCGTGGTGATAAAAGTAAAAAACAAATTTGTTATACATACATTTTAACGCTTTTCCAAATTTTGTGATAAAGGCGGCCACTTCCTTCGCCAATATGTAACGCCATATCCAAAAGATTGATAAAGGTAGAGATAAGAAAAATTTATACGATGCTAGGGTAAGTAAATAAAACGCCGGAGAAGACCTAAAAGAGAATGGCATGGAAATTAGAAATGCAGTATAGAGAAAAGAAATTCCCTGTATTGAAGCAAGAAATGGTATAAAAGATGGGAATAAAAGAAAAAACTGTAGTGACGTTCCCCCGTAAAAGAAGAAAATAATTATAAGTAAAATAAAATCCCACAGAAAACCCGACACCATAGATCAGTATTTCTTAAAGTTATGGAAATCGCGTACCATTTGTAGGACAAAACATAAAAGTACCACTAATAAAGTTGACAGCTAAGTGACATATAAGTTAACCCCCAATTTTCAGCCTTTTTTTCCTATATTATCGCACATATAAGACGACCCCCTGTTTTAAATTATTTCTCCCCATGTTAAAATGCCAGGAATTCATTGAGCTATCGATGCATAAAATTATGATCAAACGTATGTATACCACCTATTACCTATTGGACTGCCGCGTATCACACTTTGAGAAGCACTGCCATGGACAGGGTTGCCACCTAACACCTTACTCTCATCCGGAGCAAAAAAAGTTGTATTTTAAATAGAGATGTGCCGGATCACATAAAAGCCAGATCTGCGGATATAGATACGGATAGGGATTATTTGTTTTCTGATCCGTGGGTACGGATACGGATCTTCCATGTAAGTACAGAGACCTTGAAGCGATAGTTTGATATATTGCGCTGTTCCTATAGACCGTTCAATTGTTAGAATGCAGTACAGGTTAAATGCAGTTTCTCAAACCACCAGCAAATTATGTGATGCTTGACTTAACATCAGTCTAAACGCCAAAATAAAATTTACTCCACCTTAGGCATTTTTGATGCAAACTTGTATGTAAACTAATTTAAAAACTAATTTAAATAAGAATAAAAAAGATATTTGTTTAAATTCCGCCTTAGAAAAACGGATACGGACCCGAGTATAGATTTTTATTTTTTGCAGATTATCCGCGGACACGGATTGCTGGCACACCACTGGTTTTAAATATAATCCATTGCTCATCTGAGTAAGCCATGATATTTTTTTTGTTTGGTTGCATAAAATTTGACATTAAAAAATAATGACATTCTTCCAATCTTATTTGTATATTTTATATGTTCAATTAATATACTAGAACTAATATTAAAGAAAATCTATTAAATAGAAAAAACTCTATTTTTTTGATATTTTATTTTCAAATCTCTAGTTATTTTTCGTGACTACCAACAAAACTGCCACCCTACAATAGCCTACTCAGATAAAGAAACATCGTGAATGGATTTTAAGTAAATATTTATTATATATACAATATATTGTTCATAAAATAAGAAAAGAAAATCAAAAAAAGCGATGAAAGGGAGGCGCAGATATTCAGAAAATCACTTGAAGAGCGGGGGTCAGAAATTCAGAAAATACTTGAAGTGTAGGAAAGGCAGAAAACGTGTAACAAACCGTCAGTATTATATAAAAAAAAGTTGGATGTTTATATTTCGCGCGACCCGGAGAAACACGGAACAAATCCGGAACCCGGACACAAATCAGTAAAACCCGGAACCTCCGGGTCAGATCCGAAGAGGTGGCAACAGTAGCCATGGATGGTAAAAAGCTCAAAAATTAAATAAGTAAGCAAATCTGTTTAAAAATAATAGGTATGAACCCTTAAGTTTTGTAGATACAATCTTTACAGATGCGAAGGATAAGAACGAAAAATAAAATAGATATTGCCTCCGTTTTTATTTATATGTAAATAGAAGAAGACAGTATGGATAATGTAGTTCGTTTAGAAATTACCCGAAGTTGTAAAACCAAACAATTTACAATTTTATAAAAAAAAGTTCATCTCTAATTTAGTTCTTCGTTTTTCCAGGGTATTTAGTATATCTATTTAATCGACAAAGATACGAATAAGTCATAACATTTGTATGATATTTGTAATCCAAATACCGTACAATAGTAATATATCATTATATATTACTTCGCGTCAATTCTAGACAAACTATAGATGACATTTCTTCACTTTACTCTCCCGTATCATTGCCATATCTATCTCCGCCTGTTCAATCAGTAGCGGCTGAGACAGGGTGGCGCTGGGATAGTGTCCTCCTAAAAAAATTTCATGAGAAAAACTGAATTTAAAATCTCATTTATACTTTAAAATTTCATTTAACTAGCTAAATATATCTGCATATATTTATTTTTATTATTTCTAATTCAAATATTTTTCAAATGTATTAGATTTTAAAAATTTAGATCTAGAAATCCATGCCCGGGAGACTACCTCGCTGTGTCTTGAGACTGCGTTGCCATATGCGAGTTCTAGTGTATTTATCTACACTTACTTACTTACTTAATCCTAAGCCTTTCTACCTTTTGGTGTAAGGCGATTATCTACACAAGAAAAAAAAAAAAATGAACTGGAAAGGGCAACAGCGGCAAGTTGTTAGTGTGTATGTATTAGGGAATTTATGCCGGCGGCCTAATCTTCATTTGTTTTGATTTGTGAAAAGTACTCAGACGTGAAACTGGATGAAACAGTGCGTTATATTAAAACTATCGTGCTTAACTATGAAATTATATTATTCATAAAAAATATGGGTCCTCATTGGCCAAAACTGAATATTTCACAATCGTACAAAAATAGAAATAGAACCTTAATAGAAAGTTCAGTAAAAGAACAATGGTAATAATTTAGAATGGGGCACCCAAAGCTAATTTTTTTTTTAACGACCGATGATTGATCTATCTTAAGCTCGGAGCTTAATAAAAAAATATATATAATAAAACATTATTCACTTTCAAGTCGTACTTGAAAGTATAATTTGAAAGCGAAATATTTTTAATCATTTCTAATGTTATTATGTTCAACTTAGGTCATCAAATTTTTGTACCAATTTACATACCGTATTTCTGAGAAAAATCGTATTCCCTCTACCTTGATATATTCAGATCAATTCTGTAAAAAGTTACTGTGTAATAACGTTACTACAACATAAAATATTATAAAAAATACAATGACTTTCATTCATGATAGACTGACCTTGCTCATAGTGTCGAATTTAGTAACTATTATCATAGTAACAGAGTTACAGAATTGGTCTGTAAGTGTATGTGAATTCCACATATGTTTCACTTACCAGATTGAGTTGGATTGGGGACCAGATATTTAAAAATCACAGAGGACGGGTGGGCGAAATTCTGAAAATCGTTTGAGTACGTGTGGAAGAAATTTTGAAAATCAATTAAGGGCAGGGGGAGTGGAAAAATTCCGAAAACCTTTCCTTTCGAAAAGAGTCCCTCAAAAAGGGGGACTCTTTTTGATCCAAATATTTTACCCACCAGCCGCTACTGTGTTCAATGTATACTTATTATAAAATAAGAAAATAACTGTGCAGAGATCGATTTTGGTTTGGGTTAAGTTCAATATTTTGCAATGAGGAGTGTTCTAATGTTTTTGGGTAATGTTTTAAGAAAGCATATACTAACGCAAGCGGCCTAATGTTAGAATAATAGTGAGGTAACATGCACCGGGATTTCTTTTCTTATTTTAATATCACTGTAATCCTCTGGGAATGTATACTAGGAAAAATATCTTAGAAGTTCCTACAGCCTGTTTACCATTTTGTCCTCGTTTATCCTTATCACATATCCCTTGTGGTGCATTATCAATTTTAAGTGGAATTAATATACTTTGCACTGCAGATTTTTTAAGGAAAGCGTAAAAAACGACAGGAAGCTATGTACATATGCCACATTGTATTCTATTGCAAAACAATAATAAGTCACGAACTCTGGTTGCAACATTGCAATATCTAGTAGAAAAATAAATGTGGTTTTGTGGTTTTTCCAACAGTAGCCATTCAGTGAATTGCGATATGTTTCTTGTATCAGCATCAATGTGCTTCTAAGAAATATATCATTATCTCACAAGATGCTGCTTAAAATTCAAAACAACAAATCTGCTGAAGGGGAATACCCGATTAGTTCATTTGCATCCATGTTCAAGGACGACAATTATTTAATTATGATACTTTTTTTTAGAATATATTTGTTTTGTCTGGAGTTTCCAATGTCGTTCTATATTACGGAAATTTAGTTGGTCTTACGCATATTGCTTAACTCAAAACAATTAAATTGACGCAGTTGACAACATAGGCGTAACTGTTAATAAAATTTATCATTAACAACGTATATGGGTATTGCGAATTAATATTAATCAATTCAGGTTTTTGCTTTCATTTCAAACGACGATCATTTGAAACGTTATGGAGCTATAAAAGTTTGTACCAAAATTCTATAACCGCTAACTATTGTGAATGTGCAGTTGTCGAAAACGTTATTAAAAGATTAAACTGTGGATATTTCGCATTAACAAAATATTAATATCAATTTATCAATCCCAATGTGTATACAGATGTCCCAGCCAAATGGCTCACCATTGCTATTTTTCTTAATATTATAGACAGAGATTCGGTTAAATAGACAAAGTTAGAGAATTTTGCTAAAGGAAATATCATGACAGGCTTTAAAAAAAATTGAATGTTTCGTTGAGCAGATATTTTGAAAATAAATATTTTTTTAAATGGAATACCGTTTTTTAGGGTTTTGTAGGTATGACCAAAAAACCCTTATACCGTCATTTTGTCGTCTGTCTGTCTGTCTGTCTGTCTGTCTGTCTGTTCGGTAAAAATTGTAGCCAAACGGGTAAACCTAGAGAGTTGAAATTTGGCATGCTTATACAACTCTTTGACCCGCACATAGGAAAAATACTAAAACATCTAAAAAACATATCCCCCTAAAAATATAAACAAATATGTGCTCATCGAAAAAAAAAATATTTTTTTTTAATTCTGAGTAGGGTATCAAATGAAAGCCCTTGGTACGTGGATTAACGATCAAATTTTAATTTTTGCAAAATAAATTATTTTGAAGCGATTTTTGCCAATATTGTGCGAAAAAAATTTTGTCCCACACCCTGTAGCCCAGATGGTTTAAACTAAAAATCTGAAAAAATTCTAAGTAATGTACATTGGTGTGAACCGGAATAGTTCAACAGGAATTTTTGATCAGATTATGTTTTTGGAAAAAAAAGCATTTTTTGTGTTTTTTTGCTAATAATGTTGACAACTTATAGTTATATAATACGCTAAACAGTAACGTGTTTCTTGGTGCTGTGGCTAAGATACTAGGGTTCGGCCCAAGAATTCATATTCGGACTCATGTTCGAGTCCTACGTGAGGAGACAATATTATTTTTTATTTTTATTTTTGCATTTTTATATTGTTTAAATTATTTTTTCAAAATTTTAATTATATTTTGGCAATTGTTGCATTTAATTTTTAATAGCGTAAATTTAATAACCAGTGGAAATTGTTGAAATTATAATTTAATTATATATTTGAATGTACACGAAATCAAAGGGGAGGAGCTATGACTAAAAACAACCAATGGAAGCCATAGGCGCAATTTTCAAAATCTTAATGAACCTTGATATATAAAAAAAAAATACTGCACATCTTTAAAAACTTAAATAATGGTAATAGGCATTCGATTTAAAATTCATAAAAAAATATTTTGATATAAAATTTGTTTTGGCATCCCAAATAATCATCATTCACTTACTAAATACGTGCAAAACCCTGAAATGTGTGAAAATTCACACTTCACATCAATTTTTATTACTAGGCCATAGAAACAACTATTTTTTTGTCTGTATAAAAAACTAACCATGTTTATAATGATTTTTTTCTTTTTGATGATATTACTTATTAATCATTTTGTCACTAGATGATACTGAACGAAATATTTGAATTAAATCTGTCATTTTGTTAAAGTTTCAGGTAAGTGTTACCTTTGCAATAGTTTTGTAGACGAATTTTAAAGAATGCAATTACGTAACTGGTTCATGCAAGCTTCTACAATCGATAGCAAGTTAGCTTATAAAATATTGTAGACGGACGAGGCTAATTTACAAATACCGGTGTTTTTTAACAGAAATAATGAACATTTATGGACACGTGAAAATACACATGCTTTCCTCACTGTGTGACAACAAAACAAGATTTTCTATAAATGTTTGGTGTGGAATTCTAAGAAATACTGTAATAAGGCCGTATACTGAAGCCAGTATTTAAATTTTTTGGAAAATAGTTATTAAGATGTATTTGACGATGTGTCCATAGCTAACAATTTTTACTTTTGTTTTTATTATGTTAGTTTTTAATCGTACTATTTTTATAAGTTTGTAACGTTGATATCTCCGTTATTTAAAAAAAAATCATTATAAACATGTTATTTATAAAGACAAAAAAAATCGTTGTTCCAATGGCCTAACAATATACAATATAAATATTTAAGTTGATTGTGATGTCACGGGATATATGTCGGTAAAAATCCTTTCAACAGGTACTGATTATAAAATGCATTGTAAAACATTGATAAAAATACATTTTTAAAATTGCATGCACTGCTGAATATTGAAATATACGTTAATTATTATCACAGATACACGGTTTATATAAAAAACAAAACAAAAAAATAAATAAAAATTATCACAAAAAATACATACGTCGTTGGTAATAAATTAATAAAGTTTCAAGTGTGAAGGAACATCATTGCCTCAAAATATTTAGTAAAAGTAAAGAAAAATCACTCATTTAGCTATATTTTTATATTTTTTTACCTAAAACCCGTGGCATCGTTTAACACAAGGACATCATCATTTATACAAATATATATATATATATATATATATATATATATATATATATATATATTAAGTTTTAATAAAAACTTTAGTTTTCAAGCTTAAAGCCCGATTTGCTGTAAAAGTATCAGATCGTCAAGGATGAAATTTGTAGTTAATAATATTGCCAAATTTAACAGTTTATTATTTGATATTGGCTTAATATTTTACCGTTGTTTTATTTATTTTTTTTAAAGTTAAGTAAGTTAAGTAAGTTACACATCTCGCCTGTTTAAAGAAATCATTGTATGCTATAAAAAATATCAAAAACTTTTTCTAAAAATTAATTTTATTGAAAATGGAACGGTCTGAAATTCGCACTATTATGAAGTATGAGTTCTTACGTAGAACAACGGCATCGCAGACCGCGCGAAACAATAATAGTGTACATATTTGGCTCTAGTGTTACTACGCAGCAGACAATATCAAATTGGTTCGCCAAATTTCGTACAGGTAACATAAAAACAAAAAACTGGCTCATCGATCACAGCAAAAATATACTGCAATCAACTGTGTGACCAACAAGTCTAATCTCCGCCGAACACCGATTTGATCGACTACTTCACGGTGTTATGTTATAGACAACAAGGTCTAAACGAGAGCCTAAAAGTGAAATTTGCGTTTTACAACAGGTCACTGCATTATAGACATCAATTACAATAAAGATAGAAAAATATACAAGTAAAATTACCTAAGATAGTATGCGGCTCTGAGAGTTTGAAATTTCGAATAATGATTTAGATCCGAATTTATTCGTATAGATGCCCAGTCTAATATCTTCAGCAATATTCAAATCCATTTATTAAAAGGTTGACAAATATACAAATATTTCACATTAACTTTCGTTATAATTGTCGATAAATAATATATTTGTTTCTTTCATAAACCAAAATTTCTAGAATGAAACAAAAATGACTCACAGCTCTCTTATTTTTTTTTATTTGTATATTTTGCCTTTTTTCTAAGTAACTGAGTCGCTAGTAAACAAGTCGTAGCCAACGCGTTTTATTTCACAATTAGACCAACCGAATTATTGTTCTGACGACTGGTTACCTAATCTTTATAAAAATGAATAAATATCAAATTTTTGCCCGTAACAACTGGACGAAATGATGCAAAAACTTAAAGAAAAACAGCCTAGATTGGTCAACAGATCGACTCCTATCTTATTGCATGATAACACTAGACCACACACTGCACAAATGACTGTGGCAAAACTGCAGGAATTGGAGTTGGAGCTTCTTCATCTTCCTCCATACTCACTAGACGTAGCCCCTACTGACTACCACTTCTTCCGCAATTTGGACCACTTTTTAATAGTAAAACAGTTTAATTCCGACAATGCTGTAAAACTGTCCTTCCAGGAATTCATTGACTCTCGTCCGTCAGGGTTTTATACCACCGGCCTAAACAACCTGCCACTTAAATGGCAAAAGTGTATAGACAATATGGGTGCATACTTTGATGAATAAAATAATTCCTTATATTTGTAAGTTATCAACCAACTTTGCCTTTTTTTCTACAAATTTCACCCTTGACAACCTAATAATATCTATTAAATTTGTCTTCACTACATGTTACATAAACAGATTGTTACGACACTGCAATATATTTTACATATTTCTAAATAAATGAATATAAAACAACCTACACCTGTAAATTAATAATTTCTTAGGAAATCAACACAAAATTTCCGATAGTTTTCAATTTATTTTCCTTATTAAAAAGAATTGGAAAAACAAACAATACCTTGTAGAATTCTTGGATAATTATTAGTGTTTTTTTATAACTTAACAATAATAACACGCCAAATGATTTTACTACAAGTTTTTTGTTGCAGTTTAAAGAAATGTTGTTTTTTGTAATGATAATTTGCAATATTTTCTGCTATTTAGTTTAACCTTAGATTCTGAAATATGTTAAGGAAAGTATTTGTTTAAGTTGCATTTGTACTGTTATAAAAATTTAATGTGAAATTTAAATTTTATACCTGCAGGATTCGTAAGAATTTAATTTTTAAGGATTTGATTTTTAAGGATTAAACAAGACTCAATACCGAATAATATATCTTCGTTGATCACGAGACAGCAAGATGTAATTGATATACGATTTGTACAGTAGTAACTTAATGAACCTGTCCTGTAAATGTTCGTCTCTTATCCACATGCTGCAAATGTCCTTAAGATCATCTTCCCAGCAAACCCTCTGTCTGACTTTTCTTTTGGACCTGTCTCGCACCTCGTGCGCGCGTCTTTAAATAGATATTTCATCCGTTAATTTTCTTCTCTTTCTAAAGACTGATCAAAAAGTTCACGTTTTCATACCTGATCATATTTATTACATCCTCTTTCTTTCGATCTTTATCACGAGAAAGTTACTGCACACCTGTCGATTAGTGGGAAACCTTATAAAAGACGGAGAGACCGGTTAACAGAAAACCTAGCTAGTATTTTAATACAAAATATATAGAAGAGCTTGACACAAGTTATAAATTTTTCCCACATTCGATGTATTCACCCGACTTTCGGATTATTATTTAATCTGTATTTATTCATATTTTTTGACAAAATAGCGGGAAAGACAAAGATTTCCATATTTCCAAAGCCCTATTAGAAATACAACGTACAGGGAAGAATTACAGATGAAACCAATAAAACATCTAATGCAAGAAAGTCAAATGAGATGGCTAGGAAACTACCAAAGAATGGGAGATAAAAGAATAACTAAAGCAACTTATGAGGCGAAACCAATAGAAAAGAGAAGGAGAGTACGACCATTCAAGTGAGGTACGCGACAGAGAGACGAGGGTCAAACGGACAGATATTAAAACCAACACGGCAAACAGAAAAAATTAGAAAGAAATGTAGATTTAGTGGTGACCACCAAAATATATACCATGACTCTACTCCACAACGCCTTACAACAAAAAGTAGAAAGGCTTAGAATTAAGTAAGTAAATAAGAATCTTATACAACTATTTGGATATGGCTGCTAAACATAGAAAATGGATCGACGCACATAAACTTGCACATGACCTTATAGTAAACAGAGGAAATATTTTAATGATTGAACAAGATTAATAAGTTTTTAAACTTCTTCACAGACCTAATATCGTTGAATATCTCCCAGGACAAAAGGTGATAAGTCCCTTAAAAAAGGGAAATAAGTGAATTATTCGTATAATAAGTCATGTGCAACTGTGACTGAAACGGTATCATTGTGAATTTTACAAATTCCGATTGCGAAAAAAGTGTAATTATATAAATGAATTTAATCTCAAATTTTATTTTTAAATTGTACTTGTTACCTTATGTCCTAACAGTAGTGATATTATATACGAGTAGATATCATTAACTGTATGCATTATGCAAAGCAATCGTATTGAAATATTTCAGCAAAAATTTTTCATGTCATTCTATTTTCCACATTACATTTATTTCCTCTTAAACTATGATCTCTATCTATTTTTCCATTGCCAAATATGTCGTTTCAATTATAGTTTCATATATTAAACATCCTAACAAGTATTTATGAGGTAAGTAATAGATTAACAACGTCCTCCCATTGCAAAGTGATCCGATCTTCAAATCAGGTGAATAATTAAATATGAAATACAGGTGTAGGTTCAGGAAGTCTGAATAGTCAATTGTCAAACCTACGCTCACTGACGTTCAGATGTAAAATACAGTTTTAAATACAATTGAATGTAGATGGAAGGTGTGCCGTATGCCAGTACCATGTCACACTGCTGCAAGATCCTGATTCGCATTTTTATAAAGATTGACACTTGATGGGTGGGTCACTTTCATAAGTTGCCATTGTTTGTCTGATTTAGATGGGATGAAAGTTTGGATAGATTTGATATGGTATTGATATATGGGTTGATACAGTGATTCTAAAACAGTCAGACATGAACTACTGTCAGTAAATAATGAACTAATTGGCTATTTAAAAATCCCTTGGGCTGTAGAACTATAGAACAACAAAGTAAGTAAAATATAGGAAAAAAACTATTTATAGTATTTAATTTCTTTGGAGTGCGAAAAACCTTTGCGCTTATGTTGCAATTGTGGTTAAAGGTGGATCATCGACACCGGTCAAGGCTATGATAATGGAGAAAATACCGAAAGGTACGGTGCCTAATTATTAATTTAAAATTAAAATCCTAGAGCCATTTTTATTCTCTGCTCGTGCCATTCTATGAACCTTGTCGTCAATTTTATTATCATTATCATTATTATTTCACTGGTACACGAAGCTTTTGTATTCTTTTTTCCTATTCCACTAACAGATGGAGTAAATCGCTGGCGTTTAAAATATCATAATTTAAATTTGTGTGCAATGTTGTTGTTTTGATACGAAGTGTTATCTAAAATTAATATAGGATTGTTTTCAGATACGAAGAGAGGACCATATTCATTATCTGTACCGACTCGTTGGGTGTAATTAAAGAAATAACCAAACCCAGCACAAAGCGAAAACACACTCAACAAATTCAACACTTTATACACAACACTATAACACACGACAAACACTCTTATGGGTACCAAGTAATAAAGACATCGAAAACAACGAAGACATACATAACTTCATAAAGAACACCACACTTTAATAAATTTATTTACACCAGTTGAAGACATCCATATGATCAATTCACAGCACTCACAAAAAATACAACAAGCAAAATGGACAGCAATAAAAATAACAAGCTAATATCAAGCTAAGATAAGCTTCATCTTTAAGAACCGATGCAAATATCGACAGAATCCTGGATCTTGTGCATTCAGATCGTCGGTTGACAGTCAAAATGATTGAGGAAGAGTTCAATTTGATTCACACTACCGTTCATCAGATTTTGACCAATGAATTGGGGATGAGAATGACTTTTTCCTCTTCCCTAGAATGAAAAATCACCTCAAGGGACGTCATTTTGGGACACTCAAAAATATTAAAACGTCCGTAACCGACCAGCTGAAAGCTATTCCAGTATCCGAGTTGCAGCTATTGCTCATATTTGCTAATCCTCATAGCAGTTGAGCTGCTATGAGGATTTGAAGAACCGTCTCCAGCGCTGTGTGGCTTCCCAATGAAGTTATTTTGAGGGAGACAATATTGAATTGTAATTCTATTCGAATAACAAAATTTAAAAAAATCAGTCCGGTTACTTAATTTACACCCCTCGTATATATATAAAAAAATATATATTTTGCGTTTCTTTTGCCAGTACCCTCACCGCAACTGTGTAAAAGGACGGCGTAAAATTGGTTTGCCTTAAATGGTAATATTATAAATTATTTGGTTCTAGATTTTCGTATAACCAAAAAACTTTTACACCATCACTCATGTGTCTGTTTGCCTGCTTGTCTGTTCGGTGGACATTGTGGCCGAACGACTGGATGTAGAAATTTGAAATTTGAAATTCTTATACAACTCTTTGACACATATATAGGAAAGATACTGAGGCATCAAAAACATTTTGTCTGCAAAATATAAACAAATATGTAATATACATTTTTTTTTTTTTTTTTGAGCGAGTATCAAATGATAACTCGAAATACGTGGATTAACGATAAATATTTTATTTATGACGTAAAATCAAACGTGTAACATCTTCAAATTATTGTCAAATTATGTTGAGGTAAACATAAAGAAGAACATTTTTAAAACTTCTGTTAACAATATTATGTTATTGTGGAACGATCTAATTTGAAATTCAGTATCGAAAATCTTAAATTTTACTTTCTCTGTACACTTGAATGCTTCATTTGTAATTTATAAATTCATAAAGCTTGTTATTTATTATTTTGTCCTTAAGGATCTATATCACAAATACTAAGTAATAACATATAAATATATTTTCATAATAGTGAAACTGCTACAATATTACTAAGTTATGTTATGAGTGTGGTCAAAATAAGGAACTACTGATCTATTAGTTTCGATTTTCGATAAAACTAATGCATTTTATTTACAGTAAAGTCCTGAATAATGGCCCGGTTACACGATGCCAGTAACTGGCAATTGTGCAAGTACTGGCACAAGTACTTGTGCCAGTACTTGCACAAGTCGTTTGGTCATTTACACGTATGCCAGTAAATTATTTAAGTAACCTTGCAAAGAACCCGAAATACACTGCAAAATGTAAATGCTTCCAATTATTTTTGATGCGTAAAACAGTCTTTATAACGCGCCAATTTTCGATGTTTAACCCTATTTTGCGTTGCATACGTCATTTACACCCGTAAACAAAAATTAATCTCCACCAAAAACTATTTATAAAATCAAATATACTTGTGGTGTCCACAGACCACTTTGTTATGAACATTTTAAGTATATTTAACGTTTTTATATCAGCCAGAACAAATCAGCTGTTTATGGCGGTCATTTTTAATAGTCACTTGCATGGCTACTTGTGTCAGTAAATAGGAACGGCTTCTATTCACTTGACTTGTATACTTGTGCAAGTACTGGCACCAGTACTAAAAGTACGTCTATACGATGCCAGTGACTTTTGCAAGTTCTTACTTGTACAAGTTACTTGCATCGTGTAACCGAGCCAAAACGCTCCAGTTACGTTCCTAGAATTAATAGCGCTAAACGTTATAGCTAGAGAGCGGGAAATTATGTATTTGCATATTCTGTAGCTCTAGATGATTTTCAAACATAGGCTTAAACGAAAACTTTAAACGAAATCAAAGGAAATTTAAATTTTCTTAAACTACGTTCAGAGCTATTAAATTAGACTATGACTTGTGGACTGTTGATTGTCATTAACAAGTTTGTCATATGATAATGCGACCAACCCATTCAGAGCTCTAAATATATTGCGTTATAAGTTGTCGATTGTCGATAATTTTCCAAAATTTATAATAAGTGAATTGTTTTAATGAGGCAGACATATAAACATACATTGGATATCTCAGTCTACATCATAGAAAACGTTTACATTGTATGCCTTTACATAACCATTTTAACAAAATGTCATCGCGCCGATTACAATAAAACTCGAACATTAAATATGTTCTATTTAGGTAATTAGGTTAGGTTTAGTTAGTAAAAATCTAGGACAGCAGAATTAGGAAAACGATAATAGATAATAAACATTTTACGAAAGGATTTTCGGTCTTTAACTGGCAAAACTGGTAGGTACATGAATTCTTGCCAGATGTCGCCGTCGTAGTTGGTTTCAAGACACATAGATCGCACTATTCGTAACCCACTAATTTCCATAGTTGTAAACGCAGCCTTAAACGTAAAAACTATCTACTAAACCTATTCACAATGCACAATGAACAGCCGACTAATTTAAGAGCTCTGAACCTAACGTTAAGCTATCACAAGCAAATTTTTTAATGTTTAAAGTTGGCTTTTGCTAAACAAAATGATAAAAAGCTTCAATCAAACGTTAACCGTTACTATAATTCAAATTCTAGTTCCGCTATCTAAAGAAACCACCTAAATCTTCACGAATCATAAGAAAATGCTTTATTTTGATGTTAGTTTT
The DNA here is from genome assembly GCA_963971575.1 of Liopterus haemorrhoidalis. Taxonomy (NCBI): domain Eukaryota; kingdom Metazoa; phylum Arthropoda; class Insecta; order Coleoptera; family Dytiscidae; genus Liopterus; species Liopterus haemorrhoidalis. Next base: position 86,793,793 of record OZ020611.1, read on the forward strand.
ATTTTGCATATCTTGGGTTGCTTTGGCATAATTTGCATATGTAGGACAATACGTTCACATTCAGGCATATTTTTATTATTTTATTACGTTTTTTTGGTACTTTTTTTCTTCGATAAATACATATTTGTTTATATTTTTCGCGGGATATATTTTTGAAGTCTCAATATTTCTCGTACTTAAGTCAATTCTCTAAATCAGCTGCTTGGCCACAATTTCTCATGTGGCGGAATAAAGGTTTCTTGATTATACCTACGAAGACCTAAAAATAACAAGTAAATATGCATTTTCTGTTAATTTCAACACTAATCATAATAAAATATAGTTGTATATTGTAAAATGCATAAGTTATTTTGCTGTACGATTATGTTAATTTTGTAAAATTTTCATTTCCTTGGACTTTAAGGGCGGGCATGTGCCCCCAGTGCCCCACCCCCCTGAATACGCCACTGTTGTTCAATACAACTTATATCATTCCTTTTTGTATGTAAAACATCATAATTTTAAAAATACCTAAGAAGATATTGATATTCACATTTATCAACAAAATTAAACCAAATACCGATTTTTAGAGCACGATTGTCTCCAAAACTACTCTTTTTATTATATTTCTTCAATTTCTACTCTATTTCACGTTTGAGGTGTCATTTTAAAATTACATTCTGAAGGTTATGACGAAGCCAGATTTCCACTTTAACGTATCTGAATCGAGTAATTAGTTGTTTAAAACAGTTTTATCATTTGACTGGGCAAATGTTTAAGTTGATGTGTCGGGGGGGGGGGGGGAGGAGGAGGATCAACGCTCCCCTTCATATAATTTGTTGGAGCATATTTGGAAAGTGATGTATTTTCACTTGAACAATAATTATGTCGCTTTATCAAAAGTAAGCAATCTTAAAAAAATGGATTTTCACAATGCACACATGTGGGCGGCGGCAAGTTACATAAAGTAAATGCTATGATGAGCAGTAGACATGTCATAACGTCATTTCATTGATCAAAACATAATCATAAAAACGCAAAATGCAAAATTATTAAGTTTAGGCGTGGACCACCCAGAATTTTTCCTTAGAGGGGCACAAAAGCTAACTTTTATTTTTAGGGGACTCAAATTCTAAGCCAATTTTTTTTCTTTGAGCGGGCTCTTATTTAATTACAAGAAAAACGTGTTCCTTAAACACATGTGTTTTAATGTTTGTGGAGCTCAAGCTCATAAGCGTAGACTGGTTTTTAAATTTGTATAGTGTGAAGTTCCAAAAGTGGGATCTAAAATATTTGCAGGGCTTTCTTAGTAGAACGTCCTGAATTTCATAATTTGAAGAAATAAAAATGAGTATAGAGTCTTCACACTGTTATGCAGAAAAACAACTAGTTTCTTGTTTTATTTTGTAGCATACATTATAAATTTTATGCAAGTGGTATGAAGGAATGCAATTAGGAAGTTTAAGAGACAAAAGAATAAATTGTTTAATATCATTAAAAGATAATAGTGTATTAAAACACAATTTTCATAAGGTGTGATTATGCCACACGCGTCGAAGTTAGAAAACGAGTCGTGAAGCGGCGAGTTTATCTACAGCAAAAACCGTTTGAAGTACAAGTACTCCAGCTAGTAATTCACAAAGGGTTACGAATTTAGAAAAAATAATACAATAGAATCAACAAATAATATTTGCTCTTTACATATACAGTGGTACCTCTGGTTACGAACGTCTCTGGTTACGTATGTTTCAGGTTATGAAACGAGATTCGTCAAAATTTTTCTCCCGACTTACGAACAAATTTCGGGTAATGAAATGTTGTTTTACTATTTTATATATTAAATTAACATTATAGATTGGTAATATTAAATAATATTAGTGGTTGTATTTTTATTATTATAAAGTAATATTTTTGGCGGTCTGGAACGAATTAATTGAATTTACATTATGTATTCCTTATGGGGAAATTCGTTTCGACTTACGAATGTTTCGGGTTACGAGCTAACTTCCGGAACGAATCAAATTCGTAACCCGAGATACCACTGTATATTTTAGTTTAATTTTGATCAGTTGAATAGTATGGGTACAAATTACAAATGCGAATTTTTATAAAATATTTAACAATTAGACAGATTTTACTCATGCTATTCAACCGATTAAAATCTAATAAAAATGTATGTAAAGAATATATATTATTTGTTTATTCCGTTGTATTATTTTTTCTAAATTCGTAACCTTTTAAGAATTATTTACAAATACAGTGATTTCCTTGAGTGATCAGTGTAGGACCTTTTAAAAAAATCGGCTGTGGCCACCACAGGACCGACCGCCATCATAAAGTACTTATATAAATTACATTCTATCAGCAGAGTAGAAATAACGACCTGATATTTTCTAACAGAGATATTATATATCAGGACCATGGAAACGTTACATATAAATATGAAAAAATCAGCTGTGGCCACCACAGGACCGACCGCCATCATAAAGTACTTATATAAATTGCATTCTAGCAGCAGAGTAGTAATAACTTGGCCTCATATTTTCTAACAGAGATATTATTTATCATGACCATGGAAACGTTACATATAAATATGAAAAAATTGACTTAAAAAAAATTTCGAAAATTTTTACGGAAATTATTCGAAATTTTTCGTTTTATCAAAAAACGTGTCAAATAAAAGTTATTAGTTATTGCTTTTATAGCAACTTTTGTTTAATAAATTTTTTCGAGATATTTTTCTGTTGTGAAATATTCGCAAAATTCTTAAAATCGACACGAGTAAACTCCCATTTTTAGTCAACCGATTTTTACCAAAAGTTGATCAACTTGTGCCATTGATGGTAAAAGCTTAAATATGAAGTTTCATAAAAATCCTTTCAGCCGAATTTGCTCTGCATGTGTACACAGACAGACGGACAGACAGACAGACGGACGGACAGACAGACCGACAGACATCATGCTAAAAATAGTCAAAACGTTATGTAGGGACCTCAATTCGTGGAGATCCATCGAAATCTCGAAACGTCAAATTTGGTATGATCACAATACCTCCCTTATATATGTATGGCGGTCGGTAAAAAGTTGAATTTTTGAATTCTGCATTAAACTTTCGTGTCGGAAAAGTAAATATTGGGAACTTCTGATCTATTAAATTCTATTCCTTATTGTAAGGAATGTGATTTAAATACTTCCAATTAAAATCTAGCACTCACAACAAAATAACATGACACACCAGCATACAATATAGAAATGAAGCCCTTTAATAAGTATGGCGTCTTTGTTCCGAACTGGTCTATTGATATAAATTAGTGGAGTTGGTTTGCTCCAGACAAGAGCGTAGTACACGACACGCATACATACACGCTCCGACAAGTGGATGTAGATGGATGTCGGATGGCGGGAACGGAAGATGAAGATGTGGCAACACTGCCCTGGACCAGTGATGTTGGAATGCGGCGGGAAGGAAGTAAGAGCGGGTGGACAAGTGTGCGGGACGTACAGTGGCGGGTTATTGTTGCCTTTTGATCTACTGATAAACTCACATTTTCTTAATATTCTAAACAAGAACATGTTGAAACTTTAAGTGCATTTTATGTCTCTAACTTAAGCAGGATAATAAATAAAGTTGTCAGACATCTCCAAAATAATGAAAATCGTATTTATTGAATAAATAATTCTAATGTTCATCATATGCCTTATCAAGTTGCTATAATCCTTTATTTAGCTATATGAAATTTTAATATTTTAGCAAATTTTACTGGCTAATTTGTTTTTCGCTTTTCTATCGCAGTTTTATTGGGAGTTTGCATTGAAAATCGCTGTTTTCTTGTGTTATTTGTGTATTTATTTCAATAAAAAAAATACCTGAATACATTAATACAGAGGTTCTTAAACTTATGTAGTCCGAGGACCCCCTCTTGAACAACATATTTTTTGCGGACCCCATACCAACCCTAGGCATTTTATGTCGTTCTTGAGACTTAATTTCTGGCTCAATAATCTCATAGGCACTACGTTATAATAAATATTGGTAAAAACGTATCGCTGGTTATTTTAATAAATGGTCTTGCACATTTATGGAGTTGGACATTTTTATTAGCATATAGAATAAAAAACATAAAATGAATAAAAATAGTAGTAAAAAGAATAAAAAAAGTTAGAAATTATAATACGTTAAACTCATACAAACATTTCTTGGTCAAATATTGGTCAAAATAGATCTTATTATAATATGTTTTCTGTAAATAATTTACAGTTGAATAAAAATAGTTAAATTTTGACTAATTATTGTTTAGATATGTCAATAACTAGTTACAATAACAAATACATAAAGTTTTGACCTTGTGAGATTTTTATTATATGAGTTATTTCAAAAAAACGAAAAGTTGGGGGATGTAAAGTTTATGTCAAAATTGTTTCGCGGACTCCCAAGAGTCCACGGGCCCCAGTTTAAGAACCGCTGCTTTATCAAAGAATTTGCCTTTGGAACTATGACTCTTTCCTACTATTCTGGCAGAACTTGAATGCCACGACGAAAGAATGGTCTGTCTTTTGAGACAATCCATTCAGCAACCCAATTTTCGACTTCTCCGTAGTTATGGAAATGTGTATCCTCCAAAGTGTGTTGCAGTATACGCTGGGTGAGGAAGAACCTCCCATTCGAGGTACATCAGTGTTTGTTTCACAACTATAGCAACATGGGACCAAGCATTATAATGGAGAAGAATTACTTTCCGGAGATTTGATGCAATTGATGGTCGTTTTCACATCAAATTTTCATTCAAACGCTTAAATTGTTGTCGATAAAGTTCGGCGGTGATTACTATATTCGTAAAATTTGACATTTGTTATTGTGAAATCAGTGGCAGCTTATAATTTGACCAAGTAGTTTGTCGACAGTGAGCGTTAAAAAAATTTTGTGAAAAAATGGATTTTACTCGTGAAGGTTTTCGTTTGATGATTTTTTACGATTTTAGTAAAGGCCTAACTCAATAACAATGCATATATTCGCTTCAACTTTTGGTAATAAAGCACCATCAGACTGTTTACAATTAGTTTGCAGAATTTCGTCGCGGTCGTGCGTCCGTCAGTGATGAATCTCGTGAAGGTCGACCAAAATCGGTTGTGATTCAAAAAAACATCGATTTTGTGCACAAAATGATTGAAGCAGATCGGCATGTGACTTACCGTGAGATAGAAGTATCTTTTGGCATATCGCAGACTGTAATACATTCGATTTTGCATGAACATTTAGCTGTGAAAAAGATCTGTTCCCGATGGATTCCGTATAATTTGACCGAAGCTCAAAAAAAGGCTCATGTTGATTAGTGCAAGGGAATGCTAAAAAAAATTCAACCTAGGTACTGCAAAATCCGTATACCACATCGATATAGGTGACGAAACTTGAATTTATTCATATGAACCGAAAACTAAGCAGCAATCCAGTGTTTAGGTCTTCCAAGATGAACCGAAACCCACAAAAGTTGTTCGTTCACAAAGCATTTCCAAGAAAATGATCGCTTGTTTTTTCGGTTGTACTGGACATGTCGCAACCATTGCTTTAGAGGATCGGAGAACAGTTAATACTGAATGGTATACAACAATTTGTTTGTCAGAAGTCATCAATAAAATCAGGAAAAACAACCAAAAACGTCGCATCATTCTTCATCATGACAATGCAACCTCCCACACAGCACGTCAAACAATTGATTATTTGGAGGAGAAAAACATCGAATTAATGTCTCATTGCCCTTATTCACCTGATTTAACCCCTAACGATTTTTTTTTTGTTCCCCAATGTCAAACACAAAATGCGTGGACTGCGATTCATCATCTCAACGAGCTGTTGAAGCCTTCGAAAACCAAGTTTTTGAGATACCACCTTCAGAGTGGAAAAAATGTTTCGAGAATTGGTTTGAACGCATGCAAAAATGTATAAATCTTAGGGGCGAATATTATGAAAAGCAATAAAACAGTTTGTTCGAAAAAACAATTTTTTCTTTATTAGTTTTTGTAAAAACTTAAAATGTAGCCCTCGGACATATCCCACCAAATAGAGAACATTGATTTGTGACCGTGGATGTTTCGCTTTGGTGTCGACGTTAATAATTGACCAGGATCAACCCATGATTTCTGGCGTTTCTGGTTGTCGAAATGGATCAATTTTTCATCGCCGGTCATGATTTGCCACTAGAAACTCTTCTTTTTATGACATGAAAGCAAAGACATCGGGATGTTTAAACGATTAGCAATGGTATTTTCGGTCAATAAATGTGGCAGCCATCTCCCTTTTTTCTGGATCTTTCCCATGGCTTGTAAACGTCGTGAAATGGTTTATTTCTCGACTTCGAGCTGTTGGGCTAATTCTGATAAATGTTTGAGCAGGGTTTTCTTCCAATAGAGCTTGCAGTTGTTCATCTTCGAACTTGGTGATCATCACAATCACCACTTTTGAATCGTCGGAATCAATCACTACATTGTTTCCGATTGAGCACATACACCATACATGTTTTCACAAGCAATCGATGAGCTTCAGCTGTTTTTTTTTTTTTTCAATCTAATTAGTGTAGGAGTACCTACTCTTCGGAAGAGCACTTTATTGCATTTCATTTTAATTCGGTTATAGAAAAGCACTTGTGTAAACAGAGGTTGGCGTCTGATGACTGAATTTTAGTAGGAAATGTAAAATATGATATGCATTATAATATAAAATATTCAAATAACTAGTAGAAATAAATACAAATAAGTTTCCGCCGTTTGACAAAAGATGGCCCCACCAGAAGGTTATGTTGAAATTATCAGATGTAAAACGTAATATCGTAAGTTTGGACATCTGGTAACAACATAACCTTGAAGTATTAGTGACTCCGTATCCGCATCACATAATTTTTTTCGTGCGAAAATGTCCAATTTTGTGCCGAATAAACGTCATTTGCGGGAACTTTCGATTTACTTCTTTAATTTGAAGAAATCTGCAGCTGAGGCGCATCAATTGCTTGTACAAGGTGTCTCAAAAGAAATTTTATATTTATTTAGCTTACTGCGTGAACGCAACGTATCCGAGGGGCGCGGGGGTTATGTCAATCGGTAGCCTGGCTTTTGGGAATTCAGTCGCTATGAAGCGTTTCTCGGGAGCAGACCGCGCGTTATGCGTGCGAGAGTTTTACAAAAACGGTGATTCGGCGACTGTACCGCGTAGAAAATTCTGCAGTATTCGAGGTTTTCGCCACTTAAATGATGCGCCAAGCATTCCTCTCATTCGACATTGGGTTAAAAAGTTTGAAAAGACTGGTACAACGCTGGATAAATCAAAATCCGGGCGACCTAGGTCATCCAGAACGGTAGAAAACGTGGAGAATGTTAATCAGTCTGTTCGTGACGACCCGAACCTTTCAATTCGGAAGCGCGCAAGTGCTTTAAATGTGCATAGATCATCATTACATCGCATTATGCACAAAGACCTAAAGCTGCACCCCTACAAAATTCAATTGGTGCAAGAATTAAAGCCCCAAGATGCCAGTCAGAGGCTTAATTTCGTAAATCAGGTGATTGAGCGATTTTCAACGTTTATCAACATTTTGTTTTCGGATGAAGCTCATTTTCATCTTAATGGCCACGTAAATAAGCAGAACTGCCGCTACTGGAGTGCAACGAATCCGAAACGCAAACATCAGAAACCCCTACATTCGCCTAAAGTGACCGTATGGGCTGCAATGTCGGCGCGAGGAATTATCGGCCCTTACTTTTTTGAAGACGAAAGGAGGCGTGCAGTTACAGTGAATTCAGAGCGTTATGTAGAGATGTTAGACAACTTCTTGGTACCTGAACTGCAAAACTTTCCTGGCTATAACCAAAGAACATGGTTCCAACAGGACGGAGCAACTTCACACACGTCCAATATGTCTCTGCCACGTGTTCGTGAAATTTTCTCAGGCAAATTGATCTCCCGGAGAGGTGACATAAATTGGCCTCCACGCAGTCCAGACTTAACCCCTATGGACTTTTTCCTATGGAGTTATCTTAAATCTAAAGTTTACGCCAATAAACCGACTTCACTGGCGCATTTGAAAGAAAATATCCGTCACGAAATGGTAGCCATCCCTGAGTCCACCTGCCGAGACGTCATAAGTAATTTTACTGTTCGATTAAATGAGTGCCGAGAACGCGAGGGTCTATAGTTAGACGATATTATTTTTAAGAAATAAATCCCCAAAAAGTGTATTTTAATAATTAATAAACATTTTTTCTATATACGGCTAACTTTTTTTTTAATCGATCCACTAAATATAAAATTTCTTTTGAGACACCTTGTAGAAGCATATGGTGAGGCTGCTTTAAGTGAGAGAAGTTGTCGTGAGTTTCAAAAGTTTAAAAATGGTGAGTTTGACGTGGAGGACAAAGAACGTAGTGGAAGGCCGAAAGTGTACGAAGACATGGAATTGGAAGTATTATTGGATGAAGATTCGCGCAAAACGCAAGAAGAACTTGAACTTACATTAGAAGTGACTCAACAAGCAATTTCATATCGTTTAAAATCGTTGGGAATAAGTCAAAAACAAGAAAATTGGATTCCATATGAACTGAAACCGAGTGACGTTGAACGCCGATGTTGCATGTGTGAAATGCTGCTTGCCAGGCATAAAAGAAAGGGTTTTTTGCATCGTATAGTCACTGGTAATGAAAAATGGATCCACTTCGATAACCCAAAGAAGAGAAAATCATGGAGGACCATCAGGCCATGCTTCAACATTGACAGCCAAACCGAATATTCATGGAAAAAACTCATGCTGTGTATTTGATGGGATCAGCTTGGTGTCGTGTATTATGAGTTGCTCAAACCGCGCGACATCATTACTGGAGCTCTCTACCGAACATATTTAACGAGATTGAGCCGAGTACTCAAGGAAAAACGCGCCCATTACTACTCCAGACACGACAATATTATTCTCCTACATGATAATGCTCGTCCGCATGTTGCGGCGCCGGTCAAAACCTATTTGGAAACACTTAATTGGGAAGCCCTACTCCACCCGCCGTATTCACCAGACATTGCCCCTTCTGATTATCACTTGTTCCGATCGATGGCACATTGTCTGCCTGAGCAGCGCTTTACATCATATGAAGATACAAAAAATTGGGTCGATTCGTGTATAGCCTCAAAAGATGAAGAGTTCTTCCGACGTGGTATCCGAATGCTGCCAGAAAGATGGGGAAAAAGTAGTGGATAGTGATGGACAATACTTTGAATAAAACATAATGTACCGTTCTTTCACAATAAATTCCTAATTTTTGATAAAAAACGGCGGAAACTTGTTTGTACCGCTGTATAATATAATATATTTATTTGTGTTTGAAATTTTACATTTTTACACACGTCAACATCAGTACAATTGAAAAAATATTATATTATAATTTAAATAAAAATATATGTTTACATATTATTAACATAAGTTATTAAAATCGTTATCCAGGAATTCTCCAAACGAATACAATGGATTTTCCTTGAAAAACGATTTTAAAGTATTTCGGAAAGAGCTGAGATGCAAGCACTTAATATTTTCTGGCAAGATATTATAAAATTTGGTGGAATAATTATTAACTGAATATCTGGTACAGCTGAGTCTAGTGTAAGTCAGCCGTATTAAGTGTTTACCCCTTGTCTCATATCTATGGAGTTCTTGTTGGCTATTGAACTTAACTTTATTTATGTGCATGTAAAGCCTGGTTTATAATAACTCCATAGCATAAACGCATATGCATTGATCAATGGATTTGACCCTTCAAAACATCTATTTGTAATAAACAGAACAAATAGAGTAGTGTAATTTTTATGCTTATGTTCCATAACATATCTATTATAAACCAGGCAGTGGAATATATTAAAATATTAAGTTATGGACCCATACATAAATGGATCACGTATCTATAAGGCGAATAAATACGATTCATATAACATTGACTTTTTATTACTTCAAATATAATACTTCAAAATCAAAAATCATAACTTTCATGACGACCCCCCCCTCCCACAAATATACCTATATATTTTTTACAAATATTTTTGATAAAAATTGATCGCGATTTAAAAACTTTTTTTGTTTGGATAAATAATTAATACATAAAAAATATTTTTTTTAATATTGCGTTAAGAGGAGAAATCTCGTACATCTACACATTCTTTTTCCTAATTAAAATTTATCTCAATCTTCTTAGACATATTTTCTTTCTAGCTAGTTAAAATAATTGCTTATCTATGTTTCTGTATGTTGTTCAAAATTTGATTGGCATATCCTCTTAAAAACATCGAGGAGGGTGGTCTTTGGGTTGAAGTGTCATCCTGTCTCAATTTGAAACTGATCTGTCATTTCTAGTAGCAAATATTTGGGACCTCCTGCAACTAACAAATCAAGTGAAACAAATTTTGAAAAAAAAGCAAAAAGGATTTTTGACTTAAACTAGTTGCATAAAAAAGTAATACAATCCTTTTCAATACATGAAGAGCATTTCATTTTAAACGAACCATTGTCCATTATCGACAAACCATTTTCATAACTATCAAATAAAACAGTTGTCTCCAAACTTTGATCACGTATCGAGAGATATATATCCTCTCAATTTGCATGGATCTATCCTAGTAGGAAGCTTAACGGTGAATATAGATCCAAAATTAATCTATCCTATAATATAATACGCCTGTTTGTATGTTCGTATGTTCGGTATGTTCGACCGGTCGTTTCTTCATTCCCCGATAGAGGCGCGCATATGTTAATTATTTATGTCAAAATTGTTTAAAATATATTGTAGATGCAATAATAGTGAATTTTCTACGAACACTTTTTATAATTATTATAAGATGCAATAATAGTGAATATTCTACGAACACTTTTTATAATAATTGATAGAATTGTAAGAAATTATTGTTTATGTATCGGACAGTAGTGTGCTGTGAATTTTTGTTTTGAGTGTTGACATTAAATTAGTAAAAATGACAGTTGTGTTTTTCATTAAAAAATCACTTCACAATTATTAATTTAGTTGTGAAATACACGGATCGGTTTTTTTACGAAACAATACACAGAAAAACGTTATCCTTCCGTGATATTCGACATTTTTGATTAAAATTATTATTAGCAGAAAAATAATTATTTTAAAAAATATTTGGTTTTGATGAAAGTAAGAAAAATGTGACTTTTTTTTCTTTATTATTATTTTTTCAATGCTTTATTATTTGAGACAAGACTTTTTATAAAGGACAAGATTTACAATATCCCACTGCAAACTCTATACAGATGGCAGCACATAACGACTACACTAAATAATTCAAGAATTATCAGTGGCTCTAAAACAATGGTTTCAGTTTATTTATCACATTAAAATATCATTTACCTTTTAGTTTAGGTTAGATTCACCTTAAAATAGGGTGACCAGATTTCAGTGAAGGGAAACTGGGACACAGGAAAAAAAAAGAAGGTCTTTGTTTCCTCCCAGACCCAAGTGAAGAGCAAAAAAAAAGGTCCTCACCTCCCAAATTCAAAGTGAAGAGCAAAAAAAAGGTCCTCTCACCTCCACAAATTTAAAGTGAAAAGCAAAAAAAAAAAGGGCCTCACCTCTCAGATTCAAAGTGAAAAGCAAAGAGATTCAAAAACCGGGACAATCGGGCGTACCGAGAACAGTTTTCGGGACACCGGGACAATTGACCGAAAACCGGGACGGATGGTCACCCTACCTTAAAAGCACTATCTTAGGTTATGGTTGATAACTGTTTATTTTTTTTTTTTTTTTATAAACCACCTAAAAATAAATTGTATTTTAACTGTTCTGTGCAGGGCTAGGTACAGTGATTCACCTTAAAAGCACTATCTTAGGTTATGGTTGATAACTGTTTTTTTTTTTTTTTTATAAACCACCTAAAAATAAATTTTATTTTAACTGTTCTGTGCAGGGCTAGGGACAGTGATTCACCTTAAAAGCACTATCTTAGGTTATGGTTGATAACTGTTTATTTATTTTTTTTATAAACCACCTAAAAATAAATTGTATTTTAACTGTTCTGTGCAGGGCTAGGGACAGTGATTCACCTTAAAAGCACTATCTTAGGTTATGGTTGATAACTGTTTATTTTTTTTTTATAAACCACCTAAAAATAAATTGTATTTTAACTGTTCTGTGCAGGGCTAGGGACAGTGATTCACCTTAAAAGCACTATCTTAGGTTACGGTTGATAACTGTTTATTTATTTTTTTATAAACCACCTAAAAATAAATTGTATTTTAACTGTTCTGTGCAGGGCCAGGGACAGTGATTCACCTTAAAAGCACTATCTTAGGTTATGGTTGATAACTGTTTATTTTTTTTTTTTTTTTTATAAACCACCTAAAAATAAATTGTATTTTAACTGTTCTGTGCAGGGCCAGGGACAGTGATTCACCTTAAAAGCACTATCTTAGGTTATGGTTGATAACTGTTTATTTTTTTTTTTATAAACCACCTAAAAATAAATTGTGTTTTAAAAGTTCTGCACAGTCCCACCTGTTTAGAATCTCTGTATATTGAACAAATGACGTGTGTGTGACGCATGCGCAGTGTTCAGTGGGATATTGTAAATCTACCCCCTGATTTGAGATATAGTGTAAGTACGCTTTTTTCCGTGTGCCCTTTTTGCCGTGTGTGTATTTTTTCATGTGTGCTTTTTTCCGTGTGCGTATTAATCCGTGTGCGTATTTTTATATTATATAAGAAAATGGAAAATTAATTTTAATAAATATATTTTAAATTTAACGTCCCAAATCATTTTTAGTTTTAACATTATAAATATAATGCACTGAGTGAAAATGAATCGTTTTCCCATCTTAAAAAGTTAATGAATTAATAATTCGGAATAATGCTCATTATTTGTCCAGTTTTTAATAATGGGCGAAGAGTTGATTCAATTTGAATTGGATGAAGTTAGGCGTATGGCTAGAGAAAGAAGTCTGAGGTGTCGAGCAAGTTCCAAATTAAGGTAATGATTTGTTTGCCAACACAGTTGGCAACAGGTGCACTAGTATCTATATATTACGTTTTCTTTGTGCAGATAGCCTCAAGTATAGACACACTTTTTGACTATTTGCTGTTTATTTATTAATTCCTAACTTATTTATTACATATATTTTTTATGTAATAATATTTATTGTTTTACAAAACTTTGTAATCAGTTATTATATTTTAAATGGAGATTTTTAATTGTGTAGCTCTGATGAAGAAATAAAATATTTCGAAACTGCTCAGCTAGATCTAGTTGCATTATTTATGTCCACAACCCGTACAACCTTTTCTCTGTAACCTATTTACGGACACGAGTAATTCTGCATACCTACATACATTGTGGATGAAATGGTATATTTTCTTCTTAAGAACAATCTCATTTCAAACTGTCGTGCCCGGTTTTATACCAAGCAAATCTGTCGTTTCGAAACTGTTGATAGGTACAAATTACTGAACCAAATGCATCGATTCTTCAACTCCAGTTGATGTTTTTGCTAAAGCGTTGGAAGAGTTGCATTTAGATGGTTATTCGCCAAATTAGATCACTTCGGGATTACATGCAAAGGATTTTTACTCCAAACACTAAATAACTATTAGTGGAGTTCCTCAAGGAAGCGTCATTGGGCCAATTTTATTAATTATTTTTATCATAGATCTCATATTCCTTCTTTCATCTACAATGCAGATGTACGCCGGTGAAGGTCTACACGGGAAAATCTACATCACTAAATCGCTCCCACTTACAAAGTGATCTGGAAAATATTATAAAGTGAAATACCCGGTTCTTCACATTGGGAATAAGAACCTTAGATTTTCCTTCTTCATACATGGTACAGCATTAGAACGTGTCTTTTCAGTTACTGACCTGGTGGTAGTTATTACCTCAAATCTCGAATGGTCCTCTCACACTATCCAAATAGTAAAAAAAAAAAAAACTTAAATATTATAGTACTTCAGAATACCATATATGACTATATCAAAACTTTTAACATTAGATAAAAAATGTAATAAATTCTGTTCATCAAGCCCTTCATTCAGAATCACATATCTCCGAAACACTGAACTTTAATGCACTGAACAATAAGTGAGTGATTTTGAACTCAACTAAGTTGTTTGTCAGTTTGCATGTTTTTGTTTGTGTGAACTGTGAGACACATCAAACTATCGCATCAAGTAATCGCATCGCAATCCCTATCCGTACCCGTATCCGCGGGTCGGGATACAAATAATCCGTATCCGTATGTGTATCTGAGGATCTGGCTTTTATGTGATCTGCAGGGCTCGGACGTTTTTAGGCAAATCTGCACTAACGAAATTATTAATGAGATGTATTAATGAGATGATTGAAAATAAGATTCGTTCATAGACGTAGAAAAATTAACATCATAATATTAATAAATGGATACTCGTTATCTAAAAACATTCCTGACTTATTAATACAAATGCTACTATACTAGCGTCGGAGAATAAACGCAGTTACGTCACAGGACGTAACAAACGACTGTATTGTTTGGAACAATGCAATTGTTTATTACGTCGTGTGACGTAACTGAGTTTATTCGCCGACGCTAGTATACATATGTTTTTCCATAATGTGTATTATTGAATGCAATATCATTGTGAGATGTTATAATTGTTAAGAAATGTTATTAAAGAAAAACATTTCTTTTAATGCAAACGTCAAATACATTCAAACCTGTTATTTAAGCTGTATAAACTTTGCAAATCCTGTAAACTATTTATTTTTCTTCTGAACTGTGAACAGAGCTGAACAATAATTCTTATAGGTATTTAGATTTATAGCATATACTTTCAAACACTTCTTGAATCTATCTACTAATATTCACTTTTTTACAACAATAATAATTAATGCACTTTTAAAATATATTTCTATCTGAAAGAAAAATTTGTAGACATTTTTCTTTTTATTGCTATTTATATTTTTATTATTTTGGAGATATTAAAATGGCTGAATTAAATTTTTTACAATAGATTTTAACAGATCATTTTTAAGTTATTAACGAAAGACAACTGTTTCATATACTTTGTAAAAAATATATAATATGCACAAAAATAAATCATTTAACTCAACACGTCAGTGGAAAGATACATAGAACTAATGTCGATGGATTACAAGACATGCAGGTAACACATGCGCTCTGCGTTACTAAGGTCTCGGGTTCGAATCCCGTTCAGGCATGGAATGTTTCAAAGAATAAGAATTATCTTGGTTAGTTGCCAAAGCAGCAAAGGCCATAAAAAAAAATGAAGACAAGTATCTCGTGACTTCGGCCTTTATTTAAATAATAAAATTGACGCAGTTCGTCAGAAAAATCCAGACCTTCGTATATTAACACAAATTTATTCCGATGACTGCCCCGATTTTTTAAAACCATATTTTAATCAATATAGAAATTATTTTTGCAGAGTCCCCGTCATTACTTATGAAGTCAAAAGAAATTTTTCAAGATTTAAAAATATTCGCCAAGCAGAAATAGTTTTTCTAACGAAAATTTAGAAAAAGTCTGCATTATAACTTGCAATTCTGACAAATTCATACAATTACCTTTTTTTTATATATTTTTTTTTTTTTTTCATATTTATCCTAACATGTTCTTTTTGATCATCTATTTTTATTAATATTTTCAAGTTGAAAACTATATATGAAAAACCTCGATAACATATGACTGATGACTATGGTCGGTGTCTAACACAGTAATTAGGGTCTTCACAATTAAATTTAATTAGAATGCAAAAGATTAGACTCATTATGAGCGTATTCAAAATGGATAAAGTACGAGTCTCGGTTTTGACAAGTTCAGCACATGAATAAAATGAATAATTATTATAGTTGAAGGTAATGGGATTCGGACCAGTCAGAAAATAAAAACAAATTTATTAACTTCGCTAACGTTTCGATTTTAATTTAAATCTTCATCAGAGCTTAGTTAATAGTCACGATATAAATTAACTAAGCTCTGATGAAGATTTAAATTAAAATCGAAACGTTAGCGAAGTTAATAAATTTGTTTTTATTTTCTGACTGGTCCGAATCCCATTACCTTCAACTATAATTACTAACATACGGACGTAACTCATCTAATCATGAATAATTATTATAGAAAAAAAAAACGTGCCGCTCGCAAGCGACTGTGACGGCTTAGGCCTAGCTATGTCCTAGCTCTAGTGATCTGGCACATCACTAATCAATACTCACCTTAATCTTTCCACTCCAAGATAATCAGTTGTTAATATTTTTAATCTATATTATTCCTAGTTGTTAAATTTTATTATTAAATTGTTACAACTATTATGGTATAAAATATGTAAATTAAAATGTACGGGCGTACTAATGACTGTTATTGTTGATCTATCCATACAATTATTTAATAAAAAAATAAAACACATTTTAAAGCAGATCCCTATTGCTAGATTTCAGCTGATTAGTTCTCAATCGTGTGTGAAATTGTCAACTTAAATTACAAAATCATGGCATTAAGCATGATAATTATACAATAATTTTAAAAAGACGTTAAAAAGAAAATGTAAAATACAAGATGCAATACAGGATAATGTAATGTGATATAATTACCTTCTGTAAAAGTAAATATTAAATTTTATTAACATCATAAGTGATCGTATTTTGTAATATCCTATTACGCAAATCACCTCCTTCCTCAATAATCATACTGCACATAGAATAAATTCACATGTGATCATATGTCCTCTCTACTCATCAAGCCGGTGTACCTAACAAGGATATCTCGAGCTATCACTATTCACCTTTAGCAGCAAGTCTTCGGTAACGGTCCTCATTGGATTCCTCCATTATAAAACATAACCGTTAGAACGTGACTTTTAGTTGGCCTGAAGACAGGACGGACATACAGACATCGTGGCTAAAGGTTACATACTCTCTGCAGGGTATGTACGTGGACGGATTTCAAATTGTAGATTCAGGATCTTTAATTGTCGCTGATGGGATGTTAACTGTTATCATGGTACTTTGGATTCATGATTAAATTAATTCCGGGATTTTATGGGAACTATACATGTGTTGTCATGCACTGAACATACATATATACATATTGTTTTAAAATTAAATCATATTAACATAAAAGTAACAGAGATACTAACGCAGTGCTTATCAATGAGGTCAATATCGCCCTCGTGAGGTAGATGAATACGTTTGAGGGGGTAGGGTGGTAAATTAAAAATTACATTTTGGGGGACTTTACAAAGATAAGTTCAAAATTTCAATTCAGATAGTGTGATATCTAAGACTTTTGTCTTTGAGGGCTACCTTTTAAGTTTTAACAAGCTGTTTTTTAAAATATTCGCCTTTAAGATTTATACACTTTTGCATGCGTTCAAACCAATTCTCGACAAAAAAATTCCACTCTGAAGTTGGCATCCCAAAAACATGGTTTTCGAAGACTTCGACAGCTTTTTGAGGTAGTGAAAATCGTTGTCCACGCATTTTTCGTTTGACATTGGGGAACAAAAAAAAATCGTTAGGGGATAAATCAGGTGAATACGGGCAATGAGACGTTAATTCAATGTTTTTTTCCTTCAAATAATCAATTGTTTGACGTGCTGTGTGGGAGCTTACATTGTCATGATGAAGAATGATGCGACGTTTGTGGTTGTTTTTCTTGAATTTGTCAATGACTTCTGGCAAACAAATTGTTGTATACCATTCAACATTAACTGTTCTCCGATCCTCTAAAGCAGGGCTTCTTACAGTGGTGGGCCGCGGCTCCCTAGGGGGCCGTGGCCCTCCCAAAAGGGGGCCGCAAAAAGCCGCGAATGTAACACTTGTTAATTGTTTTATTATTTAAAAAGGATAAGTAGCTTTAAATTTAATGTTACAATTTTTTATTCTTTATTGTACATAGATTATTGAATGATCTGAGCGTAAAGTATATGTATAAATGAAACAATAAAATATTTTTTTTAACCAATTTTTTTCCAAACAATAAATTTAGGGGGGCCTTGGGTTATCGATTTTAGTTGCAGGGGAGCCGCGACATCAAAAAGTTTAAGAAGCACTGCTCTAAAGGAATGGTTGCGACATGTCCAGTACAACCGAAGAAACAAGCAATCATTTTCTTGGAAATTGCTTGGATTGTTTCTTAGTTTCCGGTTCATATGAATAAATCCAAGTTTCATCACCAACGGACCATATTGTATACGGATTTTGCAGTGCTTAGGTTGATTTTTTTACCATTCCCTTACACCAACCAACACGAGCCTTTTTTTTGAGATTCTGTCAAATTATGCAGAATCAATCGAGAACAGATCTTTTTCACAACTAAATGTTCATGCAAAATAGAATGAATTGCTGTCTGCGATATGCCAAAGGATGCCTGTATCTCACGGTAAGTCACATACCGATCTTCTTCAATCATTTTGTTCACTGCATCGATGTTTTTTTTTGAATCACAACTAATTTTAGTCGACCTTGACCATCTTTTCTGATGGTGCTTCATTACCAAAAGTTGAACGAAGCGAATCCATGCATTGTTGTTGAGTTAGGCCTTTACTAAAATTGTAATAAATCATCCAACGAAAACCTTCACGAGTCATTTTTTCTCAGACTTGTTTTTTTTAACGCTCATTGTCAACAAACTACTCGGTCAATTTATTAGTTGCCACTGATTTCACAATAACAAATGTCAAATTGTACGAATATAGTAATGTCACATTTAAATATTGCCATCTAGTGATCGTTTGTAAAAACATAACAGGCAACCCTCGTATCATAGCACTTATATTGTGTTATTCTTAATACCTGAATTTATTTATTTTTCTAAAGATATGTGCTCTCATATCTGTATTATATTTTAGTTAGTGACTTTTATGATACGAAAATAAGCATTACCAATGCTTTTAGGGGTTAGTGGCATTAACAGTTGAAAGATATGGTAAAATTACGTTACCAGGTTCAATTAGTTATGTTTAGCACAAAATGTCAGTTAGCGACTTTTTGCAGGAACATGAAGAACAATTACTATCTACACCCAGTGGCGGATCTACATATGGGCTAATAGGGCTTAAGCCCTGGGCCCCCGATCCGCAAGGGGCCCCCAACCTATCGGACATATACCTATTATATTCTATACCAAGGCTTATAAGAGTAAAGATCAAAACAAAAATATTACTTTAAAAAACAACACAAAAAAATTAAAAACACAAATTTAGTAATAAGTTTAATATTTAAAAAAAATCAACATAAGAGAAGCGCCAGCTAATAAAAAAATAATATTCATCATTAAAACGTGATTAAAATTATTCTAATAATTTTTTGCTAAACACAACTTTGCAACCACAAGCCCAAAGGTACAGCTTGAACAAAAATTGTTACTTCAAATTGCATTATTTTGACTATCTCAGTTCTCATTGACCGCTAACATACGTTCAGGTATTCTTAAAACTTGTTTATTATAATTAGTGTTATTAATTTAATTTTGGTGCTGGGTGCCAGTATTTTAATTAATATTTCTTAGATTAGTATTAGAACTTAAATTTAATTTCTCACCAATGAGTGTTTAAATAATAATAATTCCGTAAAATATTAAATAAATTTAATAAAATTTTAATGAATGTAAGAAAATATTAGTAAATTTGTGTTTTTAATTTTTCGTGTTGTTTTTTAAAGTAATATTTTTGTTTCGATCTTTTTTCTTATCCCTTTCTGGATTTTTTAAGGTAAGATGAGATACGATAACTAATTGTTGTTATTATTGAAACGCTGCTAATTAATTTTGCTCATTGTTAAAATTTCTCAAATCGAGAATCGAATCGTTTAATTCGAAATTTTATTGTTCTAACTCCTTGAATCCATCATATTATAGGACTAAAAAAAACATTTCATAAATTACTTATTTTCTTTTATTTTTTACTTTTATCCGATCAGCTTTTTTGAGCAATTCAAAATAGGGGATAGACATGATTTTTTTTAATTTTTTTTATTATATTCCTCTTGTTGCATATAAACATAAAAAACAGTTTTTAATTTATTTTTTTTTCATTTGAAGGCTTAAAAAAATCATAAATGTATGTAGCGCGCGAAAACGACGTGTGACGTCATACCCCTTCTAACTGACGCATGACACTACTAGCTTACCCAGCGTACATAGTCTGTTGTGAACTTACTTGTTTGTATAACTTTTATAGGTTATGTAAAGTTAGAGTGATTTTAATTAAAATAAAGTTTAATTCTATAAAAACAATTTATACATGTTTACCGAATTAAATTTTATATTAAAATATATAAAATATGGAAGATCCAGGCCCCAGTACTTCGAAACATTATCGAAAATATTGTTCAGTACCGATGTGCACAATTAGTTCAACTAGAAATCCAAAAAAACAATTTATATCATTACCTGATGGCGAAAAACAACAGAAAAGGCGATATTTGTGGCTGAAAGCTATGAGGCGAAATAAAACCGATATTTCAGAAAAAAGTAAACTTTATGTTGTGTGCATAAATGCATCAATGTTGGGTAAATTATCACTCTGAGCCCTAACAAAATCTTTATCTGCCATTTTAATAATAAATGCGTGAAAAATTGTTTAAAAACAAATACAAAACTCTCGAACAATACAATATACACACATGTAAAGATTATGTTGTAGCTGTATGTGTGACGTGAAACCCCTATCGTTTGACGTCATACTCAGTCGTTTTTACTCGGCAACCTTCGCGGCGTGGTCGGCTTATTTCAAATTTACAATATTTTAATTAAAAAATTTGGCTATAATATTAATTAAAATGTGATTTTTGTTTTGTTAGGTGACATAACTAACATTAACATATCAAAATAATGTAGTTTTAAGGAAATACAAATTTTATGCGTGTCCCCTATTGTATATAAAAACAGCTGATTACGTACGAGTGTCTTATAGCGCGATGCGTATAGCGTAGATAGCGTATGCGGTAATGTAATAAATAATAATTAACCTTTAATTTTTTTTTTTAACTGTATTTTATTTTTAAATTTTTTTGATTGAAACATGTGTAGGGCCCCTTGGTATTTTTAAGCCCTGGGCCTTCAAGAAGCTAAATCCGCCACTGTCTACACCCAGTCTTTTTAGCAGTTATCGGGCCTGTAATTAATTATAAAAGTTAGATTATCGTTTTCGTGGGAAGAGTCCCCGGAAGTATTGTTTTCCGGGGCCCGTTCTTGGTGCCCCTGCGTAGAGCACAACAAGCGTTGCAATACTGTTACTTAATTTATTTTTTATAGATGGATTAATTTACTATTTGTTGAGTATCAATTCAATATCCACCAAGTATCTACCAAATATTTACTTAAGTATCCAATGAGTAAACAAATAGTCTGTACTGGCAGCCAACCAGATCGGAACCTAAACAATAATCCCATGGGTACGCCTTGTATCTCACAAGTGCATTTGCTTGCATCGGACGTAGTGGAGTAGAGAGAATGCAGTGTTGGTCTCGTCGTGTTTTTTACGTTGACTGCATATCCGGCTGAGTGCGAGTGTATTTGTGCGTCACACACACACACAAACATGGGCTAGGAGTGCTGGGCCACTGTGACCGTGTGTGCGAGTGTGTGTGTAACATGCCTAGCAAGGTCAGCGACTCGCATACAGCATCCCCCGCCACTCATGATCGTTGACAGTGCTTCTCAAACGGGCCATCTTGTTGGGGGTGGGAAAAGAGATTTTTTATCATGTACTTGTAGAATAACAATTTTTGACAGAAATCTTTAATAACATTCCTTCTTACAATAACTTTTACGATCAAAATTTTCCGGATGTCAGTATGAAATCATTTGTAAAACATCTAAAACGGGATAAAAATCAGTATAAAATTATCGAATCTACAAAATTCTATACCATGAATATATTTTAATGTGAACCATAGCGTATTCATTGACAGTAATGAATTTTATTTTAAGGTTGAACATAAGAAAAAAGAATAAGTAAAGTATGTTTCTTTGGTTCAGGCGGAACTTGATTTTCAATTCTAGTTACTTTTACCGATTGATTGAAACTTTTAATCATTTTGTTCAGGAAAAGCCAACTTCAATATAGAAACCAGTGGCGAAGGGAAACCTCGGCTAGACATGCCCTCCCATAAAAAAAAAAATAATTTAAAAAAAAAATATTTTAAAATATTTAGATAAATCTTCAAAAATACATCAAATTATGTTCTATACAAATTTTTGTCCAAGGCTTGGTTTACTAGTTACGAATTAATTATCATAACCATGGAAACGTTACTTATAAGTATGAAAAAATTGAGACTTGGAAAAATTTTAAATAATTTTACAAGAAAGTTTGAAAATTTTTCGTTTTATCAAAAAACGTCTCATATAAAAGTTATTAGTTATTGCATTTATAGTAACTTTTGTACAATAAATTTTTTCGAAATATTTTTCTGTTGCTAAATATTCGCAAAAATCTTAAAATCGACAGGAGTAAACTCCCATTTCTAGTCAACCGATCTTCATAAAAAACAATAGGGTTCTTCCCATTTAATAGGAGAATTTTTTAGTACCAGAACGAATTCTCTAAGTTGAACCGTTCTTGAGATACAGACGGCACTTCGAAAATAGGTTTTTTGGAGTCCCTGGACCATGAAACGTGGTCATCAGTCAAAATCTCGACATCGAAAATTTTCGCGATTACAATACTTGCCCCTTATATATTAAGGTCGGGCAAGTAAAAAATAGAACTTACAAAAATGAAAATTCCGGTTAGTTCCGCCTATTCGTTTGGAATAGACTGTAAATACATGAACACAAAATTTATTGAAAAAGTGAAAAAAAAAATACACAACATAGTTTCAAAAATCCCTCCATTTACTGCCGAACAATGCCCCAAGCGATTATAAAAAATATTGTAAAAGTTGTAAAGGTGTTATTTCACTTGAAAAATGTCAAATTCTAGCTTTTAATTGTATCATATTGAAATAATCACCATTAAAAACTTTATATTTCAAATAACCCCAATAAAGTCGTACGGAACCAGGGTAATCTTTATTTTTAAATTAATTATTATATTAAAATAAAGTGTAGCTATTAAAATAAATTTATTATTCATAACAATACGTAGAGTATTAATTAATTATGCACTACATAATTTTGCTATGTTAACAAATTTATTATGAAGGTTAGACAGAATATAAATAATAATATTGGCAAATTATGTGAGGTATAAATAGGAATTAAAATTAATTGTAAGGGAGTCGGTTCCTGACTGTGGTCTGGTGTATATGTGATGCATCAGATCCAGTCAAGAGCACTGTTCGGTCGACCATGTAAGTTTTATATTTTATTTTACACATTCATTCTGTTTTATAATGTTTTGTTTTCATTTGATAATCACGTAATTAATTTATAACTTTAAATTTCGTTCTTCATTTATTATTTTTTTTCTTTTTATATAATAAATTTACTATTATCAATTGTGCCCATTTATATAACAATAAAATTCCCATCAACAGAGAAGCTGGTAAAATCAGTCCAAATTATTTTTCTAGTTTTTAATCTAAACTATTGGCGGCAGCCTTCCCCCCTCCTGTTTTTACAATTGGGAAAATTCGTCCCCCTGGCTGCTACAATTTGTTGCCAGCGTTGGGATCCTTTAGTAGCATAGGGGTGTTACTTTTTGGTACCAGCGGTAATACCCTTTTCACACTAGAACTTTAAGACGAGTGAACTTAAAGTTCACCGATATTTAACATCGGTATGCTTTCACACTGATGTTTAAATCTCTGGTGCTGTCATCAGCTACAGTAATTTTGTCCTTAAGTTACCGTCATGAAATTACCAGTTTTGAACTGTCTGCGCAGACGCACATTTTGAATTATTATAAACAAATATGGATATTTCATTTCATTCTACAATAAAGACACTACAATAAAGAATATATTACACCTGTATTAACATGTAAGTCGATACATTTTATCTCAATTATTGTAGCTCTGTATTTTATTAAACACATTATTAAAATAAATAATTTTATTATAACAATAAGTATAAACTTCTTATAACGTCGATATAATACAGTATTCTTGTTTATGATAATATAAAATGTTGACAGCACAAATTCAAGGAGTATTTTTTATAATAGAAATTAAGTTGGCAATGCGGACGATGTTTAAGACGCAGATCTCTGTCTTAAACATCGCTTGTGTTTAGACGAGGCCGTACGGTTTCTCATTAGCATTTAAAGATACATTCACTTTAACATCCGATCTTAAAGATCTAGTGTGAAAAGGGTATAAGATGTTTAAATAAAATATATCAGTAGCTTTTAGCTGCCACAGTTTGGTGCCAGCGGTGGGATTCTTTAGTAGTTTTTGACTGCTACAATATTTAGATAAATCGACAAAATCGGACAAACGCCAGTTTTCGGGGAAAACTTCCAACTTATTCTTAATATTTTTTCCTGATTTCTACGCATCTTTTCATTTCAAACTAATTACGACAAAATCGGTTGAATGATACTAATTCTACAGCGGTTTTAGTCACAGCATTGAGAAACGCTACGCTCAACCTAAAGCAAGAACGAGAAACTCGATATCTGTTAAAATTAGGTTGAGTAGCTTTTATATTGGTTTTTATGGGAGGATACTGATCACTCCTAATTTTTTGAACATCTATACATTAACAATCACTGTTTTTTATCTCTTAGTACTTATTTTTATTTGCTGCAAATAGATTTACATGCAGTACGCCGGAAATTTTAACTAACTATCATTTTTAATTACTTATTTGGTCTATTGCTGTCTTATTGGAGGTTGCATTGAAAGTTGCTGTTTTCTTGTGTTTTTTGAGTAATTTAATTTCAATAACAAAATGCGTGAATAAATAATTAAAGTATTTGCCCTCGGAAGTTATGACTTTTTCCCACTTTTCTGGCAGAAGTTGAAAGAATGGTCTGTCCTTTTAGCTTATCCATTCAGCAGCCCAATTTTCGTCTTCTCTATATTATGGAAAAGTGTATCTTACAAAGCGTGTTGCATCGATTGGAACAGATGATAATCACTTGGGGCCAAGTCCGGATAATAAGATGGATGTTGTCGATAACGTTCGGCGGTGAATGTGTCCTTTGGTTTTAACAGCTCATAATATACGACACCCTCCATATCCCACCAAATAGATAGCATTGCTTTATGACCTTGGATGTTTCGCCTTGAAGTCGAAGTTGATAATTGACCAGAATCAACCCATGATTTCGTGCGTGTCGGGTTGTCGAAATAGATCCATTTTCGAGGTCACGATGCGCCACAAGAAACTCTTAAAAGAAGAGTTTGCAGGGCAAGAAATCGAGATGTTTAAACACTGTTTTTCTTCGAACTTTTTCAATTGACCTGGCCGTCGTGAACGTCACAATCACCACTTTTAATTATATGGTTACTAATAATAAAAGGTATGATTTGAGATATGTGGGGTGCGATTTGTGATACATGGATCTGAGATCGCACCACTTGAATATATATAATAAAATTGACGTTAAGTGTGAATCTTCACACATTTCAGGGTTTTGTAAATATTTTGTAAGTGATAACAAATTATGGGTACATAATTAAAATCATAAATTTCGATAAATATTGAAAGAATGACCCACGTTGAAAGAATGGCTTCCATCTAGAGCAGCGGACGGGGAACCGGGGTAAATTACCCCAAATGGAGTAAAAATGAAATTTTTGTGGGTAATTTTTCCAATTTGCTATTTTATAAACGTGTTAGTAGCGCACTAAGGAAAAGGGCGCTGAGGGGCTTGACTAAGGACCTTTTTTTTGCTCGTTATTTGGATTTTGAGAGGTGAGGACCTTTTTTTTTTTGCTCGTCATTTGTTTTTTGAGAGGTGAGGACCTTTTTTTTGGCTTGTCACTTAATTTTTTTTTTTACAAGCCAATGGGGTAACTCGACGTAAAGAAATATATCTTTGGGGTAATGGGTAAAAATGTTCCCCGACTCCTGATCTAGAGAATAACAACTGTACTTCAAATGCGCTCACATCAAGACTCAACTAATAGATATCCAGTTCTCCAGTCAGCTAAATAAATATGTAGTGAAAGCACGATGTTACAAAAAAATCTATAATTTTCGAAATAATTATCAGATTAAAAATTCCTGTGGTGCCCGTTTCACATTAAAGTAAATTACTCAGATTTTTTCAGATGTTTAGGTGCGAGACAAGAGATTTTTCAGCATATTTTTTGGCTAAAATCATGTTATAATAAATAAAATTAACTTTTTGTTTTTTAAGCTACGTCATAAGAACACTCTTTTGATACCCAACATTAAATTATAAGAAATAATTATTTTCTTCGACACAAAAAAATCTATATTTTTCTTAATAATAATCTTATCAAAAATACCTGTTGAACTATTCTGGTTCCCATCGATGTACATTATTGAGAATTTTTGTCAGATTTTTAGACCAATACCTGCAATTTTGTGTTTTACATCGAGTTTTAGCTAACATCTAATTTTAAGACTTTTACGCAACCGAGCATAAGGGGCTACTTTTGATATCCCACATCAAATTTTAAAAATAACTATTTATTTTTTCGCAAAATATAAACTTAAGACCTTTGTTTGGCGCATCATACTGTACGGAAGTGAAACTTGGACACTAGAAGTAACAGAAATAAAGAAGATGAAAGCATTTGAAATGTGGTGCTGTCGAAGAATGTTGAAAATTCGATGGGTAAATAGAGTGATGAACGAAGAAGTATTGCAGTAAATGGAACCATGTCTTTGAAGAATGTTGCAGAAGAGAAGAGATGTTTGGATTGGACATATATTAAGATACGAAGGACATAAAAATAATACTGCAAGGAACAGTGGAGGAAAAGAACAGTAGGAGTAGGCCAAGGCTAGACTACATGAAATAGATAATGGAAGATATGAATTGCAATACGTACATGGAACTAAAAAGACTGATTGATGAAACCAACGAGGATTTTACAAGCTTGCCAAATTTCAACTTTCTACGTTCAGTTGTTTGGCCACAATTCCTACCATACAGGAAGCCAAATAAACAGATAGACAGACAGATACATAAGTGACGTTATATGCATTTTTGGTAGTACCTAGGAATCCAAAAAAAGCCAAAAACATATACTACTAATTATCTGTTGAAGAAAATAAAACAGAAACAGGAATATTTTTTCTAAAATATTCTAAACCATATTTTCCGTTAAATAATATAAAAGGAAAAGTTTTGAAAAATATTTTAGGTAGTGCAATACAGACAACCTTCCCCTACCTACAAAAATTAGATGACAAATCACACTTAATTATTATACAAACACTTTTGACACAGTATTTAGTATTTAATTATGAGCAAGCAAAGAATCAAGTTATTTAGAACAACGTTTCCCAACAGGGAGTCCACTTTTGGTGTCATTTTCTTCCACATATATGTGTGAAACAGGATTTTCGATTATGACTTCAATAAAATTGAAAAATAGAAACCGACTATATTCATCTCTTGACGCCTGCATACGACAATTGCTTCTGAACTCCATTGAAACCAGGATGTATTTATGAACAAAACAAATTCAAGAACAGAAATCGCATTAAGTATCGTTATTTCTTTACCAATTAAATATATATATATAATATATATATATATATTCACAAACGACCAGACAATCTCGAGCCGTCCTGTTCTACACTGCCTGTCTACTCTGTATGTGTTTGGGATGGATTTTTCAATTTCATTTCCGTATATTTTTTTATAAGAATATACTTTTTTTTTAAATATTGACAACGTACTCTAGACTGAGGATGACTGGATTTACCAGTCGAAACGTCTCTTAATATTTTATAATAAACTTTTGACGAGTAATCAAGAATTTTTATTTCTTCCTTATATATATATATATATATATATATATTTACTTTTTGTTATTTTTTATGAATTTAATTTTATTTACTATACTCTATCTCAAAAAGACTGATAGTAATAAATCATTTTGTCAGGCAGTTCCCAGTGGCGTACACATTTTAATCACGTTTAAATTGGGTTTGTGTATTTCTATATTACTATTTATCATTTTATTAATACGCACACCTGTGACCATATTTATCATATCATTAAACACACCTCTGTGACCATATTTTTCCTCAAAATTTTAGGGTCATATTTTTATGGTCTATTGTGTTTAACCCTAGTTCGTATTCCCATATAATATGTGCGGCACACTCGGTTGTTTTTAACAATATTTCGTTTCGAACTATTCATATTTTGTCGCTTTTGTTTTGCCGCTTCTGTGTGATAAAACAATAACTTTTTACAAATAATAAATTTTATTACTATCAGTCTTTTTGAGATAGAGTATAGTATAATTATTCATAAAATGTGTTTGTTTGTTTTTTTGACCCAAATATAACCATATTTTAACCTACCCCCTACCGATCTTCTTGATGGGGTCTGTCAACTGTAGGGGGTCCGTAATGCCAAAAAGGTTGGAAAACGCTGATTTCAAGATATAACTGTGATACTAAAGAGTTGATTAGTTTTTGGTTACAACCGGAAGAAGATCATTATCTTTTTTTATTACTTATATTTTTCTTCAATATAATATCCTGGAATTTATAGAATTTTAATGGTTCTTTCTACCTGCTGAAAAATATTCCCATCCCATCTCTGTATTTAATATTATCTTACCAAAACTTAGCTCGTAAACTAAAATTACCTAGAAAATCATTTGTATTCAGGAGTGTGAATGTCAAACATGTAGCTATTATAAATGCCACATATAAATCGTCTTCACACGATTACATTATACTTCGTATACAGAATAGAATATCAACATTAACCATTAACCAATAAGTACTGACTTTTAATATTCAATTGGTCATTAACAACACCTTTTTAGGATATATTCCTAATTTGTCCAATTTATATGTCTAGACTTCTTTTATGTTCGATAAATTGACCATAAGACGAGGTAAACAAGCGATCCAAATGCTAAGTGTTAGTGAACAAGTTTTGACTTGAAGGAAATTTAATTAAAAAGAAAATCTATAATGGCATGTTTCAACACGTTGACAACAATACAAAATAAAAATTGTTGTGAACTTTTAATTATCACACAAAGCCGGCGCTAGCTCTTTTGGTGCCCGGGGCAAACCCGCCAAACTGCGCCCTTTTGTTACAATATGCAGTGGCGTACCGAAAAGGGAGGTTTAGGTGATGGCAATCTTATTTCAAACATATTCTTTAGATTTAGATGGTTGCAATTTAAATATTGTTACATTTTAACCTAATACTAATTATGGCTAAGTAAATTTGATGACACAGTGGTACCTCGACTTACAAACCTCTCGA
The DNA here is from genome assembly GCA_963971575.1 of Liopterus haemorrhoidalis. Lineage (NCBI taxonomy): Eukaryota > Metazoa > Arthropoda > Insecta > Coleoptera > Dytiscidae > Liopterus > Liopterus haemorrhoidalis. The sequence continues at coordinate 86,823,130 of OZ020611.1, forward strand.
AATACGAACATTACGAAGTACAAACTATTTTCTTATCCTATTTTGACCTCTAAATACGAACCGTGATGTTTTTCTTTTTAAATGAATCAAAGTCTGTTTGATACTTTTTTAAACTTTTCCCTAGTACTAGAAACAGGCTACCAACAGGCTGCTACTACATGTAACAAATTGAAAACTCATGAACTACAAAACCAGACACAAGAAGTTGTTCATTTTTTACAATTTAAAGGAAGATGATTTTCATACTGACCATGTGAAACAGAAAATTTCATAAATAAAAATTCATATGTAATGGTATACAAAATGCACATTTATAGTGAAAAAATGTTTCTTCTCTCTGCTCCATTTCTTTGCATTTTCTTCATTTAGTTTTTTTTTTTAATATTTTGGATTTGCTTTATTATTTTTTAATCTGGGAACGGATTAATTGATTTTCCATTGGGTTTCTAGATACATACTTTTGAAGCTACGAACCGCGGTCAGGAACAAGTTAAGTTTGTAAGTGAAGGTGCCATTTTATATCTAAATGTGCCACCAAAATCAGTTATAGATGTTTTCAGATATGTAAGAAAGTTAATCAAATATATTTCTATGAAAGTTGTTAAAAATATTAATAACATTACCCGATCGATCATTTTCTACGTTAAATTATTTAAAAATCTATCTCCGAAACAGTGTCTTCAAACAAATCAGAAGATTGAAAAATGGGCCTTCTTTGTTATTTGTTTAGAAATATATGCATATATGAGGCTTTATATATTTTGCAGAAGTCCAAAAGTAGACTGAATATTATTATATAATCAATAAATGTGTACATCTTTAAATTCAATGTTTTATTTAATATGTACGAGACTGATGTAGAAATGAAAATTTATATTTTTGATCTAAATAAAAATAGAAAAAATTAATAAAAACTTATGAATGTATCTAAGCGTTTCTTTTGGCGCCCCTAAGAGCTGGCGCCATGGGCCTGTGCCCCTGTCGCCCCTACCTTTCACAGCCGCTGATATCACAAGTAGTTAAACGGCAAGTTAAAGGGCAAGAATCACAATTCGCAATTCACGTTCAGCCGGAAATCTTATCGTTTTCATGGCTGTTTGTGGTAAGACATTTGCCATGCTCCACATTACTAGGGTGACCAGATTTCAGTGAAGGGAAACCGGGACACAGGGAAAAAAAAGAAGGTCCTCACCTCCCAAATCCAAGTGAAGAGCAAAAAAAAAGTCCTCACCTCCCAAATCCAAGTGAAGAGCAAAACAAAAGATCCTCAACTCCCAAATCCAAGTGAAGAGCAAAAAAAAAGATCCTCACCTCCCAGATCCAAGTGAAGGGCAAAAAAAAGGACCTCACCTCTCAGATTGACTAGTTGTCATATTTATTTTCTTAGAAATGCAGAATTATGTAAAAACCGGGACAATCGACCGTCCCGAAAACATTTTTTGGGACACCGGGACAATTGACCTAAAACCGGGACGGATGTTCACCCTACACATTACCAGTAGAGCTCCGGAAATAGTCATCGTGCTAAAAGTCACATTCGGCCTTATCAACATCCGGTCAGACAAGTCTAACAGACGAGTCAGACAGATCGAACAAACAAGTCAGACAGGTCGAACAGATAGATCAGACAGATGGAACAGATAGATCAAACAAGTCAAGCAGGTCAAACAGACAGGTTGAAGAGATGGTTCTGGCAGATTGCATTCTAAAACAAAATATTAATGATTACTTAGTGTTAATTAAATAAATAATAAAGATATTTCGATTTTCATATTATGTATTTAAAAACGTACATATACATAAATATATCTTCGAATTTTTATTTATATATTTATAAAATCATTATTCTATAATATAATATATATGGACTGTATATATTAGTATATATTTATCAAAAATACATTTTTGCTCCAAAATTGATGATATTCATAAAAGGTAGGTACAAAAGTAATGTCACATGTATTTTAAAGCAGTCAAAAACTTCCAAAGGACTCAGCTCTCAAATGGCAGCACATGTATGTTACCACACACTAATATGGTCTATTCCAGTGTTTCTCAACAGGTGGTCCCCAGAAAAATTTTAGTGGTCCGCGAAATTTTTTATATATGTTATTTGCAGTTTTTTAAATTTTTTATGCACATTTCTTAAGTAAATAATTTATATTTTGTTTATTTTCTGTAAATTTTCTGTGATTTTGTACAAATAAAATAAATGTATTTAGTAGCACATTCAATATATTGGTTTTCTTGCAAAAAATTAACTAAAAATTATTATTAGTGGTCCGCATTAGAAAATTATATATTATACTGGTCCGCGGTGCGTTTTTGGTTGAGAAACACTGGTCTATTCATTTATTCGTTCTAAAACATTTCATTCTAGAATCTTTCGAAAGTGTTCCTCTTCTGCATTTATTATTTGGTTTATCTTAAACTGCATTTTTACCAAATTTATTTAGGGGGAATACGTTCGTTTTCACACGTAGCCAGAGTCTAGGATTTGCTACGACCATATGACTTAACCTCCATGCAAATGTAATTCTATGTTTACTTCACGATCAAAATTGTCGTTTCTTGAGCATCAATTCTAGTACTTCTAACCAGCCACCAACAAAACGCACCTATTATTCCCGCTGAGAACTACTGCTACAGGAACATTATTTTAAAACACTGTACAAAGCAAACTTTAACCTTTTTAAATATTATACTCATATTTCGTTAATGCTAACAAGCATAAAATATAGCAGAAAGGGTTAAAAATCTTAACAACCAGTATTTTAACAACCCTTACTTACCCTAAAATATTAAAATTTACATCCATCATTATAAAAGAATTAAGATCTACAATCTAAACAAATAACTGTAAAATAGGTGAGAAAATCATTAGACACCTGCCTACAAATAATCTGTTAACAACCACTAACCAAATATTAAAAATTCATCTTATAATTTTGTAACCGAAACTAGAAAAAATTAAAAGCTCATCAGAAGATACGAAATTAAATACAATATTTAGGAAAGTCTAGTTCATCCCTCATCTCTCTGGAGTTAGCTATAAAGTCAAGAACAGACAGCGATCAAAATAGAATTTTATACCTTTTTTATGTGGTGAATACGTGACATTTTGACATTTTTTCACAACTCTTATAATGTTTTAAAACTTATTCCGGAAATCAAAACTTTAAAAACATTTGTTAAATGTAGTAAAATCTAAATATAAGAACATGAAAAAACTTAAAAACTAAAAATAAAATAATAGAAATAGAAACAGAACAAATAGGAACATTTTAGAAAATCGATGACAAAGTACATTACGTAAATATTATTATGACATATTTCTGAATAGTAACTATAGAACGACAAACAAAAGGTAATGTTTTAATTTTAATTTTTGGTCTTAGCTATTGATGGCCACTAACTAAGTATATCTTTATTTTTATATTGGATACATTAGTAATTTTTATAAGAAATAGAAAAATCCATGTCATAGCGTATTATATTACTATAATATAATACGCTAACGTGTGTCCCTGGGTGGCTGGGTGCGTGCTATGACGTCAAAACAAATTTGAAGCGAGTTTCCGAAATGTAACGAAATATTCCGAAGCTTACCGAAGTGTTATCAGTTATAACTAGAATAAAAACATTTTGGTATTTTTCAGCGGCTGATATTTAATTTATCTGACTTTAATAAAATAACATAGAAATGTCTAGGGTTTCGTAGGCATAAAAAAGAAACTCTAGACACTCCTATATGCAGGTAGGCCCGGTCCCCCTTAAAAGTTGCTCTGGCACCCAGTTACCCCCCCTAGAATTGCTTGAAACAAAAATATATATTTTAGAAGTGAGGACTTTTTTTTTAGGTCATTACTTGCATTTTCAAATGTAAACGATAAAAAAAATATTTCCTGCCCCCCCCCCAAATTTTACTCAATTTTTTTTTTGGCCCCCACCAGATTTTAAGAGCTAACGAACGATTTGTGTTGTTTACAGTAACTTGAAAAAATTCATGTTAAAAATGGAATTAAATCGTGAACATTTTCCAGCGATTATTTCTTACAACTTTCGACGTGGATTAACCCTGCAACAATGCATCGATGAACTTAATTCAACTTTTGGCGATGACGCACCATCAAGGACTACTGTTTATCGATGGTTTGCTTCAATCCTGGCCGTAGTTCACTTAAGGAAGAATTTCGTGAAGGTCGTCCAAAATCGGTTGTTGTTCCGGAAAACATTGATGCTGTACTTGAACTGCTACTGCAAGATCGTCAAGTGACTTATCGTGAGATTGAGGTATCCTTGGGCATTAGTGGGACTAGCATACATTCACTATTGCATGAACATTTGGCCGTCAAAATGATTTGTTCGCGTTGGATCCCATATAATTTGCTATATACTATCAGAAAGTACCTCAATCGGAGTGGAAAAAGTGCTTCGAAAATTGGTTTAAACGCATGTAAAAGTGTATTGATCTTCATGGAGAATATTTTGAATAACAATAAAACCACTTTTGTTGATAAATAATTGTTTTTGATCTCAAATCCCAAAATATAAAAGGCAACCCTTTTAATTATAATTTATATATTAGTATAAGTAGATATCTATATTTGAACAGATTTTTAGACCGTTATGTATAATACAAGCCTATTAGAAATGTCTGAAGCCCTGCACCTGAGGCAAAAATGGAACATTCCCTGGGAAACTTAAAGTTGTTCAGTGTGTCAAGCCTTACCAAGTAGCGGAAAAGAATTCAACCATCCACTGTGCACCCTTTCATTACTACTCTTGAAATAAGATCATACTTTGAGGTTACCAAATTACAAGTCGGCACACTAAAATGTGTATCTTTAAATTTATATCAGACAAAATTGAATCGCCAAAATTGTACACGGCCCTTCTAATTCAAGTTGCAATTTAAAAGATATTTTGTTATTTGCAAAACGAGTGCCGACTTATGATATCTACTGGATGGGCAAAATTATCCCTTAATTATACTAGACATTTTAAAGCAGAAATTCTTAACTTCGAATCTATATCCTCTTAGGGGTACGTGAATGCATTTCAGGCAGTTCGTGATCTTGTGTGTAAAAAATTAAAATTTATATTCCAAGTATTTAAGTACCATAATTTCAATAATTTTGTTTAAATGCAGTTCTTATGTTTTCAAAAACATTATTCCAAAAAATTGATGTGAAGCGTACATTCTAATAAGTAAAGATGTCAACAGAGTCCTACTTTTCTGGCAAAAGTTGAATTCCGCGACGAAGGAATGATCTGTTTTTCGAGCCAATTCATTCAGCAACCCAATTTTCGACTTCTCTGTAGTTTTGAAAATGTGTAACTTTGAAAGCTTGTTGCATCAATCGGAACTGATGGCAATCATTTGGGGCCAGGTCTGAAGAATAAGCTGGGTGCGTGAGAACCTCCCATTCGAGCTCCATCAGTGTTTGTTTTACGGCTATAGTAACATGAAGCCAAGCATTGTTATGGTGAAGAATCACTGCCCTGTTTGATGCTTTGATGGTCGTTTTCGCAATAAAATTATCCTTCAAACGCTTCAGTTGTTGTTGATAACGTTCGGCGGTGACAGCTCACCACCGAACTGTTAAAACAGCTTCGGGTTTTAACAGCTCATAACACGCGACACTCTTCGTATCCCACCAAACAGAGAACACTTCTTTGTGACCGTGAATGTTTCGCTTTGGTGTCGACGTTGATGGTTGAACAGGATCAACCCATGATTGTTTGCATTTTGTGTTATCGAAATAGATCGACGGGCACGATACGCCACAAAAAAAAACTCCTCCTTCTATGCATTGCAAGCATAGAAATCGAATTGTTTAAACGATTAGCAATGGCATTTTCGGTCAATTCATGTGGCAGCCATCTCCCTTCTTTCTAGATCTTCCCCATGGCTTGTAAACGTCGTGAAATGGTTGATTTATCAACTTTGAGCTACTGAGCCAATTCTTTAAGTAATTAATCAGTTTTATTTTTCGAACAGAGCTTGCAGTTGTTCATCTTTGAACTTTTTCAATTGACCTGGTCGTAGTTTGTCGTGAACGTCACAAACACCATTTTTTAATCGTCGCAACCAATCTCTCCATATTGTTTCCGATAGAGCACATTCACCATACTTTCCTTCGATATGTCAGCTACCTCTGCTACCTCTTACTACTTTAGTTGTTTAAAATAGCATAGTGGATTTTGTCAAAGATTTCCGTAGTTGTTGCTGTTTTAGGACATCTGTTACATTGATCATCCTTGACACTGATTCTTCCTCTCTTAAATTCATTCACCCAGCGGGAAATGGTTGCATACGAAGGGACATCCTCCCCAAATGTATTAACCACATCGCCAGTGGATTTCCATCACTGACAATTTTTTTTTAAAAGATTCTCAATGCGCGGTATTCAAAATTTTCCATCTATTAAACAAAACCACTCTGATTCTCGCTACCGTTAAAACCAAACTAAATATCAAAACAGAATAAAATTTTACTGACAATATACAGACATGTGACAGAACATAACCCCATATATCAAATTCTAAAATTTCACAACTCTTCATCCCTCCCTCGTATATACCAAAATATCTCAAATTTTTCATAAATTATGTTTTAACTGTAAAATTCTTACTTAAGGGCGTATCACATTAGAACGTTATCCAAGTTTTACTTTTGTAGTTTTTTTTTTTTAGGACCCATGGCTTTAGGTTTTGTCATATCACACAGTATTTGAATATTATTTAAGACTTGCATGCATACATCTTGTTATTATGACAGTTCATTTGTGAGGTTTCACTATGGTATATTATTATACGAGTTTTATAAGACGTATTGTCACACGAGTTGTTTGGACTACGACGAGCGAAGCAAGGAATGCTCCAAAGAAACAAGTGTGACAATAAATGCGGTCACCATAGCAACAATGTATAATAAAACAATTTCTATGATAACACAACACACCAGTAATTTGACAGATGCAAAACAACAAATTTACTTTTCGAATTTTCTTAATAATAATATTATAAAATAATTATCTGGCATGGATATACTTACAAATTGTATTAAATAAACATTTTAAAATATTTGAGGTTATCAATGACAAGCCGTAGATAAGTAGTACTGCCAATCTATCAAGTCACCTAAAACAATTTAAAAATAGCGTCTATTGTTAAACTGTTTTCAGTGAACAATGATATTATTGTGAAAGCGAAGTATAAAAAATTAATTAGTTGTTCTTCCAAATCTTTTTTTAAAAATATTATAATCGCAAATAACAATTATACAACAAACTAACCTCAACGTAAACAAAAGACAAAGACGCAACAGCTAAGAGCGAGAGAACATCAGTTGGCGCACGCGCTATTTGACAAACCTGGATAGAAAGACGGAAGAATTGAATCATGTTCTATTTGCCTAGTCTTTAAAACCTAGTTTTTTTTTTATACTATCACACACAAATGACTTCGATTCGAATGCAAAAATTTAAATTTTTCAAGTTAGACGTTAATATTAACTCTAGTGTGATAAGGCCTTTAAGGTGAATGACAGCACATTTTTTATAATAACAGCAACATTGTTTACCCTGTAGAAAAAGCTTAGTGCCGTTACTGCTCTTGAAAGGATTATTTTTGTAACACAATTTAAACTTTTCAAGAAATTTTTTACACAAATACCATGTGTATAAACCCATGACACAGTGAAAAGACTAATAAAGCACTATTCTCTGATATTTGCACTCGTTCATGTTCAGACTTGCTTTTTTTGCAGCTGTTATCTGTGATTGCCCTGACAAGTTACAACATGTTTGCAGGAAGCTACAGAGATTAGAGGAATTTTACATCATATAATCGTTTATGTAAACACAGAAAGTAAACATAGTATGTGTATTCAAAGCAATTTTGAGAAGTATTTTCTTAAATTAGCATTGCTTTGCATAATCTCTAATTACTTTGAATCTGTATTTTTCATAATTCCGGTATACGCGGATCACTTCAGAAGTTCACAGTGCGCTAAGATAATACTCGGGAATACTATGAAAAAAATTAAAAACAAAAACAAATTCAAATATTTCTTTTTAGGATTTTGTATTTGACAGAAAAAAAAATATACCGTCCCTCATGTGTCTGTCTGTTCGGTAGAAATTGTAGCCAAACCACTTAATTATTTAAAAACAAAAAAAACGATTTTTTTTTCAAATTGCCGATTTTTCACCACGAAATTGTTAAAAAACTTTTGACTCCAACCGTATTTCCCAGAGGGGTTTCAACTAAAAATAATTTACTGAAATAGTTCGACAAGAATTTTTGATTATCGTACATATATAATTAGCTAGTGCGTGTTAGTGATCTGGGTAACACTGTGACGTCATTTTTCCTAAGGTTCTCGTGATTGGCTGACTGGGGACTCTTGATTGACAGGTATTTTGCAGATTTGTTCTCTGAGAATCTACGAATATAATTACATATAGAAATGTGTAGGATTTCGTAGGCATAAACAAGAAACTCTAGATACTCCTATATCCTTTGACTGATATCAATAATATTTTGCAGTTTTATTCTCTAAGAAACTGCGAATAAAATAACATATAGAAATGTCTAGGGTTCCGTAGGCATAAACAAGAAACTCTAGACACTCCTATATCCTATGATCGATATGA